>CM068743.1:64453888-64566684 GCA_035084275.1 Hydrolagus colliei | reverse complement strand
AGAATCTTAGGCTCCTCACATAAATCATCAGCCTCAGCTGTCTGTTCCTTCGTTAAATCCTGAAGTTTTTCAGTTGTAAGCTTTCTGGGGGCCGATTTCTCATTTATGGAGATGTAGGTCTTCTCAGGTAACTTCTTCCAATTAAGCCCTGTTTCATCGAAGTTGAAAATTTGTTGTGCTGTATAACCTCCCTCTTTAATGATTTTTCTAAGTTCATCTGGATAATGTTCAGCAGCAGCAACATCCGCACTAGCAGCTTCCCCGCACATCTTGATAGAATTTAGCTTGTATCGCTTTCGAAAATGATCAAGCCTCCCTTTGCTAGCAGTAAAAGTTGACGCCGGCTTTTTCCGAGTAGCGTTATGTGGTTGCCGAGCATCCTGCAACTTAAGTTCCTCCCATACTGTACGGGCCTTCTCTTGGATTATACCAGCGGAGAGGGGGCAATGGCATTCGTTCTGGTCTTCGATCCATCTTAATTTCCAATGTGATGGACTTCCTTTTCTTCGATGGGGTTGGCGATGTTGCTAATGGGCGTTTAGGTGGCATACTGAAGTAAGTTTATGTAGCTTCGTCGACTGGGACCAAAATTTGTCAATCTCAGTCTTGAATATGTTCAAGGACTGAGCATCCACAACTTTCTGAGGTAGAGAATTTCATAAATTATGCGCTCTGTAGTTTGTACGTTTTTTGTGCACGTGGCTTGTGCATGCAATGTTTATGTGATATGTGTGTACATGTGTTCAAGGCCGGTTTGAAGACTTTCCTCTTCGATCGTGCCTTCTGTTCCACCCCAAACTCTTTTACCCCCCCTTCGTGTTTCACCACTTCCCAAACACTCCCCTCCCAGCTCGGGTCACACGCCTCCTGTGCAGCGCCTTGGGACGTCCTCCCGACGTGAAAGGCGCTTTATAAATGTAATTTGTTGTTGTTGTAGAGTGTGGAGTAAGGAAACTTGCCCAACTTGCCCCTGATCTGGCTGGATTCAAACACAGGTCTCATGCTTGTAAGGCGAGTGCTCTAAGCACTGAGCTATAGGAGTTGTAACATGGTTTCCTTACTCCACACACCTAATAATAATCCGTCCCCCCCAAAAAATAATAAGATTGGTTATTTCAATCCACGACTGTTTATAGGACGCTGCTGTGCGCAAATGGCTGCTGCATTTCACCCACAAATATACAGTCAATTCACAATATATTCTGTGAAGCGCTTTGAGACGTCGATAAGATGTGAAAAGCGCTATATCAAATGCAAGCATTATTATGTATGTATGTATGTGTGGTGTTTGTGTGCCTATATGTATGCATGTGTGCTAATGGTTATATGGTTTGTGGGTGGTGTGTGTTGTGCGTGTGAGTGTGTCCATGCATGCGTGAAGTGTGTGTGTCCTGTGGGTATGGTGTGTGTGTGTATATATGTGTGCGTGCGTGTGTGCGGTGTGGGAGCTGTGGGGCGTCCTCCCGATGTGAAGGGAGCTCTACAAATGTAATTCTGTTGTTGTTGTTGTTTGTATGGATGTTGTTGGGGTCAGAATTGGGCCCAGCTGTGATGCCAATCCCCTCACAGATGAGACCCATGGATAAATAACACTGTTGGTTGAGATGCACGTGAACTGTCCCCCATAATAACAGTAATAATAATTCTTACATTTGGTAAAGTGCCTTCCAAAGGCATTTTGTTGTTGTTCCAAAGCGCTTCACATCTCCATTGTAAAGTCGAGTGAACCTGTGTTTTACAGGCAAACACGGCAGTCAATTTGCATATGGCAGTGCCCCATAAACAGCTGTGGAGTGAATGACCAATTTTATTTGGGGAATTTTTTCCACAAGGTAACTCCCTTACCTTTTCGAATAGCATTGCAGTATCTTTAATGCTCACCTGAACAAGCAGCGGTGAGGTTTACTGCCATAGGACAGAAAACCAGGAGATAGAACAACAAAACCAGTATTTATCTAGTGGCCTTCACACAGGCTTGAGTGTTGAAGTGTTGAGGCTGGAGGGAGCCGTGATTGTGTTGTTGGAGATACCGAGACACTGACATGTCTTTCCCCTCCAGTCCTTTATGTACCAGCTGCTGAAGGGGCTGGCGTTCTGTCACAGTCGCAATGTCCTGCATCGGGACCTGAAACCACAGAACTTACTCATCAACAGGGTGAGAACTCGCTTGCTCACCCACCCACCCACCCACCCACTCACTCACTCACCCACCTACCCACTCAACCCACCTACCCACCCTACCTTGTTGACATCCAACTGGATTTGGTGTCTGTCAGACATTCTGTCAGGACAGCAGTGGTCCTGGATATGAGGGTGGAGGCAGGGAGAGAGTTAGGTGTCATCCGCAGACCTGTGGAAGTTAACCCCATGTCTGCGAATTCACATCACCAAGAGGGAATATGTTACAATACAATGCAAAATTACATTTGTGCGGCGCCTTTCACGTCGGGAGGACATCGCAAGCACTGAACAGTCAGGCATTAGGATATAGATACTAAGAGCAGAGGAACACGTGATAGTGTGGGACAGGGGGAAAAGTCATTGGCAGATAAGAAGGGGAGACATTGGGTAGGTAAGAAATAAACCCAGGAAAGGACTAGAATGTGTGAGAGGAGAGTGGGTGGAGATAAATAGATTGGTTGACAGTGTCGAAGGTGGTTGAGGTCGAGAAAGCTGAGGAGGCAGAGAGAGAGCCTTGGTTGTAGATGGAGAGAATTAAATATCATCCATGACTTTGACCAGAGCTGTGTCTGTGCTGTAGGCAGTGTGGAAACCCGATTGGACGGATTGGTACAAGTTGAGTGGCGGGAGAGGAAAGATTGAAGGTTCTTCAAGGGCAGCAGCAGCTCAATCCAATACACTTAGTTTGACTCTCACACTTGCTGTCACACTCGCGAAACACTGCCTGGCTTCTCATTCCCACCAGCAGTGACACATTTGTGATACTTGTGTCCTTTCTACACAGAATGGTGAGCTGAAACTGGCCGACTTTGGGTTGGCTCGAGCGTTTGGAATTCCTGTCAGATGCTACTCCGCTGAGGTGTGTCCTGTATCCTGTGACTGTGGCCTTGAGGGGAAACAGCTGGAAACATTGCCCACATCAGGCAGTATCCACACACAAACACACACTCACAAGAATTACTATCCCTCACACACACTCACTAGGACCGTCAGAGAGGAGGGTCTTGAGATGTGCCTTGATGGAGGAAAGGGAGTGAGGCAAAGGGAATGTGGGATGGAGTTCCAAAGGGTGGGGGCAGAGAGGTTGAATGTCACCACCGATGGTGGTGGGTGGGTCAGGCAGGAGACATGGAGCAGGCCAGAGTCCGCTGAGTGGAGGGCGTGGACTGGTTGATAGGCGGTCAGTTGGTCGGATAGATAGGAGCAGGCAAGGCCGTGGAGGGCCTTAAAAGTAAAGCCCTCTGAGGGATGGAGAGTCAGTGGAGCCGGACGAGGGTGGGGGTGATGGGGTCCAAGAGCCTGGTGCAGGAGAGGACACGAGCTGCAGAGTTCTGGATGATCTGCAGCTTGTCTAGGGATTTGGCAACGATGACGAGTTGGAGTAGTGGAGCCTAGATGTGTTCAATGTGAGTATGAGGGTTCGGTGGCCTGAAGTGGGAGGCAATGGCGGAGCGGGACTATGTTGGGGAGGTGCGGAAAGGTAGAGTGGGCCGTGGCACAGGTGTGGGGGAGAAACAGTAACATATACACCTCCCTCACACACTGGATTGACTGTAAACAGTGATGTGTTAATGTCTCTCCTGACAGGTGGTGACACTGTGGTACCGACCGCCTGATGTTCTATTTGGGGCCAAACTGTACTCCACCTCCATAGACATGTGGTCAGCGGGCTGTATATTCGCAGGTAACTGCTCACAGGAGGGGTCCAGGGATAATGTGTTTGAGGGGCAACGAGGACCAGAGGGGTGAGGGTGAGGGGACAAAGGGTGGATGAGGTGGGGAGCAACAACAAGACAAGTGTTTGTGTCTCAGCATGTCTCATTTACCTGTCTCTACCAGCGTATATACCAGTGTGTCTACGAGTGTATATACAGTCAATTCACTTTACAGTATATTCAGTGAAGCGCTTTAAGACACAGTGTAGAAGATGTAAAAAGCACTATGTCAAATGCAAGGATTATTATTATATTTCAGCACCTTGGGACTTCCTCCCGAAGTGAAAGACGCTGTACAAATGTAATTTTGTTGTATATGTCTATCTCTCTGAGTATCTCTTTCTCACTCTACCTACGCCTCTCTCCCTCTCTCTCTCTCTCTCTCTCTCTCTCTCTCTCTCTCTCTCTCTCTCTCTCTCTCTCTGTCAAAGTACCGTAAATACCCGCGTATAAGGCGCACTTTTTTTCACGTCGGAAGATCTCGAAAGTTGGGGTGCGCCCTATACGCAGGAACAAGAAATTTTGAGTATCGGAAATACAGAAAACAGGAGGGGCGGCCGGCACGCTGTCAGCCGGGCTTTGGTCAGTGTCTGGCGGGGGTTGGGGGGAGCGGGTGATAGGGCTTCGGCCTCGGCCGCCCGGGCGGTGGCAGCGGACTTCAGTGCTGTGCCTGCTGCCTGCCTTCTGCCTTACCCAGTCTGCCTCCCTCTCCTGCCTCCCTCCCTCTCTCCCTCCCTCCCTCCCTGCCTGCCTGCCTCCTTGCCTGCCTGCCTGCCTCCCTCTCTCTCTCTCTCTCCCACCCTCCCTCCCTGCCTCTCTCTTTCTCCCTCCCTCCCTGCCTGCCTCCCTGCCTCTCTCTTTCTCCCTCCCTCCCTGCCTGCCTGCCTGCCTCTCTCCCTCTCTCTCTCTCTCATCCTTCCTGGCTGCCTGCCTGCCTCTCTCCCTCTCTCTCTCCCACCCTCCCTGGCTGCCTGCCTGCCTGCCTCTCTCCCTCTCTCTCTCTCCCACCCTCCCTGCCTGCCTGCCTCTCTCCCTCTCTCTCTCCCACCCTCCCTGGCTGCCTGCCTGCCTCTCTCTCTCCCACCCTCCCTGGCTGCCTGCCTGCCTCTCTCCCTCTCTTTCGCCCACCCTCCCTGGCTGCCTGCCTGCCTCTCTCCCTCTCTTTCTCCCACCCTCCCTGCCTGCCTCTCTCCCTCTCTCTCTCCCACCCTCCCTGGCTGCCTGCCTGCCACCCTCTCTCTCCCTGCCTCCCTCTCTCTCCCTGCCTCCCTCTCTCTCCCTGCCTCCCTCTCTCTCCCTGCCTCCCTCTCTCTCCCTGCCTGCCTCTCTCTCCCTGCCTGCCTCCCTCTCTCCCTCCCTCACTACCTGTCTCTCCTGCCTCCCTCCCTTCTGCCAGCATTTTCATCGAAAATGCTTCCGTTTTTTTCACCAAGAAAAGGTCAAAAGTCAAAAGCCTTATACGCGAGTGCGCCTTATACGCGGGTATTTACGGTACATATCTCTCGTTGTCAATGTGTGTTTCTCTGTGTGTCTCACTCTCTGTCTCTTACTTTCTGTTTCTCTCTCTCCCATCCTGTTTCTCTCTGTCTGTCTCTCTCACTCTCTGTTTTTCTTTCACTCTGTATGTGTCTCCTTCTCAATCTCTGTCTCGTTCTGTCTGTCTCTTTGTTAGTGGATGTGTCTCTTTCTCTCACTCTGTCTTTCTCTGATTCTGTGCCTCTGTCAGTGTGCGTGTTTGTCTCTTTTTCTCTCTCTCTCTCTCTCTCTGTTCTCTCTCACTCTCTCTGTCTCTCGGTCTGTGTGTGTCTCTCTCTCACTCTATCTATCTGTCTGTGTGGGTGTCTCACTCTTTAAGTCTGTCTTTGTGTGTCTCTCTGACTGCTCACTAGTTTGCTTTATTTTACAGAATTAGCTAATGCCGGACGGCCCTTGTTTCCTGGCAATGATGTGGACGATCAGTTAAAGAGGATTTTTAGATATCTTTTTATGGCTGTATTTCCAGTCCAGCTGTGTGTAACTGTCACTAACTGTGTTCCTATGTGTTATTGTGCATTGTGTATCGCTCTCTTTCACTGTGCGTGTGTGCGTAGCTCTGTCCCTGTGTGTGTGTGTGTGTGTGCGTGTCTATGTATCTCACTAGCTTAGCCCTTGTGTGTGTAAAATATGTGTGTGTTTCTCACTAACTTGTGTCTTTGCTGAAAATTCCTTATCTTGTCACATTGCTGGGGACACCTACAGAGGAGCAGTGGCCAACCATGTCCAAACTCCCCGACTACAAGGTAATGTGGCTCTCGTTACCCCTGACTCTCACCTCAGGCTCCCCACCGACTAAACCAGCTCCTCAACAGCCCCCGACCACCCATCCCAAACCTCCCCCCAACTAATCCCCTCCCCAATCTCTTGACTACCCCATCTCCTTGACTGAGCCTTCCCATTGGCTGCCAGACTTTCAGCCTGTCTACCCCCACACTCTGGAACTCCATCCCACAGTCCCTTCGCCTCACTTCCTCCCTTGCCTCCTTCATGGCCGGTCTCAAGACCCTCCTCTTCGACCGTGCCTTCTGCTGCCCTCCCAACTCTCCCTCCCCTCCTAATGCTCTCCCGCCCCCTGCCCCCTACCTTGACTATCTCCCTTGCTCGGGTCCCAACCTGACTTTTCAGCGCCTTGGGACTACCTCCCGACATGAAAGGTGCTCTATCAATGTCATTTTGTTGTTGTTGTCCTTTACCAGCCGTATCCGATGTATCCAGCCACAGCCTCGCTGCTCAATGTCGTCCCCAAACTAAACACCACTGGACGGGACCTGTTACAGGTAAGGCCCTGAGACTTGTGGAGGTGGATGACTGAAGGCACGGGCAAAGAATGGGATCGTGGGATGGGCCTTGAAGGGTGCAAGGAAATGGGTGAGGTGAAGGGACTCCGGAAAGTAGACAGAGAGGCTCAAGGCTCAACCACCAATGGTGGGGCGGGGTGGATTGAGGACGAGGAATAGGCTGGAACCTGCTGTCCGGATGGAGTGGACAGTCTATAGTGAGTTAATAAGTCACAGAGGAGTTAACAGGAGCAAGGCTGTGGAGGGCTTTGAAGGTTTGGATGAGGATTTTGAACTCGATCCTCCAGCATATGTAGAGGCAGTGGAACCAGGCAAGATGGAAGTAATATGGTCACGGAGTTGGTTCAGGTAAGGACACGAGCTGCAGAGTTCTGGATGATGTGCAGCTTGTAGAAGGGAGAGTTGCGGAGACTGACAAGCAGAGAGTTGGCGTAGTCGAGCCTAGATGTGATGAAATGCGTGGATGAGTTTTTGGCAGCCTGAGGGGTGGGCTGTGGCGGAGCCGTGTTTGCACATAGAAGGGACACATGGGGTCAAACAAGGTGCCAATGTTCCGCACTGGCTCAATGAAGTGGAGTTTGCATGGTGGGTGATTCTGTCAGCAATCAGGACGGACTCGGTCTTGTTGACGTTCAACTGTAGAAAGTTAGCTCTCAATCAATCAATCGATCAAAACTTACATTTATATAGTGCCTTTCACGTCGGGAGGATGTCCCAAGGACCTGTACAGTCAGGTAGGGACCAGAGCAGTGGGGGGGGGGGGCTCTGGGCAAGGGGAAGGAGAGTAGGAATAATTGACTGTATATTTGTGGGCGAAATGCAGTAGCCAAATTGCGCACAGCAGTGTCCCACAAACAATCACAGAAGTGGGTCCTTTTGGTTTAGGGGAGAAAGGGGGGAAAAGGGGTAAGGTGGGGGGTGTGGGGAACTCATCCAGGACTTGATGTCCAACAGATATTCTGTCAAGACAGCAGTGGTCCTGGAGCCAAGAGTGGAGGCAGAGAGATACAGTTGAGTATTATTACCTAGTTTTCGGTCACCTTTACCAACTTCCCCTCCCTCCAGCTGCGAAAATCACTGAGTCGATTGGCGAATCGCTTTTTCAGGGGGCAATAATCCCTCCACACAACAAAAATTGGTCACTCCATCCACAACTGTTTGTGGGACACTGCTGTGCGCAATTGGCTATTGTGTTTCGGCCATAAAATATGCCGTCAATTCACTTTACAGTGTAAAGGTGGAGTCTTGTAGCTCAATGGTTAGAGCACTTGCCTTACAAGTGAGAGACCTGGATTCAATTCCCAGCAGGGTGAAACCTTGGGCAAGTTTTCTTACTCCAGCCTGATAATAATCTCTCAAAAAAAATTGGTCGCTCAATCCATGACTGTTTGTGGGACGCTGCTATGTGCAATTGGCTATGGCCTTTTACGCATAAATATAGTCAAATCATTTTACAGTGTATTCTGTGAAGCGCTTTGAGACATCTAGAAGTCATGAAAAGCGCTACATCAAATGAAAAAGATCATTATTATTCTGCAAAGTGCTTTGTGATGTCTCAACAACATGATAAGGTGCAATATCAGATGCAAAGATTATTATTATTTGAGACGTTATCTTAACATGTTGACTAAATCTCTCCAGAGATTGTCAGTGGGATCTTGCTGTGAGTAACTTGGCTGCTGTGCTGCCCTCAGATGAAGTGACTGCAATGATAATGAGCCGTGTAATTGACGGATTCCTTGCGGAGCTGTTGAGTTTTGTCGTTTGAGCAGTTGTTTTGTCTGGTTTGCCTCCTAGAATTTGTTGAAGTGTAACCCAGTGCAGAGAGTGTCAGCAGACGAGGCCCTGCAGCATGCGTACTTTGCCGACTTCTGCCCTCCTTAGGGTCTGTTCAGCCGCCTCCTCACTTCAACCTTCACATCTCCCCGACCTCCCCACCTCTCCTCTGCTCTCCTCACTGCTCCTCCCACCACTCAAGCTCCGGTTCATATACACGCTGTGCTCCTCTCCAGGGAATGTCTTCGTGTCCCATAGATTTCGCACAGCAAACGCTTCATTCCAGCAAATCTGTGTATGCGTGCATGTGTGTGTGTGAGTACCCATGTATCTGTTACAATCTGTGTACATTGTGAACCTGGAGTCCAGTAGCTCTGGTTAGAGCGCTCACCGCATAATCAAGAAACTTGGGTTCGATTCCCAGCAGGTCAGGGAGAAACCTTGGGCAAGTTTCCTTAATCTACACACCTGATGATAATCGCTCAAGAAAAAAAGATAATAAATTGGTTACTTGAATCCATGACTGTTTGTTGGGACACTGCTGTGTGCAGTTGGCTGCTGTGTTCCGCCCACAAATATACATTCGATTCACTTTACAGTATATTCTGTGAAGCTTTTTGAGACGTCTAAAAGATGTGAAAAGTGCTATATCAAATACAAGGATTAGTATTATTATTGTCTGTTGCGTGCAGCTGTGTAGATATGTTTCTTAGATGTGTACATTATCTACAAGTTTGTATGGGAATGCGTGTCGGTATGTGCTTTACTCCCTTATCTAAACACACCACACACATTTGTTTCTGCCCGTATCACTGAATGCGTGTCGCTGTGTGTGCGACACAGTATGTATGTGTGTGTTTGTCGCTGTGTGTAGTTGCTGTGTGTGTGACACAGTATGTGTGTCAATGTGTGTCACTGCGTGTCTGTGTGTATGTGTTGCTGTGTGCGTATTGTATGTGTGTGTGTGCGTGTTGCTGTGTTTGCATGTCATTGTGAGTGTGCGCATGTCACTGAGTGTGTGCGCATGTCACTGTGTGTGTGCGTGTCACTGTGTGTGTGTCATTGTGTATGCGTGTGTCACTGTGTGTGAACGGGTGTCGCTGTGTGTGTGTACGGGTATCATTGCGTGTGTGTCATTCTGTATGTGCGTGTATCACTGTGTGTGTGTGTGGGTGTTGCTGTGTGTGTGTGTCCATGTGTGCAACTCGCTCACTATTTTACCATTTTATTCACTGCTAAATTACAACAAAATCAACCAGAAATTCTGTGCTGTTATTCATTGTCACCCACCTCTCTGAGCGATACCCTCCTCTCCCCCCTCTCTCACAAACAATCTCAACCTCTCTCTTTCACTCTCTCTCTCTCTCTCTCACACATACACAGGGTAATCCCCACCCTCTCTCTCGAACAAATAATCCAATTCTCTCGCTCACACACACACACAGTGACCCCTTCCCCCCCTCTCTATCACGCTGTAGAACAGGGAAATATTGTATCCTGACCAACATTCCTCCCTCCTCCTCAGTGCTGTGTGAGCTAGTTCTCAGTGTTGTGTGTTGCTGCCACGCATTCACTGCCATATTTTCATAGAATTCTACAGCACAGAAGGAGGCCATTCGGCCATCGTGTCTGTGTCAACTCTTTGTAAAGAGCTGCTGTCCAAACCAATCCCACTCCCCTGCTCTGTCCCTCACACCAAACTGTCCCTCACACCAAACTGTCCTCCCCAAATAACTATCTAACTGTCTATTCTAGCATCACAGACATTGCACTTGTACAGCACAGAGGTTTCACATCCTCCTATTTATTAATAAAGAAGCCAGACTCAGAGCCTGTGTTGTGTCATGATTTGAATTGGATTAAATTGGATTAAATTTACATGGTGAGTGTGTGTGGGGTGGAGGAGAGGAGGGGAGGGAAGAGTTTGTGTGTGTGGGGTGTGTTGGAGAGGAGAGTGTGTGTGGGTGGGGCAGTGAGTCTTCACCTGTCTTTACAGCTCCATCATGTACACGATCCATCCGATCCAAAGCTCCGCCGCCCACATACCCCCACTGAACTCCGTACCCTCATCAGACCAGTTCTAGTCAGAGGTTCACTGGCTCCCTATCACCGAACAGATAGATTTGAAGATCCTCTAGCTCATCTTCAAATCCCTTCATATCCTGGCACCTCCCTACCACTCCAACCTGCTTATCCCACACTCCACCATCATAGTGGCTAGACTTGGTCTGATGGGGGTATGGGTAAGTACAATATGTGAGCACCACTGGCCGTGCCTTCAGCCACTATGCCCCCAATCTTGGGATATCTACCTTATTCTCATCACCTTCAAATCAACAACGACAATAAAATTACATTTGTAGAGCGCCTTTCATGTCACAAGGACGTCCCAAGACACTGAACGGTCAGGACCTGAGAATGGGTAGGTAGGTGAGGGCAGCGTTGGGATGAGGAAGGGCAGAGAGGTAGGAGGGCAGCTGAAGGCATGGATGAAAAGGAAGGTTTTGAGTCAGGCCTTGAGGGAGGTGAGAGAGCAAGGCGAAGGGATTGTTGGATTGAATTCCAAAGGGTGGAGCCAGAGAGGCAGAAAGCTTTCCACTGATGGTAGGGTGGGTCAGGCAAGAGACATGGAGCAGGTCAGAACCTGCTGAAAGAAGGGAGCGGACAGGTTGATAGGTGGTCAGCAAGTCAGAGAGGTAGGAGAGGGCAAGGCCATGCAGGGCCTTGAAAGTAAGGCCACCTGATGAGCCGGGTGAGGGTGGGTGTGATGTAGTGTCTGGCTATATAGCGATATATCAGTTATATCGATATAATTTTTCATATCGATATGCTGATATCGGAATTTTAAATATATCGATATATTGAAAAATTCAATATTAAAAATTATATCGGTATGTCGTAAATATCGGTATATCGTTTCCGGTGATATATCGGTAATATCAGTATTATCAGGATAATGCGAACTTTTCCAACTTACCTTGTCGCCGGCATTGCAAACCTGGGCCTAGAGCACAGAATACGCGCGCGTATCGGAATGCACGCGCACCCCCTCCAAATGCACGTGCATGTGCAGTATAAAAGAACCCGGAAATATCGATATATCGGTATATATTGATATGAGAGTTGGAGAGGACGCAAGGTGAGAGTTTCCATAGTCGACCCTTGAGGTGACAAATGCGTGTCGTGTGTGAGGATTTCTGTGGCCTGAGGGGTGAGGCTGCCCCACCAACTCTTCCCACTCTCCTTCCCCTTCCCCCTACTCCGACCCCCGCTCAGGTCCCGACCTGACTGTTCAGTGCTTTGGAACGTCCCAACGTGAAAGGCGCAATATAGTGCAATTTTGTTGTTGTTGTTGAGGCATTGGCAGAACCAGGCGATGTTGCGGAGGAGATTGAAGCCAGTGCTGGTCGTGGCAGAGGTATGGGGGAGAAAGGACAGCTCTCCCCCATATCTGTGCCCACTAAATCCCCCCGAAAGACTTTCCTTTTGATCGTGCTTAGGTTTGGTGTGTGAGCTCTGGGGGTGAGTGTGAACTGGGGGGATGAGTATAAGTTAGCGGGTGTGAGCTGTAAGGGTTTCTGTGAGAGTGAGCTGGGGAGTTGAGTGTGAGCTGGGAGGATCTGTGTGAATGGGTTGTGACCTGCAGGGGAGTGTGCGCTGAGAGGGTGAGTGTGAGCTGGGAGGGTGAGTGTGACCAGGGATGAGTGTAATCTGGATGTGAGCCTGAGTGAGGTGGGAAAAGGTAGCATGGAGGGAGATTATTAGTGCATTGACAAGAACAGTTCCATGGCTTAAAATTCATACAATTTATTTAGAATTGGAGTAATTTTACATCAGGTAAAGATGGACACAGTCTAGGTCTGACTGTCCTAGATATTCTTTACATGAGTAAACAGTAAATACATAGATACAGTTTATATATATATTTATATATAATATCCCCTTCGCTGGTTCTCAGGTCATGTGGAAATGACGGGCAGCATGCGCCAGTGGAGGGGTGGGGGAGGGTTATACGATTGTGACACACACCAGGACCACACATCTGACACACTCACACACACATGGCTCTGACACAGACTCCGGGATCACACAGCTGGAAAATTCCAAAATCCCACTGGAGGAATTGAGGGGAATTGGTCAGGGAGAGGCTAACTATGGGTGGTTGGCAACGGGGAGGTTGGCAATGGGGGTGTTGGTAGGGGAGGTTGACAATGGGGAGGGGGAGGTTGGCAGTGGGGTGGTTGGCAGTGGGGGTGGGGAGGTTCGCATTGCGGAGGTTGGTAGGGGGGAGGTTGGCAGGGGAGAGGTTAGCAGGTGGGAGGTTGGCAGTGGGGGGGGTTGGGGTGGGGGAGGTTAGCAGTTTGGTGGTTGGCATTGGGGAGGATGGGACTGGGAGGTTGGCAGTGGAATGGAGAGATTGGCATTGGGGAGGTTGGCATGGGGGAGATTGGCAATAGGCATGTTGTCAGGGCGAGGTTAGCAATGTGGCGGTTGGGGAGGGGAGGTTGCGGGAGGGGGGAGGTTGGCAGTGGGGAGGTTGGCAGTGGAGTGGGGAGGTTGGGAGGGGGGAGACTGGCAGTGGAGATGGGGGAGGGTGACATTGGGAGGTTGGCGATGGAGAGATTTACGCGAGTTGAGAATGTGACTGATAATAATTCCCAGTATTTTTACAGATAACATTTTCCCCCAAATGAGATCAGGTGAGTGTTGGGGTGCAGAGGCAGTGGGGATTGTTGGGGTACAGTAGGATGTTTAGGTGTGTGGTTGGTAGTGTTGGGAATGGGGAGATTGGGAGAGGGGAGGTTGGCAGTGGGGAGGTTGGAGACTGGGGAGTTTGGGGACTGGGGAGTTTGGGGGAGGGGGTAGGTTGGCAGGGGGGGATGTGGGAGGTTGGCAGTGGAGAGTGTCACAGTGCAGTGGGGAGTGTGGGGGGCAGTGGCGTGTGTCGGGGGGCAGTGGCATGTGTCGGGGGGCAGTGGCGTGTGTCGGGTGCAGTGGGGTGTGTCGGGTGTAGTGAGGAGTATGGGGGCAGTGGGGAGTGGGAAGTGCGGGGGCAGTGGGGAGTGTGGGGGGAACAGTGGGGAGTGTGGGGCAGTAGCGAGTGTTGTTGGGCAGTGGGGAGTGTCGGGGGGCAGTGCGTAATGTTAGGCGGAAGTAGAGATGTTTAGGGGTTCAATTGAGATACAGCAGCCTCCCGCTGTCTGAGCTGACCTCTTGCAAATCCCCTGGTCAGATGTTAGTGACTTGCTGTAACCTACGGCTGTCTGTGGACAATGTATCCCACATGGTGGCATCAACAGGCAAACTCCTCGAAGGTTCCCAATGTTGGGTGTCGTGGCAACATGTTGGGTGTGTATCCCACGCTGTCGGAGTGACTGCGCAGTGTATCACAGGTGCTCTGAAATAGAACCAGGTTGTGATTATTATGCATTCACTGAGGCCGTGCAAAGAGAGCAACAAGGTGTTTAAAAAACAACAGCAACAATTTGCATTTGCACAGCGCCCTTCCTCATGGGGTAGCATCCCGGAGCGCCGGACAGTGGCGGAGTATGACTCCCAAGCCAGAGGGAGAGGGCAGAGGGAGGTGACCATAAGTACGATAAAAAAAGGAAGGTCTTAATGCGGGATTTGAAGGTGGGGAGGCAGGGTGCGAGACAGAGGGATTGAGAGTTCCCGAGTTTCGGGGTGTCGTGGATGAAGGCACAGACACCAATGGAGTGGAGAGTGCAAGAGACAAACAGGAGGTGGTGGAGTGGGGGTGGGGAGATCAGATACATAGGGAGGTGCCAGGGTCATGATTAGACAAGCTAGGACTCTTCAGTCTTGAGAAAAGAGGGGACCTCATGAAGATGTACAATATTTTAAAATAAGACTGAAAATTCATAATCAATTCTTTGTAATGTATATAATAATAATAATCATCCTTTCACTCAATATAGTGCTTTATCATGTCTTTGACGCGTCTCAAAGCCCTTTACAGACCATAATGTAAAGTTAATTGACTATTTGGGGCGGCAAAACATGACAGTAGAATAAAAGGTTTGTGGAATCCCATATCATAGTTGTTAGAGCACTCACCTCAAGCACATGGTTTGATTCCTGGGCAGGGAGAAACCTTAGGAAAGTTTTGTTATTCCACATGCCTGTTTATCTAGCAGTATATAGGAATCCAATATATATTTTTTAAATGTCGGTCACTCAATCCACGACTCTTTGTGTGATATTGATGTGCGCAATTGGCTGCCACGTTTCACCCACAAAATATACTGTCAATTTACTTTACAGTGTATTCAGTGAAGTGCCTTGAGACGTCTTGAAGATGTGATAAGGCATTATATCAAAATGAGACAACTCAAGTAATAATTATTATTAGTAGGAGGACACAGGTTGTAAAGAGCAACTTTAGGATAGACACCAAGAAATGTTTCTTTACCCAGTGAATAATCAGTGACTGGAGCGCTGTTACAGGAAGAATGCTTGAGGGTAGGACACTGGGACTCATTTTAAAAGCAGCTTGATGCTGTGATGGGGGGAATAGTAGGTTGGGTGTGACCCAGTGAAAACAATTGGAGCATCAGTGTATTTAAGAGGAAACTTAATGCATATCTGAGGTAAAATGGAATGGAGAGGTACTGGGAAGGGTATAATGGAGTGGGTGCTCATGTGGAATACAAACACTGGCATGGACTAGTTGGGTTGAGTAGCCTGTTTTCATGCTGTACCACTCTGTAGCTATATATCAGCAAGTACAGATCTCCCAATTCCTTGACACAATTGAGAACTTCCCATTAAAGAACACCTCCTTTCCCCAGATTTCCTACTTTGGATTTCTCAACATTGAACTACATCTGCCACCCACTTGGCCACTCTTCTCCACTATGTCCTCATGCAATTTACTGCATTCTTCCTCACAGTTTGCTAATATCCTGCTGACGTGAAAGGCGCAATAAATGATTGAGGGGCTGGAGGGACTGGACTATGAGGAGCGATTAGATAAAATGGGCATGTTCACAACGGAGATGAGAAGCTTGAGGGGCAATATGATTTTTTTTCTCATATACTATACACAAGGGTGGAATACTTTGGGCATTGCAGCAGTTGTGTAATGTTTGCCTCCCAGGCCTAGGATTTGAAGGGATTCATCTGAAACAACTGTAAGCTGGTAGATGCCACTCAAGGCTGAAGTTGTCAGCCTTAGTGGGCGACTGGCCACGCACCAAAGTATTAGGGAGTGAGAAGTCTTTATAGATTACATATTAGAGGAGACATTGCTAGGGGAGCATAATAGGAGAGGAGTCACCAATAACCTAGAGGAGAGGATTGGATCTCTATTAGAAAAGGGACCAGACATCATTGGAGGATAATAGCACAGGAGCTGGCATCACTGGTGCTCTCCAACAGTTTCTCTCCTCTGGAGAGAGACCATATGGAAACCCAAGTGAAGGCTGAGACAAGCAAGGAAGGGAGTGCCATGCACAGAGGCAATCCAGCAGCCTGCCAGGGAAGGAGGCAGAAGAGATAGAGTGGTGGACAAGTTGTGATATTAAGGGATTGGACTGTTCGGTTGACAGATCGCATTCTGTGCAAACCAGACCCAGAAAATAAAATGGTAAGTTGCCTACCGGGTGCGGGGGTCGAGGATCTGATGTCCAAGGTTGACCAAACGCTACAGGGAGCAGTTGAGGAACCGTTTGTAGTTGTTCATGTGGGAAGAAATCACATAGATAGAAGTGGATTTCAAGCATTAGGAAGGAAGCTTAAGGGAAATACTTCAAGTGTAGTATTTTGTGAAACACTAACCGTACCACATGCTAATGAGGAAAGACAGAAGGTAATTAGATAGACCAATGCGTGACTAAGACATTGGTGTAGGGGTTCAGGCTTTTGTTTCCTCAAACAATGGGGCATTTTTTGGAATAGTGCGCATCTATACAGACAGGCTGGGCTTCTCTTAAACAAAACGGGGGGTGGGATAAGGAGGCAGGCAGGATAGATAGTTTAGTTAGGGAGCATTTAAACTAAGCATGGGGGTGGACAGTAGGTGTAGCAGAGCACCTGAACCAATTAGTGAAACCTTAAGGCGTACCAGTGTGGTGGTTCTAACTTCAAAGGTTGGAGAAAAAGAAACAAAAAATGCTTATAAAGTAAATGGGAAAAGTGAAAAAAAATCGAGCTGTACTTGCATGAATGCAAAAAGTCTGACAAATAAGATGCGTGATCTGGAAGGTCAGGGGGTGGATGATTGGACATCATTAGCATCACAGAGACATGGTGGAAGCTTATAAACTGTTTAGGATGGACCATAATAGGAGAAGAGGTGACACTATACATAATCTCCATTATTGAGACACCGTGAGAGAGCATACAAAAATGGAAAAGGCAGCCACAGGAATCACGTTGGGTAGAATTCAAAGATGGTATCAGAGGTAAGCTATTAATGGGGGGAGCCTGCTATAGACCCCCAGGCCAGGGTGAAAGCTTCGATCTGGAACTATGGGATGACAAGGAAGGCCACTAGTGAGAGATTAGCCAAAATAATTGTAGATTTTAACTCACCAGAGATTGACTTGGATAATAATAGTCTACTGGTAAGACAGAGTTAATGGAAGACTGTTATATCACTAAGTATGTAAAAGAGCCTATAAGGAGATATATCTTCTTGAATTTGATAATGAGTAACAGTGACGATCAAATCTCTTAACATACAGGTGGGTGAAGCATTAAGCAACAGCAATCACTATGCAGTCATATTGTACATTACAATAAGGTACATTACAGTAAGGTTTAAAAAGCCAAACAACACTGCCAGAGGACAGGCTTTGAGCACTTGAGAAGTGTTGTCGGAGAGGGCCTGGCGGGCTTAAATATGGCGAATGGAGTGGAGGAACTATGGAGTTCTTTCAAGGAGGCAATTAGAAAGGCAGTGTCATGATGTGTACCCTTGTGAAGCAAAAACTATCAAGCTTAAATGCACTCCTGTGCCTGGTTGGACAGGGCTACAAAGTACCTCATCAAGAGGAAAAAAAAGGCATTTAAGGTCATGAAGGAAAATGGCATAGAATTAAGTCGGATTTGATAGCAAAAGGAATGTAGGGCTGTGAAAAAAAAGCTAACAGAATGGCAAAGAAAAACTTTGAATTGAATATGGCACGAGATGTGAAGGATAGTAACAAAATGTTTTTCAGTTACGTTAAGAGACGAACGAAAACAAGCGATTGAGTAAGGTCACTGAAGATGAGATCAGAAGAGGACATGACAAATAATGCTGTACTGACTGCAAGAGCGCTAAATAAATTGTTTGCATCAGTTTTACTAAGGGGGACGGGTAACCTATCTGATCTGGAAAGAGAACTCAAGGATGCTGCAACGGAAAATTGCGACACTCATATTATTACCAGTATAGTGCCAAACAGCAATGCAAACTTAAGGTAAATAAATCTCAGGGGTCGGATAAATTGTATTTGAGGATCCTTAAGGAACAAAGGGAAGAAGTCGCAGAAAGGCTGGCACAAATCTTTCAGAAATCACTGAATATTAAAGAGATGCTGGGGACTGGAGAAAAGCAGATGTTACTCCTATTTTCAGGAAAGGTAACAAAAGTGACCCAGGAAACTACAGATCAATAAGTCTGATGTACATAGTGGGTAAAATTATGGAGACTGTTACTAAGGATAAAGTCACAGACCATCTGGACAGAAACAAAATCATGAATGATAGCCAATATGGGTCATGAAAGGAAGATTGCCAACCTAATTTACTGGTTTTGTTGGACAGTATGACAAGGGAACTTGATATGGGTAATCCAGTACAACAGTCCACCAGTATATCTGGTTGGACCACATCAAAACTTATTGCTCTGCTCTGGCCTCTGGTAAATTGTCCTTCTACTGCATAATAATCCTGGAAACGAAAGGCAACCCTAGACTGCTGTTCTCCACCACAAACCGGCTTCTCCTCCCTCCCTGCCATACCTCAAAGATTCTTTCCTCCAATTCCCACTATGAGGAGATGCTCAATTTCCTCGAGTCCAAAATTGAGGGAATCTACTCAGCTGTCACCGCCCTTCCAACTTCTACCCCCTTGCCACCTCCCTCCCACACTCTGACTCCTATACATCCCCCTTTCCACACCTTCGAACATGTCTCCCCCTCCTCTGTCATTACAATCATATCCACCAGGAAGCCCACCACCTGCTCCTTGGTCCCCATCCCTACCCATCTCCTTACCCCCCAGGTCCACCTCCTTGCCCCACTACTCGTTAACACTATGAATCTGTCCCTCTCATCTGGCACTGTTTCCACATCCCTCAAAACAGCCAATATCACCCCCATTCTGAAGAAACCTTCCCTCGATGCTTCACAGCTTTCAAGCTACTGGCCCATGAATAACCTCCCTTTTCTGTCGAAGGTGCTTGAAAGAGTTGTTGCCTTCCAGTTTCGCTCTTTTCTCTCATCCCACTGCCCATAGCATGGAAACTGCCCTGGTCAAGGTCACAAATGATATCCTGACCATTTGTGACCAGGCTCCCTCTACCTCCACTTTGTATCTGCTAATGGCTTTTCCTTCAGCCCCTGCACTGTCTCATGCGGTGTTCCTCAGGGCTCTGTCCTTGCTCCTCTCCTTTTCACCATTTATTTACTCCAGCACCTTGGGATGTCCTCCTGACATAATAGATGCTCTATAAATGTAATTTTGTTGCTGTCGTTGCTCTCCCTCGGTGACACCATCTGCAGACATGCGGTAAATTTCCACATGTACGCGGATGGCACCGAACTCTCTGCTTCAACCCTCAACTTCAGGACTACTGGCATCCTGACAGCCTGCCTGTCTGACATTGAATCCTGGATGAGGGACAACTTTCTTTAGCTCAACATCAGCAAGACCTGATTGGCTCATGTCAGTGCCTCCACACCTCAGGCGCTGGCAGCATCAGCATCCAAGGCTGCACTCTCCATCTCTCAAAGCCAGTCAGCAACTGGATGTCTTGTTTAATGCTGAAATGTCCTTCCTCCCCCACATCCACGCCATGACCAGCACTGCCTTCCACCACCTCTGCAACATTGCCAGACTCGGACACTGCTTCACCCCTCAGGCTGCCAAAACTCTTGTCCATGCATTCGTCATATCAAGCCTCAACTATGGAAACTTTTTCCTCATCGGCCTTCCTGGCTCTTCCCATTACAAGCTGCAGATCATCCAGAACTCTGCAGCTCGTGTCCTCTATCACACTAAGCTCCATGACCATATCACTCCCACTCTCGCAGGCTCTATTGGCTCTCTATCCCCCAGAAGATCAAATTCAAGATTCTCGTTCTCACTTTCATGGCCATTCACAGCCTTGCCCTTTCCTATCTCTCCAACCTGCTGACTCCTTATCAACCTGCCTACCCCTTCCGTGCAGCAGGCTCCAGTCTGCTCCATGTCCCCCATCCGATCCCCATCCCCCATCAGTGGCCGGGCTTTCAGCCTTTCTGCCCCCAAACTCTGGAACTCGATCTCACAGTCCCTTTGCCTCACTTCCTCCCTTGCCTCCTTCAAGGCTGGTCTCAAGACCCTCCTCTTCAATCGTGCCTTCTGCCACCCTCCCAACTCTCTCCCTCCCCCTCATGCTGCCCCTCCCCTTCGTTCAGGTCCCGACCCATGACTGGTCAGCACCTTGGGATATCCTCCTGACGTGAAAGGCACTCTATAAATATAATTTTGTTGTTGTTATTGCAGGTGACAGCAAGCTAATCAAGGTGGTAGATTGCAAAGATGAACAAGACAGGTTACAGAAGAATCTGAACATACTGTACTTGGAAATTGGGCAGATCGGTGGAAAATGAAAAGGACCTAGGGATCCTGATTGTCAATAAATTGTAGCTCTCCCAACAATGTTCTGTGTCAGTGAGCAAAGCAAACCAGATGTTGGGATGTATCAAAAGATCAATAGCAAACCAAAATAGTGGGGTAATCTTACTGTATAAGTCATTGGTTAGACCACACTTAGAGTACTGTGTACAATTCTGGTCACCACAGTACAGAAAGAATTTGTGAGAAATCAAGAGGATATAGAGGAGGGTAACCAGAATGATAGAGGGAATGCAAAGACTGGGCTATGAGGAGAGACTAAGTAAATTTAACATGTTCATATTGGATAAGACAAAATTGAGATGTGTCATGATTGGTCTCTTTAAGATGCCAAAGAGGCTGGACCATGTAGATCATGACACGTTGTTTCCACTAGTCCAGAATAGTAAAACCACAGGCAAGGCCTGTGATTGAATGGAAGTAAATTCAGAACGAATCTACGGAAACACTATTTCAGTGAGCAAATAGGAATAGTAAATTTGTGGGACAGGCTCCCTCGAGGGACAGTTGAAGCAGAAAATGTTGGTTCCTTGAAACACAGTTTGGATAGATTTCTTTTAGGAAATAACATCATGGGATACAGTACATAGGTAGTTTGGGACATATGTGCATGTGACCCCAGGAAAGTGGAAGATGAACTGGATGGATCTTGTGGGTTTTTTTGTCTAGCATTACTTATCTCTATACATATATATACATCTCTACACTCTAAATATACATTGTTACACTCTGTATGTTAATCTTTACACTCTATATATACTGTACATCTTTACACTCTATATACACATCACTACACTTTATATATACAGTACATTGCCATGGTATATATACATGTATACTACAACAACAACAATACACTCTATATACACATCCATGCACTATATATATATCCCTGCCCTCTGTATACACATCTATATACTCTATATATATATATCTCTATATGTACATCGCTACACACTATTTTCACCTCTACACACTATACATCTATACACTATATACATCTCAACACTACATATACACAGATCTATATACACATCTATACACCCTATATACGCATGTCTACACTATATATATACATCTCTACACTCTATATGCACATCTCTGCATTATATATACACACATATAAATGCTCTCTATATATACACACATATACATTATATACACATCAATGCAATCTATGTATACAATTCTAGAGCCACTATATGTATATCTGTATATATTTCATGCATTCCACCTAAGCGAGCAATGGGGAGACGGAAATGGAGTGGAGATGGAGAGGGGGAATGGCGAGAGGAATAGAGGGAGAGATGGAGAGGACAAGATAGGGGGGAAGGAAAGATTGAGAGAGAGATGTGGAGAGGGAGAGATAAAGGAATGAAGAGTGAGAGAGGAAGAGATGGGGAGGAGAGATGGAGAGGGAGGAATGGAGAGAAAGAGGGAGAGGAAGAAGGAGAGGAGAAATGGAGAGGGAGAGATGGAAAGATAGGGAGGATACATGGAGAGGGGAAAAGGGAGGGGGTTTGTTACCAGGTTGTCGCTCTGGCTCCTCTTCGGTTTATTCTTGCGTAACATGTAGCCCAATATTTTGTCCTTAAAGACCTGTACAACAGACAGGCAATAACACAGTAAAAGGTAATACTGATACACTGCATATCCCCACTTACACTGTCCCCACCATACTGTCCCTATCCTCACCCTCACTTTCCCTATGCACATTGTCTCTATCCCCACACATATTGTCCCAACTGAATTCGTTTCCAACAACAACAACAACAGCACCTCTCAAACAGGGTAGCATTTCAAGGAACGGCTTGACAATGGGAGAGCACAACGCTGAGCTGGGGTGAGGGGGAGGTGACAGTAGACACGGTTGAAGAGGAAGGTCTTCACACATGACCTGAAGATGGGGAAGGAAGAGGCAAGGCGAAGGGGTAGAGTGCTCCAAAGTTTTGGGGGTGTAGTGGCTGAAAGCTCAGCCACCAATGGTGGTGTGCTCTATGGTTTATCTTTCGGTTTATTGGCTCCATTTATGTCTGAAGAAGAATGTTGTTGTCCTTGTGGTTATTGTTGTTGTTAGAAAAAGATTAATCAATGAAGACAGCCAACTGCTTCCAAACAGGGTGTTGAAGTTCCAGTCCTAAGTGCTAATTGGGCACCAGTTACAGGTTAATAACTGAGCACCAGTGCGAGAGGTGGGCAAGTCTGTATTACTGAATGGCCTTGCTCCTCCCTACCTCTGTGACCACCTAGCGCCATATCAACCTGTCCATTCCTTCCCTCAGCAGACTCTGGCCTACTCCACATATGCACCCAACCTACCCCTATCTGTAGTCGGGCCTTGAGCTTATCTGCTTCCCACCCCTCTGGAACTCCCATCCTGTTATGATCCCATTTCATTACCTAAATTGTTAATACAGTATATTAACCATGTAATCAAAGCACTATGTTATTTAATTTAGTTAAAAATGCTTAAGTAGACTGGAAAAATGTCAAAATGACGTGTTTATCACAGCTGAAGATCGTTAAAGATGTTTTCTGTAACAAATCAGGTTTCATAACATTTATGCAGATTATAGATGTTCTTCTTACAGCTGAGTAATATGTTCTTCTATAACACTAAAAATAACAATTTAGCAGGCGTGAGATAATTACTTCAAGGACATGATCATGGAAAAATTTTGCATTCCCATCCTGACTGTGGAAATAAATAAAAGATGTATTGTTGAACTATAGTTTGTTCAGCCTAGGACAGAGTATATCAGGTGTCGTCCACACAACAAGTCATCTTTCAACAACAACAACTTGGATTTATATAGCACCCTCCACCCCAGACGGCGTCTCAGAGTGCTTCCCAATAACGGATCCCAGGGCTGAGCCAGGGGAGGGGGAAAAAGGTGACCAAAAGCACGGTTGAAAAGAAAGGTCTTCAGCCATCCCCTGAAAATTGAAAAAGAGAGGGTGAGGCAAAAGGATTGATGAAGGGAGTTCCAGAGCCTCGGGGAGTAGTGGCTGAAGGCACGGCCACCGATGGTGAAATGGAGGATTCGGGGGACAAGGAGGAGGCAGACCCAGTAGAGCGAAGGCAACTGATGCTGTTGTGAGAAGAGAGGTCAGAGAGGTTGGGGATGCAGAGGAGTGGAGGGATTTGAAGACAAGTGTGAGAATCTTGAAATCAATCCACTCTGAGACAGAGAGCCAGTAAAGGACTGGGGTAATTGGGGAGCGAAGTTTGGTATGTGTAAGAATGTGGGCAGCAGAATTTTGGATAGCCTGGATTTTGTGAATGGTGGTGGAGGGGAGACCGGCGACGAGGGCATTTGAACAATCCAGCCGAGAGGTGACATAGGTATGGACTACTGTTTCAGTGGCTTTTGGGGTGAGATATTGGCGGAAACTAGCGATGCATTGGAGATGGAAGAAAGCGGTGCTGGGGAGGGACCGGATGTGGGGGAGGAAGGATAATTGGGGATATATGGGAAGGTCAGGTAGGTGGAGGAGGTGAGAGTCGTGGGATTGAAGACATCGATGAGAGCCAAAGAGTATGTTGTCAACATTGAATTGAAGGAAATAAACCCACCAGTAGTGATGCTGGTGGTTTGTGAGGTAGGACTCGAACCAGGCGAGTGCAGTCTCACAGGGTGTTGAATTGTTACTTTTAGTGTTATAGAAGAACATAATACTCATCTTTAAGCAGAACATCTATAATCTGCATAAATATTATGAAACCTGATTTGTTGCAGAGCCATCTTTCATATGACGATATGAAGTGGTGAAGCCAATGTGTTGTCATTGGATTAAAGATTTGGACTGTTCCATCATTTCATCGACTTTCATTAACTCCAGCAATTTCGGGAACAACAACAACAAAATTCCATTTGTATAGCGCCTTTCACATCTGGAGGATGTCCCATGGCGGTATTCCTTACACAATCAGGTGGTAGGTATTGGGGAGGATGGAGGGCACGGGATGAAGAAGGTTTATTGAAACCACGATCGAAGAGGAGGGCCTTGAAGCAGGTAAGGAATTGGGTGAGGCAGGGGGACTGTGGGATAGAGTTCCAAAGGGTATTATGAATGAATATAGGAGAGTTTCTATGGAAGAAGGAAGACTGCAGAAATTCCATAACTTCTGAAATCATCTTAAACTTAACAGGAGGAGAGAAAAAGGCGTTTGGGGAGGGAGTTCCAAAGTTTCAGGGCATAGTGGATGAAAGCCTGGCCACTGATGGTGGAGCGGAGAATTGGGGGAACAAGGAGGAGCTTAGTGCTAGTATAGTGGAGTCAACATGTACTGCTGTGAGGAGAGAGGGGGTTAAAGGGGTAGGGGCTTGCTGAAGAGTGGAGGTATTTAAACATTAGAGTGAGGATCTTGAAAATGATCCGTTCTGTGCAGGCGGCAAAGTTTTTGATGAACTGAATTTTGTGAATGGTGGAGGAGGAGAGACAGGCGAGGAGGGAATTCAAGTAGTCCAGCCATGAGGTGACAGAGGCATGGACCAGGGTTTCAGCAGTTTTGGTATGAGGTATTGACGGAGAAGGGCAATATGGGGGAGATGGAAGAAAGTAGTGCTGGTGAGGGAATGGATGTGGGGGAGGAAGATAACTGGGGATTCAACAACAACAACAACAACAATTTACATTTATAGAGCGCCTTTCACGTCGGGAGGACGTCCCAAGGCGCTGAACAGGAGGCGTGTGACCCGAGCTGGGAGGGGAGTGTTTGGGAAGGGGTGAAACACGAAGGGGAGGTAAAAGAGTTCGGGGTGGAACAAAAGGCACGATCGAAGAGGAAAGTCTTCAAACCAGCCTTCAAAGAGGAAAGGGAAGAGACGAAACGGAGGGATTGAGGGATGGCATTCCATAAGGTGGGAGCGGAGAAACTGAAGGCCCGGCCTCCGATGGTGGGGCGGTTCGGGCGGGGGGCTTGGAGCAGGCCAAGTCCTGTTGAACGGAGGGTCCGGGTGGGTGTGTAGGGGGAGAGTAGATCGGTTAAGTAGGATGGGGCAAGGCCGTGTAAGGCCTTGTAAGTGAGGACGAGGATCTTAAACTCGATCCTCTGGAGGATGGGGAGCCAGTGGAGACGGGCGAGGGTGGGGGTTATGTGGTCGCGGAGGCGGGTGCGGGATAGTACACGGGCTGCAGAGTTTTGTATGGCCTGCAGCCTATGAATGGAGGAACTGGGGAGGCCGACTAGGAGAGAATTCCCGTAGTCCAGCCGTGATGTGATGTATGCGTGCACGAGTGTTTCGGCAGCGCGGGGGGTAAGATAATTACGGAGCCTGGCAATGTTGCGCAGATGGAAATAGGCGGTGCCGGTCAAGGCGCGGATGTGGGGGAGGAAGGAAAGTTTTTGATCGAACATGATGCCAAGGTTCCTGATTGGCTTTGTGAGGTGGAGAGTGCAGCCTTGGATGTTGAGGCTGGCAGCGCCCAATGTGCGGAGGCGCTGGCTTGAGCCAATCAGGAGGGCCTCGGTCTTATTCACGTTCAATTGCAAAAAGTTGTCCCTCGTCCAAGACTCGATGTCGGACAGACATGCTGTCAGAATATCGATCGTCTGGGGGTTGAGGGATGAGGCAGAAAGGTACAACTGGGTGTCATCCGCATACATGTGGAAATTTACCCCATGTCTGCGGATGATGTCACCCAGAGGGAGCGTGTAAAGGGTCAAAAGGAGGGGACCGAGGACAGAGCCCTGAGGGACGCCGTGGGAAACTGTGCGGGGGTTTGAAGAAAAACCATTGGAAGAAACAAAATGTAAACGGTGGGTCAAATAAGAATGGAACCAGTCAAGGACTGTGCCTTGAAAGTTGAGGTGGGAGGAAAGACGTTGAAGGAGGATGGTGTGATCGACTGTGTCGAACGCAGCAGACAGGTCAAGGAGGACGAGGAGACAGAGGAAGCCCTGGTCACAGGCTGATTCAACCTGACACCTAAGTTCCGCACGGGTTCAGAGAGGTTTAAGGACATGTTGGGCAGATTGAGGAGATCGGAACGATGGTCGGACAGAAGACATCAATGGCATCCAAAGAGTATGGCTTCTCTCGTGTTGATGTTTAACTGCAGGAAATTTGAGCTCATCCAACTCTTAATGTCTGACAGAACATCAGGGGACTGGGGGTAGCAATTGGAAGTGAAAAAGTAGAGTTGGATGTCATCCGCATACATGTGGAGGTTAACTCGGTGTCTGTGGATGACATCACCAAGAGGGGGCATGTAGATGAGGAAGAGAAAAGGGTCATCATGGACACTTGGGGTACCCCGCAGGTGACTGGGTGGAAGCGAGAAGAACAAACCTTTGCAGAGATGTAGTGCTGGTGGTTTGTGAGATAGGACTCGATGTATTACAAAGTCTAACAACTGTCAAATAAAGTGCACAGGTCGGCCACCCATCATCAACTTTCATTTTGTGATCACTCAAATAAAAAGTTTTAAGGTCTGAATCAAAAGACTTTCCATGATGCAAGATTTTTGCCTGCTAATCGGGACTTCTATCAACTGACTCCAAATGATGGAGCTCAGTGGTTAGAGCACTTGCCTTACAAGCGAGCGACCTGGGTTCAATTCCTGATAGGGCAAACCCTTGGGCAAGTTTCCTTACCCTACACATCTAATAATAATCCCTTTAAAAAAGAAAATAGTAATTTGGTCATTTCAATCCACGACTGTCTGTGCGAAATTAGCTGCCCTGTTTCATCCACAAATGTACAGTCAATTCACTTTACAGTATGTTCTGTGAAGCACTTTGAGACATCTAGAAGACGTGAAAAGCGCTACATCAAATGCAAGGATGATTATTATCAAAGAAGCAAGATTTGTATGATTTATGAAGTAAGCAATTGGTTGATTTACTTTGATACTGTACAGATATTTGCCTATGCTATTGACTTGTCTGTTGTATTGTAATATTTTGAACGAACAAACTTTGCATTTCATATTAAGTAAAGAAATTACTGAGTGTCTATGGTTCCTTTGCTCTAAGGGGCCTTGTTTATAAAAAATAACCTGGTCTTATTCTGTTCATTGCCCAGAACCCAACAATCTTATGGTTCCTTTGCCTTGCTCCCTTCCTTGCCTCCATCAAGGCCCGTCTCAAACCCTCCTCTTCAACCATGCCTTCGGTCACCCTTCTACCCTCACCGTCGCTGCCCACCACCCCTCTTGATACCAAACCCCAGCTCGGATCCAAATCCACACTGACCCCCATGGCAGCGCCTCTCCATCCTATCTGCTGAGTGTTTGTTGAGCAGAGGTTGATATCTTACCTCGTACAAGTAATCAAAGATTTCTAAAATGGTTAAAATACTGGCTCCGATAAACAGGCCCATCTGTCCTCCAATGTCACCTGGAGAGAAAATCAGTGAGAGCTCACAGGAGGGAATTAGTGAGTGGATCACAGGTGGGTTTATAGAGAGAGGGAGGGAGACGGGGGGGTTAGGGAGGCAGAAGGTGGAGGTAGGGAGGCAGGAGGTGGGGGGAGGGAAGGTGGAGGGGTGAGGGAGAGAAGGTGGAGGGGGGGGGGAAAGGTTACACATGGACACTCACCCAGTAATCCCGCTACTTCGTATGCTTTCTTCTGTTCAATTGTTTCATAGTTTAGAGCCTCGAAGAAAATGTCCAAAACCAGCACATTCTCCCTGTGAGGACAACACAGTGTAAGCTCAACACAGTGTAAGATCAAAACAGTGTAAGCACACTCACACGCCCTCTCACTCAGTGTGCACAGCACAGCATGAGCACAACAGTGAATACACACCTGCTCCCACACTCAGTGTAAGCACAACACAGCAGGAATGCACTCATACACCCTTGCACACTCAGTGTGCACAACATACCGGGATTCCACTCACATTCAGTGTGAGCATGGTGTGACACTGTAAGAACAGTGTCTATGAAATCACACCCTCACTGTCAGGAATACTCACGCTATATACTTCTCCGTTTTGTTGTACTTTTTGGCAAGGAATTTGGCGGAGGCTTTACTGGGTATTTTGACCATAGAAAGCTCCTTCCCATATCGGGTCATGTTACACGGAGTCTGACAAAAACAGTAGTCACTATCCCGACTCACCAGGAAATCTGTCAATCAGAAACACAGAGGGCAAGTGAGAGAGAGAGCGAGAGACAGAAAGAGAGTGAGGAATAGAGGAGAGAGAAAGATTATGGGAGACAGAGAGGATGAGAGACACACACAAAAAGAGAGGGTTCAGCCAGGTGTCTGACACATACGGAAACCCATCACTGTGCTTTGGACTCTCCAAATCAAGCTGAGAATTCCATGCATCCAAACTACACCTGGAAATTCCATACAACTGTGTGTCCAGACCAGGGTATATCCAACAACAATAATAATAATACTAGCATTTGATATATCGCTTTTCACTCAAAGTGCTTCACAGAATATACTGTAAAGTGAATTGACTATATTTGTGGGAGAAAAGCGGGAGCCAATTGCGCACAGCAGTGTCCCAGAACAGTCATGGATTGAACTGACCAATCAATTTTTTTTTGAGGGATTATCATTAGGTGTGTGAGCATGTGTATGTGAGCATGTGTTACAGGGACATGCTGTGACATCTCCCCCCACCTTGTGCCCTTATGAAGCTGACCCAGTCACTCACCCAGTGCTGGATCCGCACATGACTTATACTGCTGTGGGGTGCACACCTTCGCATTGCCTACAACACACAGAGACAGAGAGCATCAATCAGCCTCACAGCCCATCTCCCCCTCCTCACAGTCCCACCCTCAATTCCACAGCCAGTCCCAAAGATATGCAACCTCTCCCATAGCTGCAGCACTCCAGAGTCCTGTGTTAGGATCGCGGAATCTTTTATGTCCACCTGAACCAGCACATGGAGAAACCCTTATAGGAAGAGCTGAGTCTTTGCTAATGCCCCATACTGAAGCGTCAGCCTCATCTCCAACATGCGGCTTTACACACAGCCTCCTGGCCAGAGCGTGAATGACTGACCTGTGCTGATCTGAGATCCAGGAAATAACCAACATTCAGTTCTTCTCTCTTTTTGGTCAGCCAGGTGTCCATCCCCTGATGGACACCCATCACTGTGTTTCAGAGTCTCCAAACTAGATTGCGAGTTCCCAATGTGAATGCCATCTTATGTAACCAATAAAATAGTTGAGGGAAATGTAGTGGATGTAATGTATTTGGATAAGATCTTTGACAGCATCACCATCCATGGATGCAAACTCCATCTCGCTAAACCAGTGGCATCTTGTTTCACCCTCAACCATGCCCTGACCCATTCTGCTTCCCTCACCTATGCTACATTTCCCGGTTCCGCCACTGTCTCACACCGTAGGTTGCCAAAATTTGCATGCATGCGTTCATGAGACAACTGTCTGGCAAACTTTCTGCCGCTTGTCTAGCTAGCACCACCAGTTAAGGATTTGGTTTGCAAGGTTAACAGGAGCTGTTCCTCTAAGTAATGCCAATAAGCAAGGTTGCCTGATCTATCATTAGCAGTACCTTAAATATTGTTGACCTGCCTGGCTCAGGACATGCTGGAGACTTGCACTGAGTTGACTTAATTCCAATTGCATGGAGTCAACCATTCTGAGGATCAAGAGTGTGGCTACAAGATTCTGATCTCTTGGTCCAGTTACAATTTGGGTCAAGGACTCACACTCAGAAAGGGGATAATTCAGATGTAATTATGTTGTGCAGATGGAGTATGTTTGGAAACTTTGTTCACTTTCAAGAGTTTTTTGATGGATGTGGGGGAAATCTGTGAAAGAGAGAGACAGGACATGAAAGGGAAGTGTCCAATCAGCCTGTTGGGCTCTTTAATCCTCCTGATTATGTCCCATTTTCCACAATGTTGCATTATTCCAGTATACTCCCTACAATCCCGAATAGCTGTATTCCTGTGTTTGCACATCTACTGTACCTGGCATGTGCACCATTCGACAGCCACAGTTCTTCAACATGTAGCGTGTCTCACAGTCGATCCTACATGCGGTGAGACTATACGTAGTGAAGTACTCTGAATCGATGGGGGTGGACTTGCAGTCACCCCAGGGAGATGGGAGGTACATGAGCTGCAACAGAAAGAGAGAGAGAGAGGCTCACACAGTGACACACACTCAACCCAGGGAGAGGGGAAGATATGGGTTGTAATGCACACACACACAGCATGATATGAAGAGAGTGATATGGAGAAGGTGAAATGGAGAGAGAGCAAGATGGAAAGGGGTGAGATAGAGAAAGAATGAGATGGAGGGAGAGTGATGGAGAGACAGAATAAGATAGAGAGAGAGTGAGATGGAGAGAGAGTGAATTGGAGAGAGAGGGTGAGAGTGAGATAGAGAGGGCAAAATGAAGAGAGGGTTTGATGGGAAGACGTGAGATGGAGAGAGTGAGATATAGAGAGCGCAATGGAGAGACAGAATTAGTTGGAGAGAGAGTGAGATGGAGATAGAGTGAAATGGAGAGAGAAGGTGAGAGTGAGAAGGATAGTGTGATGAAGGAGTGCACAGCACTGATTCTTATGGTTGAAGGAGGGAGAGAGAGTGCTTTACACGCTGCTGCTGACAGGAGACAAAGGTTTGGAAGCCTGGAGCGATGCCAAATCCTAGCTGGTCAATGATGGGAGGCTCATCCTGGCTGTGAATCTGTACTTTAATTCCGGCTTCAAGGGATGTTTCGTCTGGAAACATAAACAGGCAATACTGTATTACAGTGTGCACAGTACAGTGACACTCTACTGTACAACAACAACAATTTGCATTTATATAGCACGCTTCAATCAGGTAGCTTCCCGGAGCACTTAAGTGCATATGAAGAGGTAGAGATGTGCTGGGGCATGAAAATGAGGGTGAGGATCTTGAAGTCTATCTGCTCAGAGCCAGCGAGGTAGGTGAGGATTGGGATGATTGCAGGAGAGGTTTGATTTCAAAAAGAAAAAGGAGTTTCTCCCGGTATCCTGGTCAACAATGTGGAGTCCTGTAGCTCAGTGGGTAGAGCACTCGCTTCAGAAGTGAGAAACCTGGGTTTCATTCCTGGCAGGGTGAAACCTTGGGCACATTTTCTTACTGAACACATAATAATCCCTCAAGAAAAATAAAAACTTGGCCACTCAATCTAGGACTATTTGTGGGACACTGCTGTGCGTAATTGGCTGCTGTGTTTCGCCCAGTCAATACACTTTACAGCATATTCTGAGAAGCGCATTGAGACATCTAGAAGTTGTGAAAAGCGCTATATGAAATGCAAGGATTATTATTATTATTAACAATCCCCATGATAAAATTTGCAACAATACAATACAAAATTACATTTGTATAGAGCCTTTCACGTCAGGAAGATGTCCCAAGTCAATGTGCTTGTGGGACATTATTTGTGTGAATTGGCTGCGATTGACTCTGGGAATTGCTTTGGGATTCATTTTGTGGGAATGGCTGTCTGGGATTGGCTGGGACTTTCCCCGATGGCATTGGTTCCAGCAGGGACAGAAATGGTTTACCGGTTTTATCCCAAACTGGTAGGTACTCGTCCTGTTGGATGTCCAGCATTATTTCCAGACCATTCCCTGTGCCGCCCTTCAGAGTGGTGAGCAACGGGTTCCCATCCAGTCCTGAGTTGAATGTGTAGCATTTCCCGTTACGTGTAAAAATCTGTGGATATGAGGAATGAACAAGGGAAGATTAAGGGTGTGGACTATCAATGGAATATGCGGTTACTTTGCTGAGGCAGAGAGGTTCAGATTATTCCAACCCAACCCGTTACTAATACATCTACAGAACCCACCCACCCTCCAACTCATTGCAGCGCAAACATCACATATACGACAAGCACTGACAAGTATAATAATAATAATCCTTGCATTTGATATAATGCCTTATCACATTGTCAAGACGTCTCAATTCGCTTCAAAGGATACACTGACTGTGTATTTTGTGGCCACAAACAGCTGTCAGGACTCCCTCCCTCCCATTATTATTATATTGTAATTATATTATTATATTATTGTAATTATTATATTATTACAAAGGAGTCCTATAGCTCAGTGGTTAGAACCCCTCACCTTACAAGCGAGAGACCTGAGTTTGATTCCCAGCAGGTCAGAGTGAAACCCTGAGCAAGTTTCTTTATTCCACATGCCTGATAATAATCCCTCAAAATAAAACAATAATAAATTGCTCATTTCAACCCATGGCTGTTTGTGGGAGACTTCTGTGTGTAATTGGCTGTCGCATTTCGCCCACACACATACAGTCAATTCACTTTACAGAATATTCTGTGAAGTGCTTTTAGACGTCTAGAAGACGTGTAAAGCTCTAAATCAAATGCACATAATATTTATTATTATATTGAGTGACCAATTTTATGTGTAACATTGTTGGCCAGGACACAATGAGATCTTCAACCTCCCACTGATCAGCAGACAGGAACTGGGTTTAACATCTCATCCAAAAGATGACACCTCCAACAAGGCAACCCAGTGCTGCATTAGAGTCATCTTAGCCTGTGTGATTCCAAGTCCTGATAACACCCACAAACCTTTTGATTCAGAGGTGAGAGGACTACCACTGAGTCAGGCTGACATACTGCTCTTCCTAACACTCAGTAACTACTGCAATGCTACAACCAGCCCAATGTCCCCACTCCCTCTCTGGGTAAGTTTATTTGTAGTAAGGTGAGGTATGTCTGAGGTGAGAGCTGCTGCATTGATTGCCTGCACTATTCTGGGAAATGTCTGTGACCCAGGCATAGATACTAGGATGAGATTTCTGAGCCAGGTCAAAATGTTGAGGAGCTGTGAAGGACGGAGCCAGCAGCTGGAGCTGCCAATAGTGCAACTTCTCTGGATACTGTGGGTAATTGGGAAGAGAACAGGATTGGGGTTGTGATTCTGCCAGCATGCTACTCTGTAAACTCACACAAGGTGTGTCAACACCATAGGAGAGGTGGGGAGTGGAGGGGAGAGGTGGGGAGAAGAAGAATGAAGTGGGGAGAGGAGGAGAGAAAAGGGGAGACCAGCTCAATGGTGTTGTATAATCTGCAATTTCCAACTTTGTAAATATTACAAAGCTGGGAAAAGTAGTAAACAGTGAGGAGGATGGTAGCTGACTGGAAGAGGACATAAACAGACTGGTAAAAGGGGCAAACATGTAGCAAATTAAGTTTAATGTGGATAGATGCAAAGTGATGTATTTTGTAAGGAAGAATTAGGAGAGGTAGTATAAGCTGATGGTAAAGTCTTAAAGGGGGTGAAGAAACAGAGACCTTATGGTTCATATAAATAGATCTTTGAAGGTGGCAGGACAGGTAGATAAAGCTGTTGAAATAGCATACAGGATACTAGGCTTTATAAATAGGGCATAGAATATAAAGGTCAGGAAGGTATGGTGAACCTTTATAAAACAGTGGTTAGGATTTAGTTGGAATACCGTGTTCAATTCTGGGCACCACACTTTAGGAAGGATGTCAAGGCATTGGAGATAGTGCAAAGGAGATTTACCAGGATGGTACCAGGAATGAGGGACTTCAATTATCAGGAGAAGCTAGGATTATTCTCCTTCGAGCAGAGAAGGTTAAGAGGACACTTTTCAAAATATCAGGGAATTCGATAGGGTGAACAAGGAGAAACTATTTCCATTGGCGAGTGGGTTGTTAAAAGAAACAACAACAAAATTACATTTATAGAGTGCCTTTCACATTGGGAGGATGTCGCAAGGCGCTGAACAGTCAGGACGGGACCCGAACAAGGGAGAGGGGCAGGGTAGGGGGGAGGGGCAGGAGAGAGTTAGGAGGGGAGGGAGAGAGTTGGGAGGGTAGCAGAAGGCATAGAAGAGGAGGGTATGGAGACCAGCCTTGAAGGAGGCGAGGGAGGGAGCGAGGCGAAGGGACTGTGGGATGGACTTCCAGAGTGTAGGGGCAGAGAGGCTGAAAGCCTATCTTCCAATGGTAGGGCGGGTCAGGCGGGGGACCTGGAGCAGACTGGAGCCCGCTGAATGGAGTGGGCGGGGATGTTCATAGGGGACAGCAGATCGGAGAGGTGGGGGAGGTGCAAAGCTGTGAATGACCTTGCAGGTAAGGATGAGAAACAGAGGGGACATGAGGAAAAATGTTTTCACACAGCATGTTGTTCAGATCTGGAATGCATTTCCTGAAAAGGTAATGAAAGCCAATTCGATAACAACTTGAGAATTAGATAGTTATTTCAAAACAAAAAGCCGGCACAGACACGATGAGCCGAATGGCCTCCTTCTGTTCTGTATAATTATATGATTTTAAGGCGGTGGGGAGAAGTGGGGAGGAGAGAAGAAGGAGGAGGGGAGGGTAGGATGAACTCACAGAGGTGAAGTTGTGGGCTGTGCAGTTTTCTCCCTGGAATCTACATGCTAGGAGCATGTCCTCTAACTGATGGCCCAGCCTATCCACCAGCTCAGTGGTGTTGACGCCTTGGTCGATGGGTGGAAAGAATTGGGAGAAGCCTGGCCTTCTGCTTCGCGAAGCTGGCCGTGGAGCTGGAGACAGGTCCACCCACCGCCCCAGGGATTCCCGGTCTTTGGTCGTTATCTTGCTGTGACGCAGGAAGTTCTGGTTGCACAGAGTGACCGCGGGGTAAGTCAGTGTCTGCGGCCACATCATGTGTACCTTGGTCACCATGGGACTGGATAGAAGGTAATTGACCCGATTCAAGGAACAAATCAGGAAGAGGCTGACGGACACCAGGAATACGAAGACCCACAGCATGCGGCGGTGTGTGGATGCTGGACGGGTGAAGATATATTTGATGCCGTGAAGCTTTGATCTCCTCATAAAATCCAGAGTGATCTCTACCAGCGTTGGCCTTGTCCTGCCCACTAAACCGTGATGTCGGGACCTGGTATCATCCCACGAGGCACTTCTCAGAGGTCCACCAAACACCACACAAACCTTACTCGAGATGTGAGGCAGCCAGTCAGGGGGGCTGACACTCAGGGAAGCCATTCAGTCTGGTCGCAGTTTTTCTGGTTCTCCCAGTGAATAAGAAGCTGTGTATCTGACTTCACTCTGTCTCCACTCTTCCCTCGTTTCACCCCTTTCGGTCACACTCTTCTCCGTCACTCTCTATCCTGTCTCATTGTTTTCTCTTACGCCTCTTTCTCTCCTCTCTCGCCCCTCTTGCACCTCTCTGTGGCTCTTTTCTCTCTCTGCTGGCTCTGTCCTCTCTCTGTGGCTGTCCCCTGTTTTGGCACTTTCTGTTGTCAGGGCTGTCTGACACTGTGAGTTCAGGTTAGGACCCTGTCTAGCTCCACCTCACAAGCTCGATATTTCCCAATCGAGTCAGGGAGGTGGAGATATTTCTAATTGCTGATAGAGAGCAAGAAAGTGAGAGAGAGAGAGAGAGAGAGTGTGTGTCAAGGGGACTCAGAGATAGAGACAGAGTGAGAGAGAGAAGCATAGAACCGTAGGAATTTACGGCACAGAAGGATATTCAGTCTGGTGCTCCCTCAAGACAGTCCTTTCAGTCTTGTTTCCCTGCCCTTTCTCCACACCCGTCACTGACTCTATTTATGAGGTGTTTGTCTAGTTCCCTTTCGAAGGGTAACATGGTTTCTTCCTCAACCACTGCAAAGCAAATTGTTATCCTAACAATTCTGTGTGAAAACATTTCTCCTAATCTTCCCATTTGCTCGTTTACCAACTATCTTGTGGAGCCACATTTCACCCACAAACAATCAGCCAATTTACTTTACAATATATTCTGTGAAGTGCTTTGAGACGTCTAGAAGATGTGAATAGCAATTGCAAGTACTGTATTATTATTATCTTAAATTGATGCCCTCCAGTCACTGACTCAGTGACCATTGGACATAATAATAACAATAATAATAATCATTGCATTTTATATAACCCCTTACCATGTCATTGAGATGTTTCAAAGTGCTTCACAGGATATATTGTCAAGTGAATTGACCATATTTTGTGGCTGAAACATGGCAGCCGTTTGCGCACAGCAGTATCCCACAAATAGTCATGGATTGAGTGACCAAATTATTATTAGTTTCTAAAAGAAGCAGAGGGGAGGTGAGGAGAAATGTTTCACTCGGCGAGTCATTCTAATCTGGAATGCATTGCCTGAAACATGCCTAAGTTTCACCCAGTTGGCGAGGCATATGCTCTAACCACTAAGCCACAAGACTCCATAATGTCCCCTATCGACAATCAAAACTCCTCATCATTGTGAAGCCCTCAATCAGGTGACCCCCTCAACCTGCTTTGTCTCAAGGGGAAGTGTCTCTGCCAATAGGCCAAACCACTAGATCCCTGAAACATCCTAGTAAATCCACTCTGCAGCCCCTCCATCACCTTGCTGTCTTTCCTAAAATGGAGTAACCAACACTGGACCCAATATTTTAACTGAGGTCTAACTAACAAGTTATATGATTAGCATTTACCTATTTACTTTTATATTTTTTTCCCTTCTGTCCTGTCTCCTCCAGCCCCCACCATGCCTGTGAGCTGACTATGTCCCACTGATCAATTTGCTTCCAGTTTCCACATGCGGATTTTGGCTGCTGCCCCGAGCCACCCATTCCCAAAACATCCCCATTCCTACTCCACACCCTTCATTACTCACATTTAATTCTTCATTCCTCGCCTTCTCTCTCTCCTCGACCCCATCCCAGCCACCCTCTGCTCCAGCCTGGGAATCCCCTGCTAGGATCATCATGGCTCTCGGTTAAGGTTGTTCCAAAGCATCCAACCCAACTACCCCATCTCTTCCTCTCCCCGACATAGCTGCCTCCCCACCTCCAAAAGGCAAACATTCCGTCTCTCTACTCATCTACACATTCACAACTCTCTTCCCCCCTCAAACTCCACGGTTTTCACCCAAAATCTATAATCCCCAAAACACCTTTCCCTGTGCCCTCCCCCAATGCCCATATTCATATGTCTCTCCAAAATGTCCGCTCCTTCTCTAACAAAGCTCTCATTACCCACGCCCATATACTGAATAGTAATCCTTGCATTATACTGAACTTTGACATTTCTCATGCTCACAGAAACCTGGCTGTCGCCCAGTGACCCCGTCCTACCTCCCCACCTGGCTACACTTTCCATACGCATCCTACCCCAACCAATGCAGCGGTGGAATGGCCCTCAACTCCCAAATATCTACCAATCTATCCCCCCTTCCTCTGGTTCCTTCTCCTACTTTGAGCACATCACCCTGTACCATCTCTCCCCTCTTTTCTTCAACATTCTCCAGCCCCACCACTTCCCCAAATCACTGAAATCCTCCCACTCAGACATCTTTTCTCATCCCTCTGCCTCTGCACTGAATTCCTGTTCATAATGGAACTCCTGTAGCTCAGTGATTAACCTGGGTTCAATTTCATGCAGGGCAGAATCTTGTGCAAATTTCCTTACTCCATTCACCTGATAATCTCTTTCCCTCCAGAGAAAAAACAATGATACATTGGTCACTTCAATCCATGACTGCCAGTGGGACATTGCTATGCGGAATTGGCTGCTGCATTTCACCCACAAGTATACAGTCAATTCACTTTACAGTATATCTTATGATGTACTTTGAGATTCTAGAGAACGTGAAAAGATCTATATCAAATGTAAGGATTATTATTATTATAATGGATAAATTAAGAATAATAATCTTTGCATTTGATATAGCACTTTATAGCACCTCACTCCCCACTACCTCTGCTACCTCCCAACCCTCTACAAACCTGCCCGCTCCATCCACTCAGCGGTCTCCAGACCCCCACCTCAGCTGCCCTACTCTGTCCCCACAATCTAGGACTCCATCCCGCAGTCCCTTCACTTCAGCCCATCCCTTGCCTCCTTCAGGACCCATTTCAAGACCTTCCTCTTTGACCGCGCTTTGGTCAACCTCCTTCCCCCAATGCCCACCACCCTCCCCGATCTCCACCCCCAGCTCGAGTCTGAAATACTGACTGTCCAGTGCCTTGGGATGTCTTCCAATTTAAAAGGCACTACACAAATGTAATTTTGCTGTTATTATTGTTATCACATCGTTGAGGTTCTGTAACTGAAACACAACAACAAATTGCATATATAGCAGTGTCCCACAAAAAGTCATGGATTGAGTGACCAAATTCCTTTTTTATTAAGATTTTTTACGCCATTCTAAAAAATCTTCACCTTGATTACTCCCACCCGTTGGCTCTAATTTCACTGCCATCCTCTCCTCCCTAAACCTCATCCTCCACATAAACCTCTCCCACCCACTACTGTGTCCACCACCTCATCACTGCCTATCACAAACAAGGCCATCTCTGACCACCTGCCTATATCCTTCTACTCTCATACCCCCGGCATGGTCAAAATGGAGATGAGCCTTGAAGGAGCAAGGGAGGGAGGCAAGGGATAGAGTACCAGAAGGTAGGGACAGAATGGCTGAAGATCTGATAGTGGAAGCAGGCAGGGGAAGGGACTTTAAGCGTAGTGGAGAGGTTAGTGAAGTTTTAATAGATTACAGATATAGGGAGGAGGAAGACTTTGATGGGCTTTAAAGGTTAGGACAAGGATCTTGAACTTGATCCTCTGGGGGATGGGGAGCCAGTGAAGCTAGAGAGGGTGGGAGTGATTGGCTCATAAAGGAGAGGACATGAGCTGCAGAGTTCTGAATAATTTGCAGTTTGTGGAGGGAAGAGTTGGGAAATTGGGAAGAGGGGAGTTGGCTTAGTGGAGCTTAGATTAAAGCATGGGTGAGTGAGGGTTTCAGCAATCTGAGGGCAGGTACAAAGGGAGCCACGTGATGTTGCGGAGGAGGGTGAAGGCAGAGCAGGTCATGGCATGGATTTGGGTTAGAAAAGACAGTTGAGGGTCAAACAAGGTGCCAAAATTCTGTCCTTGCTCAGTGAGGTTGCAGCAAAGCAGAGGCAGCAGAATGGATCTTCTCAATCATGGACCCAAGGAAGTCCATTTGAACCCAAGAAAAACCCAAGGAAGTCCATGATCTCCTCACATTTGTAGTTGGAGGAAATGAGTGGTTCATAGGAAGGTAGATGAAGGGTTTGGTTGGTGGTGGAGAAGAGGAGCCTAGGTATGTTCTTGGCCTCCCAGACGATCATGGAGTAAAAGGACGAGTTGGCTGAGATGAAGGAAGAGCGATATGGTTTAGCCAGATCTGGTGGGGGACCATTAGGCTAGATTCAAGCCACATGTGTCCACCAGCACAAACTTGAGATTTGAGGAGATGGGGATGACTGTTCTACCAAAGGGTATGGAGTGGGCCATCATCTTCTTTCACGGTCAGATGGAGATGGTGGTGGGTTTGTTGGCAGAGAGGATGGAGGAGTTCTGAGAATTGATGGCTTTATCACTGATGGTGATATGTGAGATTCTGAGATTGAGAGGTCACAGGTGTAATCATGAATTTGGGTATTGGAGCTGCTCTGGAGAGTGAAGGGAGGGTCGTTAGCAGAGATGGTCAGACAGGCTCGAGTGAAAGTTGAAGTCGCCTAAAATGAGGAGAGATTGGGAGTAGAGGCTCAGGGAAAAGAGAAGGGAGGAGATACCAGAAAAGCACATGTTAGCAGGTTTGGTGGGGGATGATAAATGCTGAGAATTTATACAGGTTAAAGGGATGATATGGTGCAAGGTGTTTGAAGAAGAGGAGGGGGCATTAAGGGCCTGGAAATTAGAGCCTCATCACTGCCATGATGGTTGGGGATCTCAGTGAGGGGGGTGGAGTCACTGGGGGGTGGAGTGGGGAGGGGGCATGAGGGCAAGGTGTTGCATGTTGCTTGTTCGACCCAGAACTGTCCTTCCTCCCCCAAATCCACGCCATGACCGGTACAGATTTCCACCACCTCCACATCATTGCCAGACTCTGCCACTACCTCACACCCCATGCTGCCGAAACATTCATCCAAGTATTCATCACATGTAGGCTCAACTATGGGAACTCTCTCCTTGTCGGCCTTCCCAGCTCCTCCCTTCACACGCTGCAGATTATTCAGAACTGTGCAGCTTGTGTACTCTCCCGCACTAGGCTCCGCGACCACATCACTCCCACCCTCTCCACTGGCTCCCCATCCCCCAGAGGGTTGAATTCAAGATCCTCATCCTCACTTTCAAGGCCATTCACGGCCTTGCCCCCGCCTATCTCTCCAACCTGCTGTCCCCCTATCAGCCTGCCCATCCCCTCCGTTCAGCGGAATCTGGCCTGCTCCATGTCCCCCGCTCGAACTGCCCTACCATCAGCTTCTCTGCCCCCATGCTCTGGAACTCCATCCCACAATCCTTTCACCTCACTTCCTCCCTTTCCTCCTTCAAGGCCAGTCTCAAGACCTTCCTCTTCGACCATGCCTTCTGCTCCCCTCCTAACTCTCCTCAATCTCCTACTCTCCTTCCCCCTACCCCGACACCCCACCATCTGATCGGGTCCCGACCTAACGGGACCTGTTCAGCGCCTTCGGATGTCCTCCCGACATGAAAGGTGCTCTATAAATGTAATTTTGTTGTTGTTGTTGCATGGGAGGGAGGATGGAGCCAAGGAACGTCACACCTGACAGTATGGGGGCCGGAGGAAAAGCCAATGGAAGAGATAAAGTGGAGACATTGGGAAAGGTGATAGTGAAACTAGGAGAGGACAGAATGATGAAAGTGGAGATGAAACCAGAGGCGGTGAATAAAGGTAAAGTGATCAACAGTGTCAAAGGTGGCAGAGAGATCGAAGAGGAAGAAGAGGCAGAGGGATCCTTGGGCACAGACAGAGAAAAGACACACTAATTTCTGACGAAAGGTCATCAACCTGAAACATTAACTCTCTCCATAGATGCTGTCTGACCTGCTGAGTGTTCCCAGCAAGTCCTGTTTTTTTCTTTTACAGACAGAGAACAGATGATTGATGACTTTCACCGGGCAGTCTTGTTGTGCTCCACAAGTCTAGTTGTTACCCAGTCACAGCGCCAGCATAGCACATTAAACATATTGGCCTTCAGCCTCCCAACCTCTGGAACTCCATCCCACAGTCCATCTGCCTCGCTCCCTCCATTGCCTCTTTTAAGACTTATCTTGAGACCCTCCTCTTTGACCATGCCTGATGTGAAAGGAGCTGTACAAATTTAATTTGTTGTATTATATTTAATGATGTGCACCCTCTGATCAGCTTCCTCTCTCCCCAAAGCTACCATATTTATAGCCTATTTCTCATTCACTATACCATCCACAGTATATTACCTTGCACTTTGTACCCATAAACTGCTCCTGCCATCGTTCCACCCACTGACTTACACCTTGTCACAATTACCATGATGTAGCTAGCGCTGGCGTTCTCAGTCTCTTTCAGGCAAAGCATAATTTTACTGATGAGCCAAAAATAATTGAGGAACAAATAGATTTATTTAACAGGAAGAATGAAATCATTTAGCTAAGAGCCAAGCAGATAGCAATAAATTAACAAGATTAAGTGCAATTAACAGCCCTTCAGTTCACAAATTCAGTTCAGGAAGGGAAGGTTACAATTACAGCTAAAAAGTAAACCAGCGAAACAAAGAACGATGAAGGTGGCAGAGCAGATTAGTGAGGGAGATAAACAGAGTGGAAAATGAGGTGGGGGTGTAGCCTTGTTAATAAAGGAGGAGATAAAAACAGTAAAGGGGAAGGATTCTAAATTAAAAAATCAGGATGTAGAATCAGTATGGGTAGAAGTACGAAATAACAAAGGGCAGAAAACAATATTGGGAGTAGTTTATAGACCCCTGAATGGTAGTCAGTTTGTGCAGGGTATTAATCAAGAAATTAGAGGAGCATGTAGCAAAGGTAATACATTAATAGTGGGTGATTTCTATCATCATATAGATTGGGAAAACCAAATTGGCAAAAGTAGGTTAGAGGAGGAGTTCATAGAATGCATTAGAGATAGTTTTCTAGATCAGTATGCCGAGGAACCAACCAGGGGACAGGCGATCCTATACCTTGTTTTGTGTAACGAAACAGGGCTAATCAGCAATATGGATGTTAAGCCTCCTCTAGTGCAGAGAAAAATTCCCTCTAGTGAGGGAATTTAGCATTAAGTTAGAGAGTGATGCAGTTACGTCCGAAGCAAGGGTCTTAAATTTAAATAACGCCAACTGTGCAGGTATGAGGGAGGATTTAGCTAAAATAGACTGGGGAATTAGATTATAGGATACGACAGTAGACCAGCAATGGCAAACGTTTAAAGATATGAGTACTTAATTCCCAGTGATCACATATTCCCTTGAGGAGTAAAAGTGTCACGGGGAAAGTGGTTCAACCATGACTAACTAGAGCAGTTAGGGAAAGTATAAAAATAAAAGAAGAGGCCTATAATACTGCCGAAGAGCAGTAAACCTGAGGATTGGGAGGACTTCAGACAACAACAAAGAAAAATTAAGAAACGGATTAATAGGGAGAAAGTAGATTACAAAGGCAATGGATTAAGGATGGAACATAAAGACTGATTGCAAGAGCTTTTGCAAATACATTAGGAGGAAGAGACTGGCAAAAGTAAATGTGGGTCCATTACAGGCAGAGACAGGAGAAATTATAATGGAGAGGGATAAACAGGTCCTTCTCAGATTGGCAGGATGTGACTGATGGGAGTGCCACAAGGATCAGTGCTTGGATATTTACAAACTATATCAATGATCTAGATGAGACATAGAACTTAAAATATCTAACTTTGCGGATGATACAAAGCAAGGTGGGAGAATAAGCACCAAGGATGACACAAAAAGAATGCAACGGGATTGTAGACGGCTAGGTGAGTGGGAAAGAAGGTGGCAGATGGAATATAATGTGGGGAAGTGTGAAGTTATTCACCTAGGTAGTAAAATCAGAAAAGCGAATTTTCTAGAGGAGGAGAGACTAGATAATGTTAATGTTCAGAGGGATTTGGATACCAGTCGCAAAACGTTAGTATACAGGTACAGCAAGCAACTAGGAAGGCTAATGACATGTTGGCATTCATTGCAAAAGGGTTAGAATACAAGAGTAGGGACATTTTGCTGCAACCGTATAGGGCATTGGTGAGACCGTACTTAGAATATTGTGTGCAGTTTTGGTCTCCTTAGTTAAGAAAGGATGAGCTTGCCTTAAGAGGGGGTGCAGCGTAGATTCACTAGGTTGGTTCCTGGGATGAGGGGATTGACCTATGAGGATAGGTTGAGTAAACTAGGCATATATTCTCTAGAATATAGAAGAATTAAAGGTGATTTTATAGAAACCTATCAGATTATTAAGGGGCACGAAAAAATAGACAGTGTGAGACTGCTTCCCCTGGTTGGAGAATCTATAACTAGGGGTCACAGTCTTAAGATTAAAGATCAGCCTTTTCGAACAGAGTTGAGGAAACATGCAGATGGAGTTAGATGAGAAGATCAGCCAATATCTTATTAAATGGTGGGGCAGGCTTGAGGGGTCAAATGGCCTACTCCTAATTCCTGTTTCTATTTTTCAAATCTAAGGCTTGGATTTAAAAAGATTAATACTCCAGTACAGTGCAGGAAAGAGAACATAACATAATAACATAAGAAATGTTAGACAAAAAATTACAAAGGTCCTTTCAGACCACCTTCCACCTTTCTGTGGTCATGTCCCAAATTACTTATGTATCATATGCCATACGGTTACACTATTTTCTAAAAGAAAACTATCGTTGATGGAATCAACATTTCCTGCATCAACCATCTACCCAGGAAGCCTGTTCCACAGGGTCACTATTCACTCACTGAAATTGTGTTCCCTCTAGATTCATTCTGAAATTCCCTCCCTTCAATCACAGGCTGTGTCCTCTGGTTTACTATTCTGGACAAGTTGAAGCAGCCTAGCATGATCTGTTTTGTCTTGCTCTTTTAGAATCATAAAGATAGCAATCATATTGAGCAATTGCTCACTGAGAATTGTTCAAATCTGTAATGCATTGCCTGAAAAGGTGGTGGAGGCTGATTCGATAACAACTTTTGAAAGAGAGGTAGACATTTATTTGGGGAGGATGGGTTTGCGAGGTTATGGGGAGGGAGTGGGATTAAATTGCTCTTTTTAAAGAGCCGGCACAGACTCAATGGGTCGAATGGCCTCCTTTTGTGCTGTAAGATTCTATGATTCTATGTCCCTTCTCAATCTTCTCTTTTCCAATATGAACATGCCCAATTTACTTAGTCACTGTTTATAGTCCAGTCCCTCCAATCCCTCAATCATTTATGTTGCCCTCCTCTGTATCCTCTCGATTTCTCCAATATCCTTTCAATACCTCATTGACCAGAACTGCACACAGTACTCAAACGTATGGTCTCACCAATGATTTATACAGTGGCAGGATTATCCCACTGTGTCAGCTTGCTAATTGATCTTTTGATACATCCCAAAATCTGGTTTGCTTTACTCATTACTACTGAGCATTGTTGGGAGAGCTTCCATTTATTGTCAATCAGGACCCCTAAGGCCTTTTCATTTTCCATTTATACTATTTTCGTTCCGATCAAATAATAATCCCTTCCAGGATTTTTTGTCCCTATGTGAGGTGCTTTACATTTCAGCAGAGGCTGTGGGTGGTGGAGTGGCGGGGTAGGCAGATCATATAGGTAGGAGGCGCATGAAGGGATTGAAAAACGAGTGTGAAGATCTTGAAATTGATCTGTGCGATAATAGGGAGCCAGTGGAGCTGGCAGTGGTATGGAGTTTAGTACGAGTGAGCATACGAGTGGCAGGGTTTTGTATCAATTGGCAGATCGCTTCACCGGAGTTAATAATTCCTTCAATAAATAAATAATAATGATAAATTGGTTACATCGATCTCTAAGGCAGAGATACTGCCTATTGACAAGCAGGAAAATCTTACAAACAGCCATAAAATAAAATAACATAGTGTGTTGCTGGGTGCCTAACTGTCTACAACCAGTGGTCTGGGTGCTGTGTTGGTGGAGCAGTGTTTGGGGGGCATTGTTGGGGTGGCAGTGTTGGGGTGGCAGCGTTCGGGGGCAGTGTTGTGGTGGGGGAGGCAGTATTGGGGGGGCAGCATTGGGGGGCAGTGTTTAGAGACAATGTTGGGGCCAGTGTTGGCAGAGCAGTGTTGGGGGGGTGGGGATGGCAGTGTTGTGGGGGAGCAGTGTAGGGGGGGCATTGTGGGGGCCAGTGATGGCGGGTCCATGTTGGGGGGAGCTGTGTTGGCGGTGGGGGGTGCTGTGTTGGCGGTGCAGTGTTGGGGTGGGAAGTGTTGGTGAGGCATTGTTGAGAGGTAGTGTTTGTGACAGTGTTAGGAGGGCAATGTTGGTGGGGGCAGTGTCAGGTGTCAGTGTTGAGGGGGAAGTGTTAGGGGCAGCCTTGGGGAGGGCAGTGTTGGTGGGGGGGTGGGGGGGGCAGTGATGATGGGGTCAGTGTTGAGGGTGACGTGTTGGGTGGTGGCAGTGTTGTTGGGGTCAGTATTGAGGGGGATGTGTTTGGGGGACAGTATTGGTGGTGGTCAGTGTTGGAGGGCAATGTTGAGGGCAATTTTGGAGGGGCAGCATTGGGGGGCAGCGTTGAGGAGGCAGCATTGTGGGATAGTGTTGGTGGGGTGTGTTGGGTGGCAATGTTGGGTGGAGGTGTTGGGTGGGCCGTGTTGGGGGTCTGTGTTGGGTGCCCGGTTAAGGGGGGCTTGTTGGGGGGCCATGTTGGGGGGGAAGTTTTGGGGGTACCCAGTTGTGGGTGCAGTGTTGGTGTGGGCAGTGTTGGAAGCTGTGGTGGTGGGGCAGTGTTGGTGAGGGTCAGTGTTGGGCGGGTCAGTGTTGCGGCGGAATGTTGGGGAGGGCAGTGTTGGGGGCAGTGTTTGGAGGCAGTGTCGGGGGCAGTGTTGGGGTAGCTGTGTTAGGGAGGCCGTGTTGGATGGGACTGTATTGGATGGGATTGTGTTGTGGGGGGGCTGTGTTGGGGAGGGCCATGTTGGAGGGGTAGTATTGGGGGGGGCAGTGTTGGGGGGGGCAGTGTTGGCTGGGCCATGTTGGGGGGTGCAGTGTTGGGGTGGGCAGTGATGGGGGCTGTGGTGGCGGGGCAATGTTGATGGGGGCAGTGTCGGGGGCAGCCTTGTGGTGGGCAGCGTTGGGGGGCAGTGTTGGTTGAGGTCAGTGTTGTGGGGGTCTGTGTTGAGGAGGCATATTGGGGGGGCAGTGATGGTGAGGGTCAGTGTTGCGGGTCAGTGTTGGTGGAATGTTTGGGGCAGCCTTGGGAAGGGCAACATTGGGGGTAGCATTGGGGGGCAGCGTTGAGGGTAGTGTTGGTGGGGTGTGTTGGGGGGAGGTACTGATGGGGGCAGTATTGGGGACAGCCTTATGGTGGGCAGCATTTTGGGGGCACTGTGTTGGGAGCCATGTTGGGGGGGTGTTGAGGGCGGTGTGGGGGGGGCAATGTTGGTGTGGGCAGTGTTGGGAAGCAGTGTTGGGTGGGGCAGTGTTGGGGGTTGGTGGTGTTGGGGTGATAGTGTTGGGTGGGCAATGTTGGGAGATAGTGTGTGGGGGGCAGTGTTGAGGTGAGGGACACTATCAGCAGGAGGGTGGGGGATAATATTAAAAGGGCTGGATTTATGGGTCTCATGACTTGCTGAAGTTTAGAGTCTGTCTTTGATGAGTGCGGGAGTCCGTCCGGCGCCTGGTATAAATAGCATTGATGGTTCAGCCTGATAGATCAGCAGTAATCCTAGCCAAAATATCGAACAACAGGAAACATTAGATTAAAGGTGAGGAAAGGTTAAATCAGAGTGACTTGCTTCAGGCTGTGTGTACATGTATCACAGTGTTTGCTCACATGAATATATCATAAGTGTGTGTGTGTGCATGTATCAGTGTACACTATATTCAAGTAGCAATGTCTGTCCGTAACCTGCATGTCTCAGGCCAGGGAGTGTGGACAAACAGTGTAGAGGAAGTGTAGAGGAAGTATTTCTAACCCTGACCTGGGAGTGTGAACGCACAGTGTAGAGGGAGCTTTACAGTGTCTCTAACCCTGACCTGCTAGTGTGGACACTCAGTGTAAAGGGAGCTTTACTGTGTCTCTAATCCTGCCCTCGGAGTGTGGATGCACAGTGTAGAGGGAGCTTTAGTGTGTCTCTAACCCTGACCTGGGAGTGTGGACGCACAGTGTAGAGGGAGCTTTACTGTGTCTCTAACCCTGACCTGGAAGTGTGGACGCACAGTGTAGAGGGAGCTTTACTCTATCTCTAACCCTTGTTGTCACCGACTGAGAACGCTGGATAATAACATGGATGAGGGATTCAGCCGCCTGAAGGGAGAGATAATGGCGTGTTATAGAATATAACACACTATGTGTTATTTTATTTTACAGCTGTTTGGGAGATTTTTCTGCATGCAAATCAGCAGGATCTCTGGGATATTCCATGTGTAGGTGGGATGCGCTGAACTCTTTGTTTGGTTTGCTAACGCCCTGCTCGCCGAGCTTCCCAACACTTAGATTGCCTTAGTACAAAAGATGGAGTATGGAGTCCTGCAGTTTAGTGGTTTAGTGGACTTGCCTCGCAAGCAAGAGGACCTGAGTTTGATTGCCGGGCAAGTTTCCTTACTTCACATGCCTCTGTTTATCTAGCAGTAGGTAGAAACCCACTTGTTAGTCGATTAGCTAATCACTTTTCCGGATTAAGAATCTTTAAGAATAATACAAATTATTTAAAACACTCAATCCATATATGGGGGACACTGGTGTGGGTAATCGGCTATCACGTTTCGCCCATGAAATATACAGTCAATCCACTTTACAGTATATCCTGTGAAGCGCTTTGAGACATCTTGAAGATGTGATCAGGTGCTATGTCAAATGCAAGGATAATTAAACACTACCATGTTTGAAGGGCGCTTTATAAACAGTTGCTATATCTGCTCTCTCACTCTGCTCAGCTAACTGGCGCTTGCTGTGTATCCCCAGATCTAACCTCTGCTCTCTTTTGTTTTATTTGTTTCCCAGATGTCTGACACATATCGCCATGCTTGAGTTGGTTTATGTAAACCACCTAGACATGGAAAATTCCCCGTCCTTAGAATGGAATGGGCTGTCTCCCCCAGGAGGGATACACCCTTATTACATTACAAACATTGTTAGGCAGGTTGGGAAGAGCTAAGGCTTGGGACTCCAGAGAGTACTTTTGGTGTTTCTTCTTTTATAAAAGCAGCACAGACACGATGGCACAGATACAATGGGCCAAAATGGCTCTCTTTTGTACTGTGAATTCCTACCGTTCTATGCTGTGCACAAATCGGTATGTTCATCTACGAAATACACAGTAGCTGCGCATTACAGTATATCTATCTGTGAAGCACTTTGATGATATATGATAGCACAAGGCAGAATAATCCCAATCCAAGCTCAGCTAATCTCAGCCCCACAGACAGCCCTGAGCCCCAGAGCAGTCCCAACCCCCAAAGATAGGCACATTTAGAGACCTGTAGCTCAGTGGTTCACAACAACAACTTGCATTTATATAGTGCCCTCCACACCGGGCGGCATCTCAGCTTGAAGCACCCGCCTCAAAGTGGGAGACCTGAGTTCGATTCCTGGCAAGAAATCCTATGTGAATTTCCTTACTACACTTCAATGATAATCGCTCAAGAAAGTAAAAATAATAATAAATTGTCCATTTGAATCTACGGCTGAGCCCATTGACTGCCGCGTTTTGTCCACAAATATACAGTCATTTTACTTTACAGTATATTTTGTGACGCTCTTTGGAACGTCAAGAAGACATGAAAAGCGCTATTTCAAATGCAAGAGCCCCAACCCCCAGAGACAGCCCCAATCTGCACAGGCAGCCCAACTACCAGGGACAGCCTCACCCCCAGCCCCAACCCAGCCTCATCCCCCACCCCCACAGACAGCCCCAGGGCCCACAAGCATCCCCAACACCCGCTGAGCAGGCCCAAACCCCGGGTGGGGGGTAGCCCCAAATGCTGGCAGGCAGTCCATATTGCCGGTGGGTAGCCCATTCCTCGGGGGGTAGACTCATTCCTAGGCAGTTAGCCCCAATTCCCAGAAGTAGCCCCAATTCCCAGAAGTAGCCCCAATCCCCAGAGACAGCCCGAACCACAGAGATATAACAGCAACCAAATTATGCTTGAATTCACTCATATAAACCACCTACATGTGTTTGTGGAATGGAATAGGCCATCTCCCCCAGGAGGAATACACCCTGATTGCAATACAAACATCATTAGGCAGGTTGGGAAGAGCTAAGGCTTGGGGACCCCAGAGAGTACTTTAGGTATTTCTTCTCTTGTAAAAGCAGCATAGACATGATGGCATGGATACAATGGGCCAAATGGCCCTCTTTTGTACTGGGAATTCCTACGGTTCTATGCTGCGAAAAAATTGGTATGTTCGCCTACAAAATACAATAGCTGCACCTTACAGTATATCTATCCTGTGAAGTACTTTAACAGTGTATGATGGCACAAGGCAGAATAATCCCAACCCAAGCAACAACAATAATCCTAGCCCCACAGACACCTCCCAATCCCCACAGGCAGCCCCAGTCCCCACAAACAGCTCCAACTCCCATTGACAGCTCCAACTCCAGAGACAGTTCCATTCCCCATAAAAAGCCCCAATCCCCATAGACAGCCCAGAGCGCCAGGGACAGCCCGGTAATCCAGAGACAGCCCTGATCCCCAGAGTAAACCCCAATCCCTGGAAATAAGGCCAACCTTAGAGATAGCCCCAATCCCAGCCTCAACCTCAGAGATAGCCTCAAACCTAGCCCCAACTCCAGCCCCAACCCCAGCCTCAACCCAGCCCCAACCCCTGCCCCAACCCCAGCCCAGCCCCAACCCCTGCCCCAACACAGCCCCAACCCCAGCCTCAACCCAGCCCCAACCCAGCCTTTACCCAGCCTCCAACCCGAACCCAACCCAGCATCAACCCTAGCCCCACTCCAGCCTCAAGCCCACCCTAATCCTAGAGACAGGTCCATCCCCAGAGATATACGGAGATACAGCAACAACAAAATTAGATTTATATAGCACAATTCACGTTGGGATTGTGTCCCAAGGCACTGGAAAGATAGTATTCTGGACCTGAGCTGGGGATAGGGAATGGTGAGGTTGAAGGACATGAAGCAGGCCAGAACCCGCTGAGTGGAGGGAGCGTGCAGGTTTATAGGGGTTTAGGAGGTCGTCGAAGTAGGGGGGGGCGAGGACATGGAGGGCTTTGAAGGTGAGGACCAGGATTTTGAACAGTATCCTCTGTGTGTCGGGCGAAGGTGGGGGTCATATGGTCACGAAGCCTAATGTGGGAGAGGACATGTTCTGCAGAGTTCTGCATGATCTGCAGCCTGTGGAGGGAGAAGTGGAGGAGGCTAACAAGCAAGGAATTTGCACAGTCAAGCCTGGATGTTATGAATATATGTATGAGAGTTTTTGCGGTTTGAGCCGGGCAATATTGTGGAAGTGTAAGATATGTTCAATTTGACCCTGCCATGAAGTAAGGAGGCAGGGGAAGACAAGGCAGGGCATGGCACAGATGTGGGGTAGAAAGGATAGTTCAGGGTCGAACAAGATGTGAAGGTTCTGCACTGGTTAACGAAGTGGAGTTTACATCCATGGATGGTGATGCTGAGTGTGGAGGTGCTTGAGGTGTGGAGGCACTGATGGGAGCCAATCAGGAGGGCCTCAGTCTTGTTAACTTTCAACTGAAAAAGTTAGCTCTCATCCAGGACTTGATGTCTGACAGACGACCTATCAAGACAGCAGTGATTCTGGAGTCAAGGGTGGTGTTCGAGAGATACAGTTCAGTGTTAACTGTGCAACATGACCCCATGTTAGCGGATGATTTCACCAAGAGGAAGCATATAGATGTTGAAGAGAAGGGGACGAAGGGTGGAGCCCTGACGATCGCTGCAGGAGAGGGTGCGGGAGCTAGATGAGAAACCGTTTGTGAGATGAAGTGGAGGCAGTGTGAGAGATATGAACTGAACCATTCAAGGACAGAACCATGGACAATAACAACAAATTGTAGAGCCCCTTTCGGGTTGGGAGGACGTCCCTAGTTGCTGAAGGTTTAGATGAGAGGAAAGGTAGTGGTGAGGATAGAAGGGTCAATGATGTTGAAGGCAACAGAGGACAAGGAACATGATGAGACAGAGGGAAGGGAGCAAGTGGTCGATTTCATGCATGTTATTAGAGAGGAGTGCGAAACAGGTTTGAAGGTCTTTAGGAAGGGATGGGTAGAGGCCAGGATGGGAGGGGAGATGGGGAAGGGGTAGAAGACAGAGAGGCAGAGGCAGCTGAGCGGATACCCTTGACTTTGGATTCGAGTGGAAGGGGAGCCTGGAGTTGTCCTTGGCCTCCAAGATTGTTTTGGAGTAGAACAACGAATTAGCAAAGGCAAGGGCAGAATGGTGGGATTTGATAATAATAATAATCCTTGCATTTGATATAGCGCTTTTCACGTCTTCTAGACATCTCAAAGTGCTTCACAGAAAATAATGCAAGGTGAATTGACTGTATATTTGTGGGCGAAACGCAGCAGCCAGTTGCGCACAGCAGTGTCCCACAAGTCAAGGATTGAAATGACCAATTTATTATAGGTTTTTTTTGGACGAATTATTATTAGGCATGTGGAGTAAGGAAACTTTCCCAAGGTTTGGCCCTGACCTGGATTCAAAACACAGATCTCACTGTAAGGCAAGTGCTCTAACCATTAAGGCTGGTCTGAAGACCCTCTTTTTTGACCGTGACTACAGCCGCCGTCCTACCTCTCTGCCCTCCCTCACCCTAATCCTGTCCTGACCCTTGACTGTTCAGCACCTTCGGATGTCCTCTTGACACGAAAGGCACTCTACAAATGTAATTTTGTTGTTGTTAGGCATTAAATTCGATTTAAGACAGGTGAGTTCAACAGCACTCGCCTGTGCTTTATGGAGGAGGAGGTGGCATGGTGATTTACATGAGTACGGGAAGTGAGGGGAGCAAGGGGTCAAGAGTCGGATAGGGTGTTGTGGAGGAGAATAATCAAATATGGGTTCTTATGGGAGGATGTTCAGAGGGGGAGGAGTTCGGATGACTCCAAGGCAGGGGTGAGGGAAGTGGGGGAGATTTTTTTCCAGTCATGGTAGGAGATGGAGGTGGGTTGGGTGGCGATGGGGAGAGGGATTGAGGAGTTAAGCAGCCTGTTTAAGCAGTTTTACAAGTGTCCTCAGAAGAAGCTAAACCTGCAGAAAAGGCAATTTATGACCAAGCACGGTACAAAGCCAGGAATGTTATTGGAGAAATCAAGCAAGAAGGAAATGGATTACATCACTCCACAAAAGGACACAACTACACAAGAACTGTCCCAAACCTGTTATCCACTGTCTGTCATCGGTCATAGTTGGAAGGGCCCCATTGAGCATGTTCCAGTGTTGGACAAGTCCATAGGATGCTGGTGGATTCATTCAAATTTTCAAGACTGATACGGTCAGATGTTTGTTAGGTTAGAGTACCAGGGGATATGGGGTGAAGACGGATAATTGGAGTTGAGGTACAGTTCAGTCATGATCTTGTAGAATGGTGGAAAAAGCTCAAACGGACGAATGGCCTATTCCTATGTTCTTATTGTTCTACAGGTATTCTTGGGGTCTGGAGAGCACATTATGCAGGGTGGCATCTGACGCAACAGACCATAACAGAGATCCATCTGCATGGAGGATTTTGGGAGGTGTGGAAAGATTGAAGACTTTAACAAATCAATATCTGTTGGTAGAAGATGGACTGACTCTGCACTGTGCACCATGCGACAGGCAAAACAGCAGGTACAGATGGCATAATTGCTGGGTTCCTGAAAGGTGCTTGGGAAGGGGTGGTGGGGATAAGAAATGGAGAATAGTGAAGATCTGCCAGGTTCAAGTCAGGAACCTCCAACTCTCCTTGGAGCTGCCCTCCCAACCCTGGCCATCAGGACTCTCTGATGCATGCATTCCATTAGTGTTCCAGAGTGCCTATTGCGATTTCTATCCACAAAGCAGGGTAACCCGATTGAGAACCACAGAGGGATCTCACAGATTTCAGTGGCTTGGAATGTGGAAAGCAATCCATCAATTGACTAAAAGCAGTTTCCTACTTACTGCTAGATAATCAGTGGTGTGTGGAACAAGGAAACTTGCCTAAGATTTCATCCTGCCCAGGAATCGAACCCAGATCCTCTTGCTTGCCAGGAGAGTGCTCTAACCACTATGCTACAGGATTCTACTACATTCTACGTGTAGAAATTAACCCTATGTCTGCCGATGAGATTGCCGAGGAGGAGCATGTAGATATTAAAGATAGAGCCCAAAGATAGAGTCCTGTGGAATGCTGCACATAATGGTGTGAGAGTGAGGTGGAGGAGAAGCGTGTTAGATGCTGGGATCTGTGAGAATTAATTCAGGAAAGAACAGAATAGTGAGGGTAGAGCTGTGAGAAAAGGTGATGGAGACGGATGGAATGGTTGACATTGTCGAAGGCAGCAGAGAGGTCGAGAACAATGAGGAGGTACAGCTGATCAAAGCTAGATAGAATGTCACTCATGACTTCCAATAGGGAAGTCTCGGTACAAAGGACAGAGGGAAGCCAGATTAGAGGGGTTTGTGCAGGGAATGACAGCAGAGGAAAGAAAGAGTGAAGCTGGGAAGCAATGACTCTGTTCCCACATCTATAATAATAATCCTTATATTTCATATAGCGCTTTTCATGTCTTCTAAACATCTCAAAACGTTTTACAGAATATATTGAATTGCTGTATATATGTGGGCGAAATGCGGCAGCCAATTGTGCACAGCAGTGTTCCACAAACAGGCGTGGATTGAAGTGACCAATCATTTTTTTTGAGGGATTATTATTAGGCACGTGGAGTAAGAAAACTTGCCCAAGGTTTCGCCCTGCCTGGAATTGAACCCAGGTGTCTCACTTGTAAGGCGAGTGCTCTAATCACTGAGTTACAGGACTTCCACTGCCTTAAAGGGGCAAATGCATCATAGGGATTTACTGGACACTCTTGGATGAGGGCAGGAGGGAGGGGGAGAAGTAAAGTAGGTTACATAGTGGGTATAATATGGGACATGAGGGAGGAGAGGGATGAAGGAAAGACAGTGGAGCCTAAAGAGGATTGGGTGATAAGAGTGCAGTTAGTAGAGGTGATGGAATTTTGGATAAATTGAAGTTTATGGGCGGCAGAGTAAGCAGTAGAAAATCAGGCAGGATCAGAGGTAGCCCCAATCCACAGAGCAGGTGATGAAGGCATTTAGAGTGAGATCAGGTGGAGGTGGGTGATGTGGCAGAGGTGACTGTGTGAGGATGGGATGCCACCAATCTACCCAACAGAGCCTTGGCCTCCACACCTCCCACCTTCACACCAATAGATTCCACCCCTATTTGCAGACTCCACCTCCACACCATCCGACTCCACCCTCTGCCAACAGACTCCACCTCCACAACACCAGACTGCCCCTTCCCACTATCAGACACCACATGAGGCCACCAAATTCCACTTTTCAAACCATAGACTCCATCTCCCCACTATCAGACACACTCCACCTCCCCACATCAGACTCCACCCCAACTATCAGACTCCACCTCCCCACCATCAGACTCCACCTTCTCCAACATCAGACTCCACCACAACCACCAGACCCTAGCTCCTCACCATCAGGCTCCACCTCCCCAAGCTTCTCACCCCCCACCCCATCCCCCACCAACCACCCCACTGACTCACGGTGGTGAAATTCTCTGGCCCACAGTCCTGGCTCCGATAGCGACAGTCCAGCAGCATGGTGTCCAGCTGGTGGCCAGCCCGGTCGAAGAAGCCCTTCATATCAAACGTCTGGGTGGGGAAGAATTTGGAAAAGTCCGAGTTCTGACCTATGACCTCCATGAACTTGGAGTAATCAGGGGGTTTAATCCCCAGGAGTTCCCCCATCCAGTACAAGTCATTCTTAGTCACCTGCGCCTTGCGGAAACGGTTGTAGTTGCAGAAGCTGATGGCTGGGAAGGTCATGAGGGGGCTGCCCATCTCATCCAGGGTGGTGACGTGATGGTACTCAGTGTAATAGGTGATGCGGTCATACACCTGGTACAGGAAGATGCTCAGAGACATGACGAAGGCACAAGCCCAGAGCAGGCGTCGCACAGTCACCCCCCCGGGAAGGAAGATGTGACTGATGCCGTGCAGTGTACAGCTCCCTGCAAACACAGTGATGTCTGAGGGACGCCCCTCTTCCTCCTTCTCACTCACCGACGAGTCTTCCATTCTCATGGTCTTCTCCATGAAGAAAACTCCTCACTGCGCTGGTCTCCGCTCCGCTGCTCGTCCTCAAGCACAGTGAGCCCATCCCCACCTCACCACGGCCCCTCCCTGGGGCTCAGAGACAAACTCATTGGTAGCTGGAGTGCGGACTGACTAAGTGCTCTTAGGTTACAGGAACCACTAGCTGGTTGGTGGAGCTGACAGGGCAGTAATAGAGACAAACACAGGCTGTGTCTGTTAGCGGATAGTGCAGAGATAGAGAGGCACCCTGTGGCACACTAGCTGCTAAAAGTGTCTTTAATAATTAAGGATCTGGGAGTCGAGGCACAGACAATGCAGGAACAGATATCCTCCCTCCCAGGACCCTGAACTCACACCATCAACTCAGCAACTAGTTACTATTCCAGTTGCTCCATCACAGGCAGCATTCCCCGAGGGAGAGGGGATTGGGTGACAGCAGTCAGTGGCAGAAGTAAAACTCAAATCATCTTAAACAGTTCTCGTTTCTTAAGCCATCTCATTAGTTTTGTGAGAGAGTAAAATTCCAGGGTTAGCAGTGTCTCAGAGCTCATCCTCCTCTATCTGTCCAGCAGCAGGCAAAACAATTGGATCAGAAATACAATCAAATGCCTAGAAGCTCACAGTGTTCTCAGATTCCTCTTTGTAGGCTTGGTGTGTGTCAGCCCGCTCAGTGTGCGTCAGCCAGGCTCAATGTGTGTGTCAACCGGCAGAGTGTGTGTTAGCCTAGCACAGTGTGAGTGTGTGTGTCAGCCCAGCTCAGTGTGTGTGTGTCAGCCTGGCTCAGTGTGTGTGTGTCAGCCTGGCTCAGTGTGTGTGTGTCAGCCTGGCTCAGTGTGTGTGTGTCAGCCTGGCTCAGTGTGTGTGTGTCAGCCTGGCTCAGTGTGTGTGTGTCAGCCTGGCTCAGTGTGTGTGTGTCAGCCTGGCTCAGTGTGTGTGTGTCAGCCTGGCTCAGTGTGTGTGTCAGCCTGGCTCACTGTGTGTGTGTGTGCGTCAGCCTGGGTCAGTGTGTGTCAGCACAGCTCAGTGTGTGTGTGTGTCAGCCCAGCTCTGTGTGTGTGTCAGCCTGGCTCACTGTGTGTGTGTGTGTGTGTGTATGTCAGCCCGGTTCACTGTGTGTGTCAGCCTGGCTCACTGTGTGTGTGTGTGTCAGCCTGGGTCAGTGTGTGTGTGTGTGTGTGTGTGTCAGCCCAGCTCAGTGTGTGTGTGTGTGTGTGTGTTAGCCCAGCTCTGTGTGTGTGTCAGCCTGGCTCACTGTGTGTGTCAGCCTGGCTCACTGTGTGTGTGTGTGTGTCAGCCTGGCTCACTGTGTCAGCCCAGCTCAGTGTGTGGGTGCCAGCCCGGCTCAGTGTGTGTGTGTGAGCCTGGCTCAATGTGTGTGTCAGCCTGGCTCACTGTGTATGTCAGCCTGGCTCAGTGTGTGTGTGTCAGCCTGCGTCGGTGTGTGTGTGTTATCCCGGCACAGTGTGTGTGTGTCAGCCCGGGTCAGTGTGTGTGTGTCAGTGCAGCTCAGTGTGTGTGTCAGCCTGTAATAAAGTGCAGAAATTAATAAATTACTAAATACTGTATTATTAATATATTCCACAGGCTCCCAGCCCCCAGCGGATCAAGTTCAAGATCTTTATTGAGAACATAAGACTTTGCGAATCAAAAAAAAAACAAGTTTGCTTTCCACCATCCTGCCAGTCACTTGATATATCATGTCCCAAACTCTATACCGTATCCCCAGATATTGTTGTCTAGCAGAAATCTATGTACTGTAATTTGTTCCTTATTCTCACCTTTAAATCCCTCCACAGCCTTGCCCCACCTTACCCCTCCCACCTCTGTATACTCTGAAAAGTGTGGTCTAAATGTAAATTAATATTGTGTTATATATTATATTATTTTATTTTGGAATTACACATATTATTATATTTCATTCGCATTCCCCCAATTTGTCGCAGTGGTAGGTTTGGTGACCTTGATTGGGCTCCTACTCTCATCGCTCAGCCATCATGTTCATCTCAAGTTTATGTTAAAAATAATAATCATCCTTAAATTTAGTAAATTCCTTTACAAGACTTTACTACTGTAAAGTGTAGTGACTGTGTATTTGTGGGTGCACTTGGCAGCCAATTTGCACACAGGGACATACCACAAACACCCATGAAATGAATGACAAATTATTGTTGGCCAGGACACTGCGATTGAGAAACTTCCCTTCTCTGTTCCAACAGCACTGTCCACCTGAATAGGCACAGATGTGTCCTCAGTTCAACAGCTCATCCAAATGCCAGTACTTCCCTCCCACAATGTAGTGCTCCCCAACATTGCCTCGGAGTGTCAGCCTGAACTGATTATATCCCGTCATGGGGCTCGAACCCACAACCACCTTCTGACATAGAGGCAAGAATTTTACTGAGTAGGCAAAAGCTGCCAGAGCTCCAGTGCAATAGTCACCACTCCTCTATCTCTTCTCCTCCCAGCTCTCCTCTCTCTCTCTCTCTCTCTCTCGCTGTCCTCCCATCCCCTCAGTACTGTGTGTACTGATGTGCAACATCCTTCCCCTACCTCAGTACTGTGTGTAACCTCCCTCCCCCCTGATGTACCTCACTCATAGAAAGTGAGATGAGCTGTAATGAAAGTGCTGACTCGACCCTGATATAGCTCAACACGGAGACAGCGATAATGATGGCACTAATCAATATCCCTCTCCTGTGGCCCCAGCTAATGTTCCAGGAACAGCACCTGTCATTTTCTGCCCGTATATAGGTGTGACCTGATCAGAGCTGGACACAGGACTCCACTTATTAAAACCATTACCAACCAACCTGTCCGTTCCCTCTGCTCAGTGGGCTCCAGCCTGTTCCATGTCCCCAAACCCCCTCACCATCGTTGGTCGGGCCTTCAGCCTCCCTGCCCCCAGCCTCTGGAACTCCATCTCACATTCTCTTCGCCTTACTCCCTTGAGGGAAAGGATTAGATACTGAATGGCAATGTCTTGTAAGGAGCAAAAATATCTGGGAGCTCAGGTACATAAGTCCTTGAAAGTGGCAGCACAAATGGAAAAGATTGTGACAAATGCTGATGACTTTCTAGGATAATACTGAATATAGTAACAGCAGGAGGCCACCAGTTTCTGAGATGGTGGTTGATCCACAATTGAATTCCTCCTCCCTGCCCCCTCTCCATATCCCGTAAACCTCTCTATCCATCAATTATCTATTTGCCTTTTAAATTTTTGAACTGACTCACCCTCCCCTGACCTCTGGGGGAGTAAACTCCACACTCCTACCACCCTCTGCGGGAAAAATGTTTCCATAATGGAGACTGTGATGAGCTGTTTTTTTTTCTTGTGCTGAACAGAGGACACAGCCTGCGATTGAATGGGGGTAAATTCAGAACAAATCTGCGGAAACACCACTTTAGTGAGCAAATAGTAAAGTTACGCAACAGGCTCCCTAGGGAGATGCTGGAAACAGAAAAACTTGTTTGTTTTGAAAACAAATTCGATTTCTGCTAGAAAATAATATCTCGGCATACAGTATATATATATATATATATATATGCACACACAGTTTGGAACATGTCAAGCCAGGATGGTGGAAGGCAAACTAGATAGAGCTTGATCTTTCACCAGCAAATTTTTATGTTCATATATCATTTCTAAACAGATTAGCAATTATTTTAAGAATATGGCCTCTAGTCCTCAATTCTCTGGCTAGAGGAAACAGTAGCTCACTATTCAACCAGTCCAATCCTTTGATCATTTTTTACAAGTCGATTAGATCAGCCCTCACCCTTCTGACCTCGGAAAGAACACAATCCAAGGTGTCCATCCAGTCATCATAATTTAGGCCCTTGTCACCAAGAATCATTCTAGTAAATCCACATTGCACACTCTGTCAGGCCAATATATCATCCCTAAATCTTGGTGCCCAAACTGTACACAATACAGTGTACAGTTGGTTCTGACAAGCGTTTATGCAGCTGTGACAACACTCTCTCCTTTTTGATTAACTTCCGCTGATGTGTGAAGCGTTTTAAAGATTGATGATCCTTAACACCTAGATCCCTTTGTTCATTCATCCCCCGTGTTTCTCTGTCAGGAATGCAGTCCAACTCAACATTCTTAGGTCTAAAATGGACCATCTCACACTTGTCACTTTGAACTCGATTTGCTATAGTTCCACCATTCTCTCAATCTCCCTTTAGCCCTCTGCAAAGCTCCACCGCCTCCTCACAATTTACCACACCTCCCAACTTCATATCATCTGCAAATTTGCACAGAATCCCTTCTACAGCTTCACCCAGATTGTTAATGCAGTGAAATGTTGGGTCCCAATACACATCACTGAGGAACACCGCTGATCACTGCTTGTCAGTCAGAAATTACAACAAATTGCATTTATTTGGTGCGCTTCAAATAGCATCCCAAAGTACTCAAATTTATCCCAACTGTCTGTCTCCTGCCTCTCATCTATTTACCACCCATGCCAAGCAAGTTACCTCCAAGTTGCCTTCATTTTAGCCCAACCTATATGTGAAACTTTATCAAATACCTGATGAAGATCCATATAAACAACATCCATTGACCCACACGCCCAATGACCACCACTTTAGTGATCTCTTTAAAACATTCCACCCAGTGTGTTAAGCAAATCCATGCTGACTTTCCTTAACCTGTTCACATGGACTTTTACTTCAAACAAAAACAGAAGTTGCTGGGAACACTCAGCAGGTCAGGCTGCATCTCTGAAGAAAGGAAAGTGAGTCAACGTTTCGGGTTAACCCATGATTGGTTAACCCATCATCCCCTGCCCTCTCCGCCATTTTCTCCTTTGTCTTCCTTGGCTTCTCTGTTTGTCCTTAAAACATTCTCCCTCCCAACCTGTCCCAGTTCTGACAAAGGATCGTAGACCCAAAATGTTGAATCACTTTCCTTTCTCCAAAGATGCTGCCTGATCTGCTGAGTGTTCCCAGAGACTTCTGTTTTTGTTTCAAATTTCCAGCACCTGTCAGTTTTGGATATTTACTTTACGCCTTTATCTCTTTGTTCTTCCAAACGTTAAACATCCCTTTTGTTGCAGCCTGGCCAATGGTGTGACTATTTGGCTCTTTATAGAGCACCCAATCCTCTGCTTTCCTATTTCCCTTTGCTGTACAGAAGGGACAGACTACAAAGGTAAAGGAATAATGGTACATTAGTTACGGATTATTGTTTTGGCCGCCGATAAAGACTGCATTCAGTGCTTGGGCATCTCATTTCAGGGAGGTGCGGGCAGGAGAGGATATCCCAAGGATATCAAATTATGGTGCAAACATTAAATGACTCAGGATAGAACAGATAGTGACAAAACTGTGCAAACAGTAATACAATATATTGCAAACATTTGGTACAATAGTAGCAATAGTGACACTGCAGTGAACACCAAGACATTATAAGTATTTACATACTGTAATAGAACAGTGACTCACTGTACATCACTGTTAGTCTGGTTCCACCTAGACATCCCTCGCCAAGAGAAACCATTATATCAGCACTTGGCTCTCCATCATCGCCAGGCACCACTGCCTTCCCATCCTCAGCAGGCTCCACACCAACTCATCCTCACCAGGCTCTACTGCCTCCCATCCTCACCAGGCTCACCAGACAACACTGGCTCCCCATCCTCACCAGGCTCCCCACCCTCTCCAAGCTCCACTGCCTCCCAACCTCACTGCCTCCCAACCTCACCAGGTTCACCAGGCTCCCCACTGGCTCCCCATCCTCACCAGGCTCCCCACTGGATCCACATCCTCACCAGGCTCGCCACCCTCACCAGGCTCCATTGCCTCCCATCCTCACCAGGCTCCACTGCTTGCCATCCTCATGAAGATTCAAAGCCTCCCCATCCTCACCAGGCTCCACTAGTTCCACATCCTCAGAGGACTGAGTTCCCAATTCTCGTTCTCACCTATAAATCCCTTTGCGGTCCCATCCCTCCTACCACTATGACCTCCTTAAATCATATACATCCCGCTGCTCCCATCGTTCTATAGCCACAGCCCTGCCTAGCACAGGCCAGCCCACCACCCCCACCGCCACTCTATTGGCAGTCAGACATTCAGTCTATCTTCTCCCATCCTAGAGTCCTTACCACTCACCCCTTCCTCGACTTGCTTCATCTCTGCGGCCTCAGTCATCTTCCCACCGCCAACCCCATTGTCCCTTTACCCCCAGTTCAGTTGCAAACCCTGGACTGTCCAGCAGCTTGGGATGTCCACCTGAGGTGGAAGGCATCATATAACTGTGTATTTCTGTTGTACTGTGTCAGTTTCTGATTCAATCGTCCATTGAATCTGTCTGTCCCAAATTCTTGTCACTTCCCCTCCTGTCTCCTCCGATCCACTTCCCACATATTATCACACAGCAAGCATGCTCCCACTCACGTTCGCTCAAACACGTGCTCATACTTGTTCCCCGCACACTTGCTCCTCGCGTTCGCTCCTATTCACATTTACTCCCCTACTCCCCCTCACTGCCCCGCACGCTCACTCCCCCGCACGCTCGCTCCCCCGCACGCTCGCTCCCCCGCACGCTCGCTTCCACGCACACTCACTCGCCTGCACACTCACTCCCCCTTATGCTTGCTCCCTGGCACACTCCCTCCCCAGCACGCTCGCTTCCCCTCACACTCGTTCCCCCTCATGCTTCCTCCCCTTCATGCTCCCTCCCCCTCACGCTCACTCCCATTCACTCGCTCCTCCGCACTCCCGCTCATGCCCGCCCTCTCCCCTAGTCCCATCGTTGGCGGTACTCACGGTGCTGAAGTTGCGGTGTGTACAGTTGTCCCCCCTGAAGGTGCAGCTCAGTAACATGTCCTCCATGCGGTGGCCGGTCCTGTTGTAAAAGTCCGACATGCTGAACGGCGCTGGCTTGAAGTTCCTGAAGTTGGCTTTGCGCTTGAGGCTCTCCAGGAGCTCGGGCTCGGCTAGGCTTGGGTTGGCGATCTCATAGCGTTCGTTCAACAGCGCCAGCAGCTTCCCCACATGGTACAGGTCGTTCTGCGTCAGGCGGGAGTAGCGGAACTCGTTGAGGTTACACAGGGTGACGGCGGGGAAAGTCAGGTTCTCGGCATTCACCTCGTCCAGTTTGGTGACGTGTGGATAGTGGAAGTAGTGGGTGACCCGCTCGGCGCACACCAGCAGCAGCACGGCGAGTGACCCCAGGAACGACAGACACCACAGCAGCCTCCGCAGGCTCAGCGGCCCATATGCAAAGATGTGGCTGATCCCATGCAGCGTGGAGCGCCCCGCGAACGACTCGAGCGTTGAGGGCCGTAAGGTGGATATGCTGGCCTCCGAACCAGCCTTCGCCTCCATCCCCCTCCCAGCACGCCAACTCACACACTACCCCCACAGGTCCCCCACTACCACACACACACAGTCCACCCCCACCCAACTCACATACGCACAGACCACCTCCTACCCCACCACCCCCAACCAGCTCACTGATCAGGGGCTTCAGGTAACTGAGCACAGGCTGTCCAACAATGCAACGTTTTGCCCTGTAAGCCACACAGACCACTCCCCCCCACTCTCACAGACCCCCGACTAATACACTGAACCCCTCATCTCGCATCCGCACAGATCCCTCACCTCACAAACAGCCCCCCACCTCACACATTGACCCCCGCACTCCTCTCTCACACTGACCTTCCCCTCCGCACAATCCCGCCCCCCCACTCTTCACACACAGTCTCCCACCACCTCACACAGACTCCCCACCTCACACACCGACACCCCCCGCAAAGACCCCTACCACCTCAAACACTGATAACCCCCCGCCTCTCACACGCGGCTCCCCCTCCGCACAGCCTCCACTCACCTTACACACCCCCCCTGCTTAACTCACAGACCCCCTCACCTCACACACTGGCTCTCCCGCCTCTCCCACATTGACCTCTCCTTCTGTAAAGCCCCCCACCCCCACTTCACACACAAACCCCCCGCCGTCTCACACAGCACCCGTCTCACTCACAGATAGATCCTGCTGCACACACTTCCCCTTCACACATCTCACACAAAGACCCCCCCACACACACTCACACTCACACACAGACCCCCTGTCTTGCACACACACACCACAGAAGCTATGAGATAGTGGGGCCCCAGCCCTGTAAGCTCAATGGGTTTCTAGGAACAATTGTGTAGGTTATTATCTATTCCCAGCTCCAGGGTGACAAGTGGATGTGATCAGGAATGTGAATGAACAGAGAATGTTGCCAATCTCTTACCCGCCCGCCTCCCTGTGCTGACAGCAGCCATCCTTCTGCTCACTGCGACGTTCCACCCTTCTCACTCTCTCCCTCATGGACATTAGTAGTCAAAACATGTGCAGGCTATTGGTGATTACAGGTCAGTGTGATCGCATCTGTCACTCTCACACTCCGGCTGAGTGTGGGTATGTTTAACCGCTCCGATACACTACCCCATGTGAAGAGCGCTATATAAACGCAAGTTGTTTTTTGTTTTGAGATATGTCCTGAAAGCGGGAATGGGAGGGAGCAAGTTGGAGGGACTTTGGGATTGGAATTCCGGAGAGATCGTAATAGCTGAAAGTCTATAGATGGGGTGGATAGGACGGGTGGGGGTGAGGCGAAACATGAAGCAAGCAAAGCAGGTCATAGATTTACTGCTTGGGTAATTAGGATGTGTCCCTCCAGGGGAGGGTGTTTTGGGGTCATCCGGGTGTCTAAACCCATCATGCTTAAGAGTATCCAAATCAAGCTGAGATTTCTGTGCAGCCCACCTACACATAGAAATTCCAGAGCTAGATTGTTGGAATGGAATGCGCTGTCTCACTCTCTCTCGCTGGAGGGACACATCCTGTTTACCTAATTCTGGAGAATATTAGGCAAAGATTGGTAAGAACCAAGGCTTGGGGACCCCAGAGTGTGCATTGAGGTAACTGCTGGAGTCCAATCAGCTAAAACCACAAAGCTTGCCACTGATAATAATAATAATTCTTGCATTTGATATAGCGTTTTTCACATCTTCTAGATGTCTCAAAGCGTTTCACAGAATATACTGTAGAGTGAATTGACTGTATATTTGTGGTCAAAATGTGGCAGCCAATTGTGCACAGCAATGCCCCACAAATAGTCCTGGATTGAATTGACCAATTTTATTATTGATTACGATAGCACTATGATAGTATACGCAAGTTTGTCCAGCTAGGTCCACCCTACCCATTAGTTAGGGTTTTTGGCTTGCAGGGTTAAGAGGAGCTGAGTGGGAGGATTCTCTGTCTCCAGTGACTGGTCTGCCCTTCCAAGTCCTGCCAATGAGCCAGGCTGAGCTGTGCTGTCATCAGCAGAGACAGCCCTGGAATACTGTGGACCCGCCTGGCTCAGGAACCGGACTAGAGACCGGCACAGAGGATTGGCTCAATTCCCACATTCCATTGCTGTGCATGTTATATTGCTGTGCAAGAATAAAATAATTGATTATTTTCTAGAGGGGGAGAAGTTAGATAGTGTTAGTGTTCAAAGGGATTTGGGTGTCCTTGTACACCAGTCCCCAAAAGTTAGTTTGCAGGTGCAGCAAGCAACTAAGAAGGCGAACGGCATGCTAGCATTCATTTCAAAAGGTTTAGAGTACAAGAGTAGGGAAGTCTTGCTGCAACTGTATAGAGCTTTGTTGAGACCGCACCTAGACTATTGTGTGCAGTTTTGGTCTCCTTCTTTAACAAAGGACATACTTGCCTTAGAGGGGGTGCAGCATAAATTCACTAGATTAGTTCCTGGGATGAGGGGACTGATCTATGAGGATAGGTTGAATAAACGAGGGCTGTATTCTCTATAGAGTACAGAAGAATTAGGGGGGATCCTATTGAAACATACAAGATTCTTAAAGGGCTAGATAAAGTAGACACTGAGGGACTGTTTCCCCTGGTAGGAGAATCTATAACCAGGGGTCACAGTTTTAAAAGTAAGGATCAGCCTTTTAGAACAGAGTTGAGGAAACATTTCTTCACTCAGAGGGTAGTGAATTTATGGAATTCTCTACCCCAGAAGGCTGTCGATGCTCAGTCCTTGAACATTTTCAAGGCTGAGACTGATAGATTTTTGAAAAATAGAGGCATTAGGGGATATGGGGATAAGGCAGGTAATCAGGGTTAGGTGAGAAGATCAGCCATGATCTTATTGAATGGCGGAGCAGGCTCGAAGGGCCGTATGGCCTGCTCCTGCTCCTAATTCTTATGTTCTTCTGTCATCTCGGAGCCAGTTAGCCCAGAGTAGAAGCCGCTTACCTCCACCTCAAGGAGGATAGATACTAGTTTGTGGTTTGACATCTATTTAAAAAGAGAAGGCAGTCTTTCCCAGTGTCCCCAAAATAAATGTGGTCACTCACTCCACGGCTGTTTGTGGGACACTCTTGTTCACAACTGACCTCTGCGTTTTGTCTACAAAATACAGTCAATTCACATTACAGTATATCCTGTGAAATGCTTAGAGATATCTCAATGATGTGATAAGGCACTATATCGAATACAAGGATTATTATTATTATTATCCAACAAGAGCGGGTTTGAGTCCTGGGTCACCAGGTGGATGGTAGGGTATCAGAAACTCGCTGTGAGCTTCCTGTGGGCAATAGTTTATCATGAAATGTGTGAGAGGATTGCCATTCCGCAATCCCTTTGCCTCACTTCCTCTCTTCCTCCTTCAAGTCCAGTCTCAAGACCTTCCTGTTCGACTGTGCCTTCTGCTCCCCTCCTAACTTTTCCACCTCTCCTACTCTCCTTCCCCCTATCTGACCCTTCCCCCCCCCCCTTGCTCGGGTCCTGACCTGATTGTTTACCGCTTTGGGACTTCCTCCCGACGTGAAAGGCGCTATATAAATGTAATTTTGTTGTTGTTACCATCTTCCTGCCCACAGCTTAGTCACAAGTTCCTTCTCATTGAACAATGGTCCCAACAATTGAAGGTGCGAATTATAAGCATTGTTTGCTTACTTTGCTGCCAGCCAATCAAGGTATATAAACGTGTGATCACAAAGGTTTATTTAGCAGGAGATTGAAAGAGGGGAAAGGACGCTGACTCCAACAAGCTAAGGGGCTTCAGTGAAGCATAGGGGACCCCAGCTAACCACAATTCTCAAGAGCAAAATGAGGGTTGAGCGAGAAACTCATGTGAAATACCTACTGGTAACACAGGGTATAACATAATTCTACAAGTGGAGTCCTGTAGTGTAGTGGTTAGAACACTTGCCTCACAAGAGAGAGGACCTGGGTTCAATTCCCGAGCAAGGCTACACATTGGGCAAGTTTCCTTACTCCACATGCCTCTGTTTACTTAACAGTAAGTAGGAACCCAGTTGTTAGTCAATTGGTGGATCACTTCTCCACAGGTAATAAGCCCTTTTAAAAAATTTGGTCAATCAATCCATGACTGTTTGTGGGACACTGCTGTGCACAAATAGCTGCCGTGTTTTGCCCACAAAAAATACAGTCAATTTACTTTACAGTATATTCTGTGAGGTGCTTTGAGACGTCTAGAAGTCGTGATAAGGCACTATGTCAAATGCAAGGATTATTATTAGTGGTAAAACAGATGGAGGAGAGAGGTAAACGGGAGATTAGAAAGGCTGAGAGAAAGACATTATTGGACAATATTAAAGGTTTTCCCAAACATATTACAAGTGAAAGGAGAGCACAGGAAGAGACTGGACAGCAATGTAACATAAGTGGTAGAGAAGGGAATGGTGCTATTTAATGAGAACGTTGTCTCCGTTGTCGCTAAGGAGACGGGTACTCCCACGGGATAATTGAAGGAAAGGAATAGGGAACAGTTACTTGGGTAAGCATCCGAAAGGAAATACTACAAAAACAATTAAAATTGAATAGTAGCCAGGCTATGATGGTTTCAAACCCAAATTGTTGAGGTAAACAGGTAGGAGAAATATAAAACAAATACATGAAGAGCACTATATATCTGCAATGTGTTGTTTGTTTGCGGTGAGAGGCTCCGACAATGCTTTTCCAAATGTCCTTGGAGACGGGTGCAGGAATGGAAGGGGTCTGACATGGAGTTAGGCCTAAACCAGATCACGTTCTTGCCCAGCTTCATAGTTGCAAATATTCAATGACATGCTCAAAACTCAGTGTACGTGTCAAATTGATATTATTGCGAGTGCATTCACTGTAACCTGGTTTATCATAGATCTGAATGAGTTTTTGATGAGACTCATCTATGAGAACGAGCGTTCCCGACAGACACCTTTGGAAATGTGGATTCCAGCAAGTGATTTGATTTCATATACTTGAGCATTTCTAGCAAACTCTTCTCACACTTAATCATAGAATCTTACAGTGCAGGAGGCCTCTTTGAAAGAGCTACTAACTTGTCCCACTCCCCAGCTCTTACCCCGTAGCCCATTTCAAATACCTTTCAATTCCTTTTTGAAAGCTACTATTGAATCTGCTTCCACCACTATTTCAGGCAGTGCATTCCAGACTGTAACAACTCATTGGGTAAAACAATTTCTCCTCATCTCTCCTCTGGTTCTTTTGCCAATCATTTTAAATCACTGTCCTCTGGTTACCGAACCACTTGCCAGAGGAGACCATTTCTCCCTATCAAACAGCCTCATAATTTTGAATACCTCTGTTAAATCACCCCTTAACCTTCTCTGCTTGAAGGAGAACCAACCAGCCCTCGTATCATTCTTTTAAATCACCCTTTCCAAGGCCCTGACATCCTTCCTAAAATGTGATACCCAGAATTAGACACAATACTTCAGTTGAGGCTTTATCAGCAATTTATAAAGCTTCAACACAACTTTCTTGCTTTTATACTCTATGCCTATATTTATAAAGCCAAAGTTCCCATATGCTTCTTTAACAGCTCTATCAACCTGTACTCCCACCTTTAAAGACCCATATATGTAAACTCCGAAGTCTCTGTTCCTGAACCCACTTTAAAACTCTCCCTTTTATCTATAAATGTAGCTCAGTAGTTACAGCACTCAGCTTACAACAACAACAACAGAATTACATTTGTACAGTGCCTTTCACGTCAGGAGGACATCCCAAGGCGCTGGACAGTTACTGTTTTAGACCCAAGCTGAGGACAGGGGGAGGGGAATGGGGGGATACAGAGTTGCCGATGGGTCCATCGAAGAGGAGAGTCTTGAGGCGAGACTTGAAGGCGGCCAGGGTGGGGTGAGGCGGAGGGACTTCGGGATGGAGTTCCATAGGATGGGGGCAGAGTGGCTGAAGGCTTGCCCGCCAATGGTTGGGAGGGTGGGTTGGGGGACGTGGAGCCGGCCAAAGCCTGCTGAACGGAGGGGCTAGGCAGGTTAGTAAGGGGTTAGAAGGTCACGGATGTAGGGTGGGGCGAAGTTGTGGAGGGCTTTAAATTTGAGGGTCGGGATCTTGAATTGGATCCTCTGGATGATGGGGAGCAAATGGAGTCGGGCAAGGATGGGGTCACAGATTTTGGAACGGTAAAGGACACGGGCCAAAGTTCTGGATTATCTGCAGTCTGTGGAGGGAGGAATTGGGAAGGCCAACCAGCAAGACATTTGTATAATCGAGCCGGGATGTAATGAAGGCGTGGATGAGGGTTTCAAGCGTGAGACCTGTGTTCGAATCCAGGCAGGTCAGGGCAAAACCTTGGGCAAGTTTCCTTACTCCACATACCTAACAATAATCTCTCTCAAAAAAAGTAATAAAATTGGTCATTTAAATCCAAGACTTTATGGGACACTGCTGTGCTCAATTGGCTGCTGCGTTTCACTCACATATATAAAGTCAATTTATTTTCTAGTATATTCTGTGAAGCGATTTGAGACGTCTAGAAGATGTGAAAAGCACTATATCAAATGCAAGGAACATTATTATTACCATTTATTTTATATTGCCTCTCCTTATTTCTCCTTCCAAAAAGAATCACTTCACACTTCACTGCATTAAATCCTATCTGCCATGTGCCTTCCCATTTCTCCAGTCTGTCTATATCTTCGTTGGTGTCTTATTTGACCCTGAACTGTCCTTCCTCCCCCACATCCACGCCATGACCAGTATGCCCTGTCACCAACTCCGCCACATTGCCAGACTCCGCCACTACCTTACCCCTCAGGCTGCCGAAACGTTTGTCTACGCATTCATCACATCAAGTCTCGACTATGGAAACTCCCTCCTCATCGGCCTTCCTGGCTCTTCCCTTCACAAGCTGCAGATCATCCAGAACTCTGCAGCTCATGTCCTCTCCTGCACCAAGCTCTGCGACCACATCACACCCGCCCTCACCCGGCTCCATTGGCTCCCCATCCCCCAGAGGATCGATTTCAAAATCCTCGTCCTCACTTTCAAGGCCATTCATGGCCTTGGCTTCTCCTATCTTTCCAACCTGCTATGTTCCTGTGAACCTGCCCACCCCCTCCGTTCAGTGGGCTCCAGTCTGCTCCATGTCCCCCACCCGACCTGCCCTATCATTGGTGGACAGGTTTTCAGCCTTCCTGGCCCCACACTCTGACCCCCTCCCTTGCCTCATTCAAGGCCAGTCTCAAGACCCACCTCTTCGATCGTGCCTTCTGCTGCCTTCCCATCCTCTCTCTCCCTCGACTCCCCACTACCCTGCCCCTCCACCTTGCTCGGGTCCCGACCTGACTGTTCAGCACCTTGGGACATCCTCCCAACGTGAAAGGCGCTCTATAAATGTAATTTTGTTGTTGATGCAGTCTGCTACCATCCTCCTCACTGTCTTCTATGTTTAAAAATGTTGTGTTATCCGTGAATTTTAAACTGTTTCTTTCTGTACGTAAGTCATTTATCTGTATCAAAAAGAGCAGTGGACATCACTGTAAATTTCCCCCCAGGCTGAAAAACAACCATTCACCACTACTGTCTGCTTTCTGTCTCACGGCCAATTTAGTATTCATGCTGTTACTGTTCTTCTAATCCCATCATCTTCAATTTTGCTAACTAAGCTATTATGTGGCACTCTATCAAACGCCTTTTGAAAGTCCATATGCAAAATATCAACCGCATATGGACTTTCAAAAGGCTCTCGCACCTTCCTACCTATCCAATCCCCCTGCCCCATCCACAACCCCACTTCTTCCACCACCTACTGCCTATGCTCCTCTGACTCCAGCCTCCTGTTTGGCGCTCATCCCCTCCGCTCCATCATCGGTGGCTGTGCCTTCAACTACTACTCCCCGAAACTCTCAAAGTCCCTCCCTCAATTCCTCCACTTTACCTCCAATCCAGACTTTCAAATCCCACCTCAAGTCCTTCCTTTTTGATTGTGTTTACGGTCACCTCCCACCTCCTCTCCTTCTAGCTCGTTGTCAGATTCCCCCACTGGCAAGGGCTCCGGAATGCTAACCCACATGAACGCCATTGTATAAATGTAAGTTGTTGTTGCTGTTTGTTGTAGCTTGTACCCAAACTATCTCCTCCTTGAACGCCACACATTGCTCATTGACTGATTTATTGCCAAATTTGTTTCCAATCCCCCTGGCACAGATCACTTTTCAACTCTCTCAAATTAGCCATCTTTCAGTTGAGTATCTTATCATGTGAAATGAAATCAAGAAACTGCACAGTCACCCACAACATATCATCATAACATGTCTCAGTCACTAAGAAAAGCTCGGCTCCTGCTCCCCAGCTTTCTGCACCCTGGACCTGGCTGTCACTCACAAATCTGCACTGGGCACTGAAGCAGGATTGACTAACACAGACTTCCAGCCCGCTTCTCTTCCCATCACTCACTGTGCTGCTTCACAGGAAGAGTGTGGGAGACGAAGTACCACTGTTCACCAACAGAGAAAGAAAACGCAAGGAGCTACAGGTTCATTACTCTGATGTTAGGTCTGTACTGGGCCTTGGAACATCCTCCGAGACAATATCCCAGACCACTGAAGGTCGTCCAGGACAGTGAGGCAGGGGCATGAGCTAGGAGATTAGGTTGACGGGAGTTTACATGGAGAGTATTTAGCATAGGTTGGCAAGAGACAAGCCTTGGAGATTTAGGTACTCCTGTTGTCTAATCAGCTAAAACTGCACAGGTTCCCAATGAGTGCACTACCTAGCAAGGTGTTCCACTTCTTGTCCAGCTTGTACTGTAGCAGTGGTTACAGCAAATTTAGAAAAATTTGGGTCCCTCAATCTACGACAGTTTGTGGGACGACCCTGTGCACAATTGGCAGCCACATTTCTCCCACGAAAACAGTCAATTCACTAAACAGTGTATTCTGTGAAGTGCTTTGATATGTTTCATAGACTTGATGATGATAATCCTTCCCGTATAGAGCGATGGTTCTACCAGTTGGAGATGTGGAGATTAAGCAGTAATTGCTCAACTCTCTCAAGTCAGGGTGGATTCCACTGCTTCTATAAACACGTGTTCACAAACTCAGACTCTGGGTAATGCTTTCCAGCAGCTTTCCAATTTTCTTTTTTTCTGAAGGGATTATTACTCCCAGAAAAGCGATCTGCCAATCAACTAACAACTGGGTTTCTACTTACTGCTAGGTTAAGTGGCGTGTGGAGTAAGGAAACTTGCCGAAGGTTTCGCCCTGCCCGGGAATCGAACACCAGTCCTCTCTCTTGCAATGCAAGCATTCAAACCACTGAGCCACAGAACTCCACATACTGTACCAGAGGAGGGATTGCAAAACTACACTCACTCGAGTCTCCACACTGCACCAGGAGAGGCCTGATACACACTGTCCATCGGTGTCAGATTGATCAGACACTCACACAACTCAGAGGCAGTTACAAACCACACAGAAATCATCTCTTCACAATGGGGGCGGGGAGCAACGCCCAAGATGACTGTGGAGGCCAAATCAATCATGATTTTGAAGGATATGGACTTGGGAATTAAGAGGTTAAATTGCTGTATGAGTACAGTAATTTGTTCTCTATCAGGGCAGAGGTGTCCTGGCCTTAGAGATTCCTGCCTTCCCCGCGTACACACACATACACACATATAGATACACAAGCACATACACACGCATACACAAAAAGACACACATACACACAAATCATCAACTGAAATAGAGGCTCATGAATTGTTCCCATCTACTCCCTCCCTCTCAGTTTCTCTCAACACTGCCACCCTAGAGAGCAATTACTCCCCACCACACACCAGTCCCCGCCCAAGTGTGTAATCAGCGGTAACCACTCATCAAGTATTCTATGCCTGCCTGTTGTTTAGCCTATCCCAGGATTTCTGTAAAGTTTGAGTTGGCTAAAAGCATTAACAAGAACAACTTGCATTTATTTAGCGCTCTCCACACGGAGTGGCGCCTCGGAGCACATAACAGTGGTAGAGCCCAAGGCCAAGGCAGTGGGAGGGAGAAGGTGACCCTAAGTAAGGTCGAAGAGAAAGGTCTTCAGATGCAAGCTAAAGATGGGAAAGGAGGTGACGAGATGAGGGAGCAAGATCCAAAGTTTTGGGGAGTAGTGGCTGAAAGCATGGCCGCCAATGGTTACAACAACAACAACTTTGATTTATATAGTGCCCTCCATGTTCGGCGGCATCTCAGTGCGCTTCACAATAACAGATTCTGGTGCCGAGCCAGGGGCAGGGGGAAAAAGATGATTGACGGTGCAGTCGAAAAAAAAGGTCTTTATCCGAGACCTGAAACCCGGAAGAGAGGGGGCGAGGCAAAGGGAGTGAGGAAGGGAGTTCCAGAGCTTTGGGGCGTAGTGGCTCAAGGCATGGCCGCTGATGGTGGAGCAGAGGATTCGGAGGACAAAGAGGAAACCAGAACCGGAGGAGGAGAAAGGCAATGGGTGCTATTTTGAGGAGAGAGGAGGTCAGAGAGGTAGAGTGGTGCAGAGGAGTGGAGAGATTTGAAAAAAAGAGTGAGGATCTTGAAATCGATCCTCTCCGGGACAGGGAGTCAGTGAAATCACCTTACGCATTACTGGGGTAATGGGGGAGTGAAGTTTGGTATGGGTGAGAATGCGGGCAGCAGAGTTCTGTATGAGCTGGTTATTGCTGGAGACAGGCAATACGTCAGGGGTGGAAAAAAGCAGTGCTGGTGATGGACTGGATGTGGGGGAGGAAGGACAGTTGGGGGTCGAACCTGACGCCAAGGTTGCGTACAGATTCGGTGAGTTTGGGGGGCAGGTTGGGTAGGTGGAGGTGAGAGCTGTGTGGTTGAAGACGTTGATGAGAGCCAAAGAGTATGGCTTCCGTCTTGTCAACATTTAGCTGCAGGAAATTCATGTTCATCCAGCTCCTGATGTCTGACAGACATCAGGAGCTGGATGACATCAGGCTAACAGAACATCAGGGGACTGGGGGTTGCAAAGTGAGGTGGAGAAATAGAGTTGGGTGTCATAGAATTGGTTATGCCAAAGTAACTGCGGTTAGTAATCACCGTTTGCGCTCGAGGAAACTTGGAAAATGCTGAAGTTTGGTAGAACTGGCCCATGCGCGTCCTATTGAGTAGCTCTTTAAATACATTTTTCTGAATGTATTTAATGTTTTGTTACATATGGCACCATCAAGTCTGGTTCGAGGGCAGATTTACAACAAATTGGTGGGTAACTGACTATCAATAATTTGCATAGAAAGGTGCACAGTGTCCCTATCGAGTCACTTAAAGCACCATTTAGATTGGACCGTCAGAAATACAATTACCATTGGGGGTAATTATCCTAATTTGGGGAGGGGCTCTATGCCCATAAAAGAACAAACTCCATGTCTTATGGTGGTTATTTTTCGATCTGATGGCTACAAAGATATGTGTTCCAATTATTAACAACTGGTAATCAAAGGTTGGTTGCTTGTGCACTAACGTCACATTAACTTCATTACAATTGACTGCTAAGCATGTGTAGTTTAACTGTGATTAATGTTTGTTGTCTCATAGTTATGTTTGTGGATGTTTATCGTGTCGTTTAAGATTGAATGCCGAGTGCTGTGGATTTCATCGAAGCTACAATAATATTCCGTCGAGTTTATTTAACCGCGCTTTAACTCGAGCTTTCTGCATAAATCAGAGAATGAGAGAATACACAAACAGATTTGGCCGAGGTCGAGGAGGTGTTCGAAAATAAACTTCTGATTGACAGAACCTTCCAAATTTACTTTAGCAAACGGTAGTACCTGTCGACGTGGAACAACTCGTTAGTCGAGTTACACCTAGATATAGGGACTTGATTTCATTAGTGAGGGTTGAACCCAAGGCCACCCAGTACATTCTGTTAGGGGGATGTGAGCCACATTGTGGGTGTACACGTAGCGATAAGAACTGTCTCACGCTACATCCTGTTCAGAGGAGAAAACTGTGAAGGGACTGTTCCAGGATTTCTAGGCTTTGTATGGATTTTGGTAACATGGAGGGATTGACCAAGGATTGTCACTGAGCTGGAAAGTGGTGGTGAAGGCATAACTTAAAATTTAATGGAGACAAAAGAACAGGAGACATAATTCAATCCCTGCCATCAATTGCTGCCTTTCCTCCATACCACCCCCCTCTACTAACCCAATCCACCACCACCTTCACAAGTGAAAAATAACAATCTTTGCATTCTGATATAGCGCTTTTCACGTCTTGTGGACATCTCAAAGCTTCACAGAATATACTGTAAAGTGATTTGCCTGTATATTTGTGGGTGAACGTGGCAGTCAATTGCACACAGCAGCGTCTCACAAACAACCATGGGTTGAAATGACCAATTTTTTATGGAGTGATTATTATTAGGCGTGTGGAGTAAGTAAGGTTTCGCCCTGCCTGGAATCAAACCCAAGTTTCTCGCTTGTAAGGCGAGTGCTCTAACCATGAGCTACAGGACTCCAGTTGGGGATTTATCACGAACATTGCCAGCAACTCTGCATTAATTATTCTGCAGAATTCAATACCACCAATGATAAATGATAATAATGATAAATAATCCTTGTATTTGATGTAGCGGCTTACCACGTCTTCCAGCCTTCTCAAAGCACTTTACAGAATATATTGTAAAGTTAATTCACTATATTTTGTGGGCGAAATGCAGCAGCCAATTGCACACAGCAGTGTCTCACAAACCAAGCAATAGTTAATTGATTGAGTGACCAAATTATTATTTATTTACCTATTTGAAGGGATTATTACCCCCAAAATAGCGATCTGCCAATCGACTAACAGCAGAATTCCTACTTACTGCTAGGTACAGGCATGTGGAGTAAAGAAACTTGCCCAATGTTTGCCCTGCCCAGCAATCAAAGCCAGGTCTTCTTGCTTGCGCGGCAGGTGCAGGATAGTGTCTTGGCGTGCTGGTGGGTCGGAGGCCGAGGAAAGAGAAGTGTGAAGGTATGATTTAAATATAGATAATGGGGCGGGAGGGAAACAGGGCAGAGGTATTTGAGGCCAGGAATACCAGAGGATAGGTGTGTAGTGATTCATGGGTTGGCCACTGATGGGAGTGGGGTATGAGCAGGTCAGAGAGATGGGAGGGTTTGAATATGAGGATTGGGATGCTGGGGGCACAGAGTTTGCTGTGGGATAATAAAAATAATCCTCACATGTGTATCTTATCACATTAGCAAAACCACATGATATGAACGACCAGAACATCTGGGGAAAATGGTCACTGAAAGAAACTCCCTTCTCTTCCCAAACAGCCCAAGGGATTTTCTAAGTCCACCTAAACAGGCAGACCTTGGTTTAAGCACTGGACCTCCAACAATGCAGCACTCCCTTCTTCCCCTCCATTGCACTGAGGAATCAGACTGTGAGCTCAAAGGCTGAATGTGGGAACTTACCACCACCTTCTGACTCAAAGTGAGAGTGCAGCTGACTGGGCCTGGCTGACAAATGGCTAAAAGAGTGGAACCCCATATTGGTTAAGAGCAACCGAGAGTACCCAGGTTTGATTCCCAGGTACAGTGAAACCAAACTCCATATTCCTCTGTTATCTAGCAGTTATTAGTCGACTGGTGGATCGCTTTTCAGGGGTAATCCTTTTTTAAAAACAAAAGGATTTTTAAAAAAGGGACATCCTCCTGATGTGAAAGGCGCGATACAAGTATAATTTTGTTGTTGTTTTTAAAATGTGGTCACTCAATCCATGACTGTTTGTGGGACACTGCTGTGCAATTGGCTGCCACATTTCACCCACAAAATACAGTTAATCCATTTTACAGTGTATCCTGTGAAGCGCTTTGAGACGTTTCAAAGATGAGATAAGGCACCATTTCAATTACGAGGAGTATTATTATTATTATTAAGTAGTAGAGTGAACAGGATGTTTTGTTGAGCATACTGCTGTTGTCAGTGATCTATCCAGAAACTTCTGTTGATTAACAGTGATCTTTGGAATTTAGATACAATCATAGGGGCAACTATTTCTTATGATGTTAACTTATGATGGGTATAGCAAACTGTAGGGAAGACTGCTTAAATTGCAGAAAGACATAGCTGAGAAGATTGGGCAAGTGGGTGGCAAATGTAGTTCAATGTTGGGACATCCTCCAGATGTGAAATGCACTTTATAAATGTAATTTTATTGTTGTTGAGAAATCTGAAGTACTGTAGTAACAACAACATTACATTTGTAATGTAGATAGCGTCTTTGATTAATAAAATTTTGTTTTTGTTGCAGATCTTTACGGGGGGGTGGCGGGAGGTGAGGTCTCCTTGGAGCTGAATTAACTGTAAGGTGACAAGATTGGCAATGGAATGTCAGAAGAGCCCACCCTCTGTGACGTTCTCTGTCCGTTCCTGAGCCAGGTGGTTCTGCAGTATTCCATGACTCTTGTTGCTGATGGCAGCACATCCCAGCCTGGCTCAACAGCAGGACCTAGAGGGCAGACCAGTCACTGGGGGCAGGGAAGCTTGGTTTGGAGCCTGTTAAGCAATGGTGATGGGTTTCCACATGTGTCCTTCACCCGGCTGACACCCCCAAAAATATAAATGTTTAAAGGTGTTCAGTGCAGGTGGAAAGCCCAACACAGGCAATGTATATTGTCAGTTCTGAGGGGATAATTGGTGACTCTTCCTCGGGAAGGAAATTAGTGGAACACATGGGGTGGGGGGGAAGAGGAAGGTTTAATAACCTTAAAACAATTGCTTTGTAACAAGGAGCGAACATTTATTGAGGAAGAACAGGAACATAATAAAGAGCGGAACAGAAGGTACAAGAGGTTTGAAGGGGACAGCAGTGACCATGTTTATCTGGTCACTGGAGACAGACCCCCCTCACCCACCCTATGTTGGCCAGCAGGTGGGCATTTATTAAATCCCCGGCGATTCAAGTGTCTGGAGCCTTGATTTCTCTCCTCCCGGTACGGTCAGTGCTGTGATGGTCACTTGGAGTTGGTGTACTTGGTGACAGCTTTGGTGCCCTCAGACACAGCGTGCTGGCCAGCTCCCCGGGCAGCATTAGTCGGACAGCAGTTTGCATCTCACGGCTGGTGATTGTGCTGCATTTGTTGCACTGGACCACATGCAAGGCGTCACTGGCGATCACCTCAAACACATCGATCACAAACGAGTTCATGATGCTCATCGCTTTGCTCAAGATTCCAGTGTCCGGTTGCACCTTAGACATCAGCAGGGAGACATGAACCTGGGCTCCCAGCAACCAAAGCTCGCCCACGCCCCCTCCCAGCGCCAATATCTCCCACCACCAGTCTCCTTCCCCCATCCAGTTCCCCGCCCATTGCCCCACTGCCCGTTGTCCCGCCCTCTGTCCATTGCCCGTTTCCCGCCCCGTAAGAGCATAAGTACATAAGAATAAGGAACAGGAGTAGGCTATTTGGCTCCCTCAAGCCTGCCCCGCCATTCAATAAGATCATGGCTGATCTTCTAATCTAACTCCACCTGCCCTGCTTTATCCCCATATTCCTTAATCCCTTTATTCATAAGAAATCTGTCAATTTCAGTCTTGAATATCTTCAAGGACTGAGCATCTACAGCCTTTTGGGGTAGAGAATTCCATAAATTCACTAGAATATAATCCTTGCATTTGATATAGCATTTCACATCTTATCGACGTCTCAAAGCGCTTCACTGAATATACTGTAAAGTGAATTGACTATATTTATGAATGAAATGCAGCAGCCAATTACACACAGCAGTGTCCCACAAACAGTCGTAGATTAAAATGACCAATTTTTATTATTGTGGGTTTTTTGGAGGGTATTATTTATTATTAGGCTATGAACGCTAGTTATAGTTTCTCCAACCAGGGGAAACAGTCTCCCACTGTCTACTCTGTCATGTCCCTTAATAATCTTATAGATTATTATTATTATCTTCTATAAAATCACCTCCAATTCTTCTATATTCTAGAGAATATAAACCTAGATTACTCAACCTATCATAACTCATCTCGCTCATCCCAGGAACCAACCTAGTGAATCTATGCTGTACCCCCTCCAAGGCGAGTATGTCCTTTCTTAAATAAGATCAAAACTGCACACAATATTCTTGGTGGTCTCATCAATCCCTATACATTTGCAGCAAGACTTTCCTACTCATATATTCTAACCCTTTTGTAATGAACGCCAACATACCTTTAGCTTCCCAGTTGCTTACTGTACCTGCAAACTAACTTTTTGTGACTGTTTTTATTACCTCGGTGAATAACTTCACACATTATATTTCATCTGCACCTTCTTGCCCACTCACCTAGCCTATCTATATCACGTTGCATTTTTTTGTGTTATCCTTGGTGCTTACTATCCCATCTAGTTTAGTAGCATCTGCAAATATATGGAGATATTTTAAGTTCGATGTCCTGATCTAGACATCGAACTAGATGTCTAGTCACTCTACATTGATGTAGAGTGTAAATAGTTGGGGCCCAAGCACTGATCTTTGTGGCACTCCACTAGTCACTCCACTAGCCCCCCACTTCACTACCCGACAGTCTCCCCCCGCCCCCATCTCCTCCCTACCTGCCTTGCATCTCCTCCTCCTCCTCTACCCCTTCCCCCATTTTCCCCCCATCCTACCCCACCCATCTCCTCCATCCTTTCCCACATCAGTTTCTCACAGATGATGCTGTGACTCACCTGTTTGAGCACTTTGTAAACAGAGTAACTCTCCTTTCGTTTCATATGGCGTTTGGGGTTCTTGTCTCTGGGTGGACTATTGGGAGTTTTCTTCTTAGCTACTTCTTTGGCCATGGTTCCATCTGCTCAACTGTGTCCAGGGAGCAACAGATCCCACAATCCAAACCTCAAACACTGGTTAGACATATATTCAAAGATCAATCCATCACCTGGGATTTCCCAATCACCCAACCTCCAATCATCTATCTGCCAATTATGTATTTGGAACCATTAATCAATGGCGTCTCCCCCTACCCCCCATCACTCCCTCTCCTGTACCCACCACTACCCTCCTCCCCCCTCCACAACTCATCTCCTCCCCCCACATCCCGTCTCCTCCCCTTCCACCTACATCCCCTCCCCACACAGCCTCTTCCCCCACAACTGCAACCCCCCACCCTTTCCCTCACCACACACCTACTAGCTCCTCCACTCCCCTTGCCCCACACATCCTCCCCTCGCACCAATACTTCCCTCTCCCCTCCCACCCACTTCACCCCCCCACCCCCACCTCGCACCTTGGGATAAGGGAAGGTGGAGGGAAGGGAGGGGAGGAAGGTAGCCAAAGGAAGGCTTGAAGAGGAGGGTCTTGAGCTGTGCCTTGAAGGAGGTGAGGGAGGGAGTCAGGTGAAGGGAATGTGGGATTCGTGTCGATTGGCGGGTCACTTTTCCCGAGGGTCATAATAATACCTTCAAAAATGTACAAATAATTTATTCCCTCGATCCACGCCTGATCCACTGCCTTGCGCAAGTAGATTTGGTGAAGCCCCTTTTGAGACGTGATAAGGTGCTATTTGTCTCTCTCTCTCTCAGTCTCTCTCTTTTAGACTCTCTTTTAGACTCATTCTCTGAGTCTCTTTCTCTCAGTCTCCTTCTCTCGTGCTTTCAGTTTCTTTCTGGCTGGACACACTGACTGTCCAGCGCCTTGGGACATCCTCCCGACGTGAAAGGCGCTGTACAAATGCAATTTTGTTGTTGTTATTTCAAAGGTGACAAGATGATGAGTATTTATTTTTCTTCTCTGGACCAGCCTTGGTGTTGGGCAACGCTCCCTGAATGTGCATCCTCCCTCCTCCCGCTCATTGTACCACACACCCTAGTGCTCTGCAGCGTGGCGCCTGCGCAGTGTCCCTGAACTGCAGACCCCCCCCCCCCCAAAATCCATCCATCACCCCCTCCCCTCCCCTCTGAGCTGTGCAGCCCCCAACCCATCACTGAGGCAGCCACACACACACAGACATGGAGAGGAAGGTAAGACATGACAATAATAACCATTGCAATTTGATACAGCGCCTTACCATGTCTTTTGAGATGTACAACCCCCCCCACCCACCCCTCCTCCCTCCACAACTCACCCACCAGCACAGCCCCCTCCCCAACAGCACAGCCCCCTCCCCACCAGCACAGCCCCCTCCCCACCAGCACAGCCCCCTCCCCACCGAGCACAGCCCCCCCACCAGCACAGCCCCCCCCACCAGCACAGCCCCCTCCCCACCCAGCACAGCCCCCACCCAGCACAGCCCTCCCCACCAGCACAGCCCCCCCCCACCCACCCGAACAGCACAGCCCCCTCCCCACCAGCACAGCCCCCCCCCTCCCCACCAGCACAGCCCCCCCCCCACCCCACCAGCACAGCCCCCCCCCCCCACCCCAACAGCACAGCCCCCTCCCCACCAGCACAGCCCCCTCCCCACCAGCACAGCCCCCTCCCCACCCAGCACAGCCCCCTCCCAGCACAACCCCCTCCCCACCCAGCAACCCCCACCCAGCAGAGCCCCCTCCTCACCAGCACAGCCCCCATCCCCACCTAGCACAGCCCCCCCCACCCCACTTGCACAGCCCCCCCCACGCCACCAGCACAGCCCCCCCCCACCCCACCAGCACAGCCCCCCCCCACCCCACCAGCACAGCCCCCCCCACCCCACCAGCACAGCCCCCTCCCCACCAGCACAGCCGCCCCTCCCCACCTAGCACAGCCCCCGCTCCCCACCCAGCACAGCCCCCACCCAGCACAGCCCCCCCCACCAGCACAGCCCCCCCTCCCCACCCAGCACAGCCCCCACCCAGCACAGCCCTCCCCACCAGCACAGCCCCCCCCCACCCACCCCAACAGCACAACCCCCTCCCCACCAGCACAGCCCCCCCCCCCACCCCAACAGCACAGCCCCTCCCCACCCAGCACAGCCCCCTCTCCACCAGCACAGCCCCCCTCCCCACCCAGCACAGCCCCCACCCTACCAGCACAGCCCCCTCCCCACCCAGCACAGCCCCCTCCCAGCAGCCCCCACCCAGCACAGCCCCCTCCCCACCAGCACAGCCCCCCCACCCCACCCAGCACAGCCCCCTCCCCACCCAGCACAGCCCCCTCCCAGCACAACCCCCTCCCCACCAGCACATCCCCCCTCCCCACCAGCACAGCCCCCCCCACCCCACCAGCACAGCCCCCCCGCCCCACCAGCACAGCACCTTCCCCACCAGCACAGCCACCTACCCACCCAGCACAGCCCCCTCCCCACCAGCACAGCCCCCTCCCCACCAGCACAGCCCCCCTCCCCACCCAGCACAGCCCCCCTCCCCACCCAGCACAGCCCCCCTCCCCACCCAGCACAGCCCCCCTCCCCACCCAGCACAGCCCCCCTCCCCACCCAGCACAGCCCCCCTCCCCACCCAGCACAGCCCCCCTCCCCACCCAGCACAGCCCCCCTCCCCACCCAGCACAGCCCCCCTCCCCACCCAGCACAGCCCCCTCCCCACCCAGCACAGCCCCCTCCCCACCCAGCACAGCCCCCCTCTCCACCAGCACAGCCCCCCCTCCCCACAGCACAGCACCTTCCCCACCAGCACAGCCCCCTCCCCACCCAGCACAGCCCCCTCCCAGCAGCCCCCACCCAGCACAGCCCCCTCCCCACCAGCACAGCCCCCCCCACCCCACCAGCACAGCCCCCCCGCCCCACCAGCACAGCACCTTCCCCACCAGCACAGCCCCCTTCCCACCCGCACAGCCACCTACCCACCCAGCACAGCCCCCTCCCCACCAGCACAGCCCCTCCCCACCAGCACAGCCCCCTCCCCACCAGCACAGCCCCCCTCCCCACCAGCACAGCCCCCGTCCCCACCCAGCACAGCCCCCCTCCCCACCCAGCACAGCCCCCTCCCCACCAGCACAGCCTCCCTCCCCACCCAGCACAGCCCCCTCCCCAACCAGCACAGCCCCCCTCCCCACCAGCACAGCCCCCCCCTCCCCACCAGCACAGCCGCCCCCTCCCCAGCAGCACAGCCCCCCCTCCCCAGCAGCACAGCCCCCCCTCCCCACCCAGCACAGCCCCCCCTCCTCACCCAGCACAGCCCCCCCTCCTCACCCAGCACAGCCCCCCCTCCTCACCCAGCACAGCCCCCCCTCCCCACAGCACAGACCCCTCCCCACCCAGCACAGCCCCACAGCTCTCCACCCCCCTCCAAAACAACTCCTATCCCGTCTCCTCCTAGCTGCCAGTCACTGTCTGAGCCCAGACATGCTCAGAATCAGCAACGAGCTTCAGTGAGAGCAACTGATTGCATATCCCACTGCAGCCCCTTGCCCCCTCCCCCAATGCCCCCCCTCGCTCCACCCAGCTCCCTGCACCCCTCCCCACTGCCCCCACTCCCCCGCTCCCACCCAGCCCCCTCCCCCACTGCCCCCTACTGCCTCCATCCAGACCCCCTCCCCCACTGCCCCCACCCTGCCACCTTCCCCCCACCCAGGCCCCTGCCCCCACCCAGCCCCCTGTCCATTTCCCCCCGGCCCCACCTAGGCGCCTGCCCCCCCTCCACCACTGCCCCCCTCCCCCACTGCCCCCCCACCCAGCCCCCTGCCCCCCCACCCAGCCCCCTGCCCCCTCACCCACTGACCTCCTATCCCCCCGCCCTCACCCTTCCCCCACTGCCCCCACCCGGACCCCGGCACCCCTCCCCCAACCCCACCCAGCCCCCTTCTCCCCCGCCACCACCCAGCCCGCTGTCCCCCTCCCCCACTGCCCCCTCCCCCACTGCCCCATGCCTCTCTCCCACCCCTCCCCCACTGCCCCCCTCCCCCACTGCCGTTTCCCTGCCCCCCTCACCCACTTCCCCTACCCAGCCCCCTGCCCCCTCACCCACTGACCTCCTATGCTCCCCCCACCCAGCCCCCCTGTCCCCACCCAGCCCCCGCCCCCACCCAGCCCCCTGTCCACCTCCGCCCCCACCCAGGCCCCTGCTCCCCTCCCCCACTGCCCCCCTCCCCCGCTGCCCCTCTCCCCCGCTGCCCCCCATCCAGCTCCCTGCCCCCCGCCCCCACCCAGCCCACTGCCCCCCTCCCCCACTGCCCCCCTCCCCCACTGCCCCCTTCCCCCACAGCCCCTACCCAGCCTCCTGCCCCCTCCCCCGCTGCCCCCACCCTGCCCCCTCCCCCACTGACCTCTACACCCCCGCCCCCACCCAACCCCTTGAACCCCGCCCCCACCTTGCCCCCTTCCGCCCCTACCCAACCCCCTCCCCCCCTCCCCCACCCAGCCCACTGCCCCCCTCCCCCCGCCCCTACCCAGCCCACTGCCCCCAACCAGCCCCCTGCCCCCCTCCCCCCCGCTCCCACGCAGCCACCTGCCCCCCTCCCCCACTGATTCCCCTCACCCACTGCCCCCATCCCGCACACTGCCCCACTGCTCCCTTCCCCCACTGCCCCAACCCACCGCCCACTCTCCCCCACTGCCCCCACCCTGCACACTGCCCCCCTCCCCTACTGCCCCCTCCCCCACTCTCACCTCACTGCCCCAGCCCACCAACCCCACCATAGATTCATAGAATTTTACGGCACAAAAGGAGGCCATTCGGCCCATCCAGTCTGTGCCGGCTCTTTGAAAAGAGCGATTCAATCCCACTGCCCTGCCCGCTCCCCATAGCCTAATAGACCCGTTCTCCCTAAATAAAGATCTAATTCCCTTTTAAAAGTTGTTATCGAATCAGCCTCCACCACCTTTTCAGGCAATGCATTCCAGTCCACCGTCCACTGCCTCTACCCTGCCCACTGCCCCACTCTCTCCCATTTCCCCCACCCTGTCCATTGCCCCCTGTTCCCCATCCAGCCCACTGCCTCCAGCCCACTGCCGCCTTCTTCCCAAGTGCTCCGTCCCCAAGACCCCCTCTCCCCCACTTCCCAATGCTTCCACTCTGCCCACTGTCCCCAGCCCACCGCCCTCCCCCACCGCGCCTTCTTGCCCACTTCCCCACCACTACACCCCTTCCCAATGACCCCATCACCCGACCTCCATCTCCCGCCCCCGCCCGAATCCCCCTGCCTGCCCATCGCCCAGCTTCCCCCAGCATCCCCCCATCTTCCGCGCCCCCCATCCCCTGCCCACCCTCCCCCAGCTCCCACCCTCTTCCGGCTCCCCATCCTCCCAGCTGCCCCCATTGCATCCCTACCCACTCCACCAATACTCCACCAGCTCCCCATCACCGCCTCCGCCCCCAGCTCCCCTCACCGCCCCCCCCCCCAGCTCCCCCTCACCCCCCCCAGCTCCTCCTCACCCCCCCCCCCAGTTCCCCCTCACCCCCCCCAGCTCCTCCTCACCCCCCCCAGCTCCCTCACCACACCCCCACCACCCCTGTCACCAGCTGCCGCCTCACTGCTCCCCCCAACTCCTCCCTCACCTTCCTCCCTCACCAGCCCCCCCTGCTCACTCCAGCTACCCCCTTACCCCCAGTTTCCCCCACTGCCCTTCTCCAAGCTCCATCCCCTGCTCCCACCAGCTCCGCTCCCTGTCCTGCAAAGCTCCCCACCTGCCTTCTACAGCCACAACGCACTGCGCTTTAGCTCTACTCTCCATCCTGCCTCCTGGTTCCCCCAAACTACTTCCCTCAACCCCTGCTCAGCTTCCCATGTTTGCCCCCCAAACCCTGGTCCCTGTCACAGACAATTGCTGCACTCTAGTGGTCACCAAGTCAATGCAATGCAACATTACATGTTTATAGCACCTATCACACCATGAGGATTATGAGGCTGTGTATCAGACACAATGAGGCTGTGTATCACACATATTGTGACGCTGTGTATCTCGCTCGCTGAGGGGCTGTATATTGCGTGTGCTGCCAGGCTGTGTATCAGGCGCGCTGCGGGGCTGTGTATCACACATATTGTGACGCTGTGTATCTCGCTCGCTGAGGGGCTGTATATTGCGTGTGCTGCCAGGCTGTGTATCAGGCGCGCTGCGGGGCTGTGGATCACACATATTGTGACACTGTATCACACACATTCTCAACTGAGAGAAGTTGAGAATGGAAAGTGCTGCCTTCTCACTCAGGCTGCGTATCACATGCACTATGAGGCTGTGTATCACACACATTGTGATGCTGTATATCACACACCGAGCGAGGTTGAGAATAGAAAGTGCTGCCTTCTCTCACTATCTGTGATCCCAGCAGCGAGGCCAGGGGCTGACCTTCAGTGTGAGTGAGAGTAAGTAGGCGGGGGTGGGGGCGGGGGTGTGTGTGTGTGGGGTGGGGGAGGGAATGCTGACCGAGTCTCAGTCACAGAACTGCTCAGCTTCTCACAGGGAGGTACTGTTCCACACACCCTCACCTCCACTCTCACCCTAACTCCAGGGCAAGCGAGGGAACGAGCATCAGACTCCGTCCTCACCACTCACCCAGCAATCCCTTTCAGGGACTCTTTGCCCCTTTGATTGGCTGAGATCTCTGGCACTTGGTGCTGTTATTGGAGGGGGAGGTTAAGGGGGTCTCTTATTCATAGAGCATTACCGGGGAGGGTAATGCTCTACCCCCCCACCCGCAGCCCACATGCTGCTGACCTGGGATATGGACCAATAGTGTCGGGAGAGCTTTGCTGTGTCTCTAACCCTGATCTGGGAGTGTGGATGGACAGTATAGAGGGAGCTTTATTGTGTCTGAAAGCCTGACTTAATAATAATAATCCTTGCATTTGATATAGCACCTTATCAGGTCTTCTAGACGTCTCAAAGCACTTCACAGAATATACCGTTAAGTGAATTGACTGTATATTTTGTGGGCGAAACGCAGTAGCAAAATTGCGCAAGGCAGCGGCCCACAAACAGTCGTGGATTGAATTGACCGATTTGTTTTTTTTAATCGAGGGATTATTATTAGACATGTGGAGTAAGGAAACTTGTCCAAGCCTTTACCCTGCCTGGAATTGAACCCAGGTCTCTCACTTGTAAGGTGAATGCTCTAACCACTGAGCTCCAGGATTCCACAACTTGGGAGAGTGGATGGACAGTAGAGTACAGAGACAGTGTAGCCTTACTCTGCAAGTTAAACTTTGGAGTTAAAGTTCCTGAGATTCCCAGGCAGAGAGGCTGTTTTCCATGTGATGGAATGTGACAGCTGCAGGATCCAGTTTGTTGTCAGTCACTAGCCTCCCTCATAGAGCCCCAACCCCTTACTGAAAGGGAGTACTATTAAAGTGTGTGAGAGAGCGAGTGAGCAAGGGGAGGGCTGATTCAGCTAGGACACAGCAGTGAGGGGGAGACAGACCATGGCTGCGGAGGAGTCTAGCGGAGGAGCCCGCAAGGCCACTAAGAGCAGACTCTTTGAGTTCCTCGTTCATGGTGTGGTGAGTTTGGTGGACGGCAGATTTGCTGCATAGTTGGGTGTTGATGTGGAGCGGGTGCTGTGTTGGGGGTGAGAGAAACTGGGGCTGAATCAATAGGCTGACAGCTGCTGCATAACTGAGAGTGGGTGGGGGGTGGGGGGGTCAGATCAAACTTCACTCTGAAGTTCAGGGAACTGTAAGTTTCTGCCAGTGGTAGAACGTTAGCTGACCGTGAACACAGTCTCTCCGCCTGCCTGTGTCCTATCCTCTGATCTCTCATTGCATCTAACAAGCTGCTTACAGGACACCTCAGGCCTGAGCACAAACCCTCCCGGCCAGTGGGCGCTAAGCCAGTGGTCAGTGTCCCCTAAGCCAGTGGTCAGTGTCCCAGCAAGCCAACACCAACCGTCCCTAGTTTTAACACCAAGTGTTCAAAGACAATAGAGTTGACTCTGTGTGTCTTAACAGATGCTGTGTCTGACTTGCATTTGTGGGTGGGTAGTGAGCAAGTGAGGGAGCGAGCGAGGGAGGGAGGGAGCGAGTGAGTGAGTAGCGAGTGAGTGAGCGAGCGAGTGAGTGGTAGCGAGTGAGTGAGTCGGGTGGCGAATGAGTGAGCAAGCAAGCGAGCGAGCGAGCAAGTGGGTAGCGAGTGAGCGGGTGAGTGAGTTGCATGGCGATTGAGTGAGTTAGATGGTGAGTGAGTTGCGTGGTGAATGAGTGATTTGGGTGCCAAGTGAGTGCATGAGTGGGTGAGTGGCTTGGGTGAGTGAGTTGGGTGAGTGAGTAGATGAGTGAGTGGGTGAGTGAGTTTGGTGAGTGAGTGAGTTGGGTGGCCAGTGAGTGAGGGTATGAGTTGGGTGGTGAGTTAGGGAGTTGGGTAGTGAGGGAGTGAGATGATGAGGCACTAGAATGGTGAGGGAGTTGGGGGTGAGTGAGGGAGTTGGGTGGCTGAGTGAGAAAGTTGGGTGGCAGAGTGAGAGAGTTGGAGGTTGAGTGAGTGAGTGGGTAGGTGGGTGGATGGGGTTGTGTGAGTGGATGGATGGGGTGGTGGGTGAGTGAGTGGGAGGGTGGAGTTGTGTGGGCGGTGAATGAGTAGGTGGATAGGGTGGGTGGTTGGGGTGACTGGTGAATGGAGTGAGTAGGTGAGTGAGTTGGGTGGCAAATGTGAAGAGTGGGTGAGTGAGTAGAGTGAATGAGTTGGGTGGTGGGTGCGTGAGATGGATGGTGAGTGAATGAGTGGGATGGTTAGTCAATTAGTTGGGTGGTGAGAAGGTGAGTGAGTTGAGTGGTGAGTGAGTGGGTGGTGAGTGAATTGAGTGAGTGAAATGGGTGGTGAGTGAATGAGGTAGGGGGAGGGGTGAATGAGTGAGTTGGGTGATCAAAGGCACGGTCGAAGAGGAGGGTCTTGAGATGAGTCTTGTAGGAGGCAAGGGAGGGCGACTTGGAGAGTGTGCAAAGGAGATTTACCAGAATGGTACCAGGGATGAGAACTTAGAGAAGATAGGATTTTTCTCCTTAGAGCAGAGAAGGGGAGATTTGATAGAGGTGTTCAAAATTCTGATAGAATAGATAGGGATAAACTGTTTCCACTGGAAGGTGCGTCATTATCTTGGGGACATAGATTCAAGATGATTGGTAAAAGAACCAGAGGGTGAGAGTTTTTGCAGTCTGAAATACACTGCCTGAAAAAGTAATAGAAACAGTAACAATCACGGTGGACCGTATGGCCTCTTCTGTGTGGTAATATTTTCTGATGCCACCTTGATTGACCCTCAACTGTCCTTCAAGCCCATCATCCGCGCCATGACCTGTTCTGCCTTTCTCCACCTCCGCAACATCGCCCAGTTCCTCTATTGCTCATTCCTCACTTTCATTCGCGAGTGAGTGAGTGTGAGAGAGATGGGTGGTGAATAATGTAATCTGCATTCTGTTTCCCGCAGCGACCTGGAATTCCGGCAGGTGGCCGGATGGCTCCTCAGGGTTCGGCTATGGGGCCCCCAGGACCCCCATATGGAGGCAGCCCCCCTGTGCGGCCAGGCCTCCCCCAGGTGGTGATGGAGCAGTCACGGAAGCGACCAGCTCCACAGCAGGTTCAGGCTGGAGTCCAGGCTCGAGCTCGCAGGTACATGGGTTTGTGGGGGTGGGGGTGGGTGGGAAGGGGTGCTGGATGGGGGACACGTGTTTGACATTGTTATCTGAATACTGGGGGGAATAGAGATTATTATTAAAAAGTAATGTGGTCACTCAATCCAAGACTGTTTCATGGGACGTTGCTGTGCACAATTGGCTGCCTTGTTTCGCCCACAAATTATACAGTCGCTACACTTTACGGTATATTCTATGAAGCGCTTTGAGACGTCTCAAAGACACCTCCCTCCCTCCCACCCTGCCTTCCTGGCTGAAGAGGCGCTATATCAAATACAAGCATTAGTATGTGTGGGCCGGTTGCCATATTAATGTTTTCTGTTGTTTTTAGTGCAAAGAGAAGGAAGATGGCGGATAAGATCCTGCCTCAGCGGGTGAGTCGGTGGGCAGGTGGGTGGGTGAATGACTGAGTGAGTGAGTCCCTGCTCCCAGCACTGGGCTGGTATAATAACAACAGATTGCTTTCCGCATCAGAAAGACATCCCAAGGCGCTGTACAGTGAAGAGTTTTCACCTGAGTTGGGGGCCGGAGATGAAGTGTGGAGAGTGGGTGTGAGGGAAGATGACTGAACGCGTGGTCAAAGAGGAAGGTGTTCAGATGATTTGACGTGGACTTGTGTATTTATCCGCCTGCCCGTCCCCTCCTTCAGCAGACTCTGGCCTGCTCCACATCCACCGGCCTAAACGCCCCACCATCAGTGGCGGGCTTTCAGCCTCTCTGCCCCCACTCTCTGGAACTCCATCCCATAATCCCTTCCCCTCACTTCCTCTCTTTCCTCCTTTAAGGCCGATCTCAAGACCTTTCTCTTCGACCGTACTTTCTGCTCCCCTCCTAACTCTTCCTCCTCTCCTACTCTCCTTCCCCTTCCCCCTACCTTGACCCTTCACACCCTGCTCGGGTCCCGACCTGATTGTTCAGCGCTTTGGGACGTCCTCCTGACATAAAAGGCGCTCTATAAATGTAATTTTGTTGTTATTGTTTGTCCTCTGCTGGTGTATTTGTCCTGTGTACTGGCCTGAGCTAGTGGACTGAGGCTGTGTTTGTGGCAGATCCGGGAGCTGGTGCCAGAATCACAAGCCTATATGGATCTCTTGGCGTTTGAGAGGAAACTGGACCAAACCATCATGAGGAAGCGGGTGGACATTCAGGAGGCCCTGAAAAGACCCATGAAGGTAGGAATGGGCAGTGGGGGGGTGGTGGGTGTAGTGGGGTGTAGTGCGGGTGGACATTGTGGGGGGAGGGGGCGGTGTGGATGGTATGCAGGGGACAGTCTGTGTGGGCAGTGCAGTTGGGCAGATGGGATGCGGGCCAGTGGAGGTAGGGGCAGTTGGGGTAGGGGGTGCAGTGGGGGTAGGAATGGAGCAGTGGGTCGGGCCAGTGGTGTGGGCGGGCAGTATAGGTAGACAGGGCAGGTGGGCAGTGTGTGGCACCTGGCAGGCAGACAGACCTGCCTCTCAGGAGTCTCTTATCTGTTACTAGGACCCACATATTTAGATATTCAGATCACAAATAATATGGTGGTAATAATTCTTCAACTTGATATAGCGCCTGATTACGTCTTCTAGAAGTCTCAAAGCACTTCACAGAATGTTCTGGAAAGGGAATTGACTGTGTATTTGTGGGTGAAATGCGACAGCCAATTGCGCACAGCAGTGTCCACAAACAGTCATGGATTGAGTGCAGTGTGCACAGTACTGTGTGTACAGCGCTATGTGTTCACAGCCCATTGACCTCTCGATACGAGTTAGATTTTCTCTGATTTTCCGGCAGCAAAAGAGGAAGCTGCGTCTGTACATCTCCAACACCTTCAACCCGGCCCGACCTGAAGCCGAGGACACTGATGGCAGCATCGCCTCCTGGGAGCTGCGTGTGGAGGGCAAACTGCTCGAGGATGTGAGTGTCCTGGCCCCCAGCCCATCCCAAATATCCGACCCCACCAGCCACAAGATCATTCCAAATACCCCCATCCCCCAGCACCCCCCAAATACCCCACCTCACCCCACCACCCCCCAGCCCCCCCAAATACCCCACCTCACCCCACAACCCCCCCAAATACCCCACCTCACCCCACTACCCCCCAGCCCATCCCAAATATCCCACTTCACCCCACCAGCCACAAGATCATTCTAAATACCCTCAGCCCCCAGCCCATTCCAAATACCCCACACAAGCCCAGCCCTCAGCCCATTCAAAACACCACCCGCACCAGCCCTCCACCCATCTCCCTGGCTCAGTGTTGGACTGTCAAGTGCTCCGGGACCTTACCCTATGTGAAGGGTGCTATAGAAATGCAAGTTGTTGTTGTTGGGTCTAAACCAGTCACTCTTCTCCAGACGGGGAAGCAGAAACGGAAATTCTCATCGTTCTTCAAGAGCCTGGTGATCGAACTGGACAAGGAGTTGTACGGCCCAGACAACCACCTGGTCGAGGTGATCCACTTACTCTCATCCTAGTAACTGTCGGCAAACCGCTAACGCTAGCCGGTAACTCACTAACAGGGTGTGCCTCGAGCTGTGCGGTAAAGGTGTCGTCAGTCATGCATTAACAATATGGTGTGGACTCCTGAAGTGCAGTGGTTAGAGCGCTCGCCTCTCAAGCGACAGGATCTGGGTTCAATTCCTAAGTAGGGTCAAATGTTCACTCCACACCCCTCTGTTTACCTTGCAACAGGTTGGTAGTCAATTGACGGATTAATTTTCCGGGAGTAATAATCCCTACCCCAAAAAATCTAAAAAAAATAATCACTTGGTCACCCAAACTACGACTGTTTGTGGGAGGGAACTGCTGCGTGCAATTGGCTGCTTCACAGTAAATTAAAGCACTTTGGGACTTCCCGAAGACAGTATAAGGGACTATATCAAACGCAAGTATTATTATTATAGTAATATTCATGTTTACACAACGCCTTTCACATTGGGAGGACGTCCCAGGGGCTGTGCCTGAGCTTGGGGTTGGATTGGGTTGAGTGGGTGGTGGAGTGGGAGGATGACCCTGTGTGTGGTCAAAAATGAGGATCTTGAGATGTGCCTTGAAGGAGACATGAGAGGGAGTGAGGCAAAGGAATGGGATGGAATTCCAAATGGTGGGGACAGAGAGGCTGAAATCCCTCCTGCCGATGGTGGGCTGGGCGGGTATGTGGAGCAGGTGCCAGGAATAGACTGGGATTTAGCGTAGTCAGGATGAAGGCCTTGTGTTAGCCGTCATGACAACAACAACAACCACAAAAGTACACTTGCATATGGCACCTTTCACGTCAGGATGACGTCCCAAGGCGCTGGGAGTGACGAAGGCGGTTGTGACTTTAACAGTGGGTTATGGTTGTTGTTTGGTGATGGTTGTTATGGTGACAGTGATGGTTCCTGTGGTGACGATGATAGTAGTTATGCTGGTGGTGACGGTTGTTGTGGTGGTGGTTACTATGGCAATGGTGACAGTTGCTATAGTGCTAGTTGCTGGGGTGACTGGCGGTTACCATGGTGATGGTGGCGGTTGCTGTGGTGACGGTTGTTGGGGTAGCGGTTGCTGTGGTGATGGTGACTGTTGTGACGGCGGCGGTTGCTGTGGTGACGACAACGGTGCCTGTTGTGACGGTGACGGTTGCTATGGTGACACATCACGTGATTACTTTTTGTTTTATGAATATTCCTGAAGTGGCACAGGACGCCCACAACACAGGAGACGGACGGTTTTCAGGTCAAACGTCCTGGAGACGTGAGCGTGCGCTGCACCCTGCTGCTCATGCTGGACTATCAGGTCAGCTTGCGGGGGTGGGGGGGTGGGTTTGTGGGATGGGAGTGGGGGGATCTTGGGGCGGGTGGGGTTCTGTGGTTGGGGCATGCAGAGTAGGGGGTTAGTCTGGGGTGAGTGGGGCTGGGGAGTCTCTCTGGGAGGGTGATGTAGAGTGGGGGAGTCTGGTGGGGGGGGGGGGGGGGTGGATTTGGGTGTCACTGGGTGGGGTGTTGGGGTGAGGCTCTCTGACATGTGCCTGTGCTGGCTGCAGCCGCCGCAGTTTAAGCTGGACCCACGCATGGCCCGGCTGCTGGGGATCCACACGCAGACTCGCTCAGCCATCGTCCAGGCCCTGTGGCAATACATCAAAACCAACAAACTACAGGACTCCCACGACAAGGAGTACGTGAGCTGTGACAAGTACTTCCAACAGGTACCGGCAGGGGCAATAGTTACCAGCAGGTACCAGCAGGGGGCAATAGATACCAGCAGGGGCACCAGGTACCCCAGCAGGTAGGGTGGGTGGGCTAGTACAGAAAAGTCCATTTTTCCGGCACCCTCGGGACCTGGCCAATGCCGGTTAAAGTGCGTGCCAAATGCTCGGCCGAAAACACACAAAAAAATACAGTAAAAGCCCATTTATCCGGCACCCGATCAACCGTAACTTCCGTTTAACTGGCACTTAAAAAAAAGGCCACATTCGATTAACCGGAAAAATGCATTCAAAATGTTTTGGGGGGGGCGTTTTCGGACGAATATCCGGCATGCGCTTTAATGGGCATTGGCCAGGTGCCAGATAAATGGGCTTTTACTGTAATACATTGTGCAGGTTAAATTCCAGTTAATCAAATGCTGAGCTTTTTTTTACGGTGCCAATTATACGGAAGTTATGGTTGATTGGGTCACGAATAAACGGGCTTTTACTGTATTTAGTATTTCTCTAGTTCGGTCCTGCCTCGGTCACCAATCCAAACACTAACTACTCTGTGTCGAAATATTTCCTCATTTCCTGACTACCTTAAACTGATGCCCTCTTGTTACTGGCTCAACGACTGGTGAAAACCTCCACTCCCTCAACACCCAGAACTGCCACTCGTGCACAAATGGCACAAATCCGTGCTGTAGCCTGAGCCTATCACTTCTCCCTCTCACAGACCAAACCTGCCTTTTACTCCCAAACCATTTATATAATCCAAATACAGTAAAAGCCCGTTTATCCAGCACCCTCGGGACCTGGCCAATGCCAGTTAAAGCACCTGCTGGATATTCGGCATAAACGCAAAAAAAAAAAAAAAATTCAATGCATTTTTCCGGATAAATTCTGGTTAATTGAATGCGGACCTTTTTTTTGCGATGCTGGTTATACGGAAGTTACAGTTGATCAGGTGCCGGATAAATGGGCTTTTACTGTACGCTGTTCTCCACCATCCATCACCTCTTCCTTGCACCCCTCAAGCTGCCTCCATCCTCACCTCAAACACCAAGGGCAAGGACGTCCTAGACATCTTCTCATCAAAGATTGAAAATATCCACTTGGCTGCTCCCTCCTCCACCTCCCCACCATCCCCTTCCTCATCCCCACCCTCTCCGACCGTCCACACCTATCCTCACAGCGTCCACCACTCCCAACTCCCTACACTCCCCCTTCCCTACATTCTTTTGTCACCATTTCCACCCCGAGAGGCTGTGCGGAGAGGATGGGGTGGTGGGAATGGGAGGATTTGTAGGGGTGGGGTAGGGGGTGCTATTGGGGACTGTGTGGGTGAGGGATACACTGGGATGTGGGGAATGTGTGTGGGAGGGGGGGAGAAGGGGTGGGGGTGTCTCTCAGATAGTCTTTGACGAGTTTCTCATTCCAGATCTTTGATTGTCCACGATTAAAATTCTCGGAGATGCCTCAGCGACTAACCAGCCTCCTGCTGCCCCCCGATCCCATCATCATCAACCACCTCATCAGGTACATGTCATTTCCCCCTTCACCCCAATCACCCACCTCACCCCACACACAAACAACAACAACAACAAAATTACATTTATAGAGCGCCTTTCAATCATTAATCATTAATTACATTTATATAGCGCCTTTCGTGTCTGGATGACATCCCAAGGTGCTGAACAGTTAGGTTGGAACCCGAGCAGCGGGGAGAGGGGTCGGGGTAGGGTGAAGGAGAGTAGGAGAGGGGGGAGAGTTAGGAGGGAAGCAGAAGGCACGGTCGAAGAGTAAGGTCTTGAGATGGGCCTTGAAGGAGGAAAGGAAGGAAGCGAGGCAAAGGGACTGTGGCATGGAGTTCCAGAGTGTGGTGTTCAGAGAGGCTGAAAGCCCGGCCATCGATGGTAGGGAGGTTCGGGCGGCGGACAAGGAGGAGGCCAGAGCCCACTGAACGGAGGGGATGGGCAGGCTGATAGGGAGACAGCAGGTTGGAGAGATAGGCAGGGGCAAGGCCGTGAATGGCCTTGAAAATGAGGACGAGTATCTTAAATTCGATCCTCTAGGGGATGGAGAGCCAATGGAGACCGGCGAGGGTGAGAGTGATGTGGTCGTGGAGCTTAGTGCAGAGAGTACATAAGCTGCAGAGTTCTGAATAATCTGAAGCTTGTGAAGGGAGGAGCTGGGAAGGCAGACGAGAGAGTTCCTGTAGTTCCTGATGTGATGAATGCATGAACAAGTGTTTCGGCAGCATGGGGGGTGAGGCGGTGGCAGAGTCTGGCAATGTTGCAGAGGTGGTGGAAGGCAGTACCAGTCATGGTGCGGACTTGGAGGAAGGACAGTTCAGGGTCGAACAAGCCGCCCAGATTCCTGACTGGCTTCGAGAGGTGGAGAGTACAGCCTTGGATGCTGATGTTGCCAGCACCTGAGGTGCGGAGGCACTGATGCAAGCCAATCAGGAGGGCCTCAGTCTTGTTGACATTTAGTTGAAGAATGTTGTCCCTTATCCAGGACTCAATGTCGGACAGACTCACAGTCAGAACGCCAGTAGTCCTGGAGCTCCTGTGGCTCACTGGTTAGAGCACTTGTCTTGCAAGCTGGGGAGACGTGTGTTCGAATCCACGCAGGTCAGGGCGAAACCTTGGGCAAGTTTCCTTACTCCACATGCCTAATAATAATCCCTCCAAAAAAAACACAATAATAAAATTGGTCATTTCAATCCACGACTGTATGTGGGACACTGCTGTGCGCAATTGGCTGCCGCGATTCGCCCACAAATATATACAGTCAATTCACCTTACAGTATATTCTGTGAAGCGCTTTGGGACGTTGATAAGCTGTGGAAAGCGCTATATCAAATGCAAGGATTATTATTATTATTATTAATGGTGGAAGCGGAAAGGTAGAGTTGGGTGTCATTTGCATACATGTGGAAATTTACCCCATGTCTGCGGATGATGTCACCGAGGGGGAGCATGTAGAGGGTGAAGAGGAAGTGACCAAGGTCAGAGCCCTGAGGACTCAAACACACACACAGTCTCCATATACCTCCCCGGTGTCCTCACTCGGTGTCTTTCGTTCTCTCGCTCTCTCTCTCTCTCTTACTCAGCATCTCTCGCTCACTCCCTCTCCCTCAGTACCTCTCCCTCTTTTTCATTTAGTGTCTCTCTCTCACTTAGTACTTCTCTCTCTGATTCTCTCTCACACTCATTCTCTCTCTCGCTCACAGTGTGGACCCCAATGACCAGAAGAAGACGGCTTGTTATGACATTGATGTAGAGGTTGACGACCCCCTGAAAAGTCAGATGAGCAGCTTCCTTCTGTCCACAGCCAATCAGCAGGAGATTGCTGCCCTTGACAACAAGGTCAGGGTTCGTGGGTTAATATTGGGGTCTGGGTCAGTGTCGGGGGTCAACGTCGAGTTTGGCGGGTTGCAGTCAGGGGGACAATGTTGGGGTCAATATAAGGAGGTCAATGTCGGGGTGGGCAGGTCAATGTTGGAGTTGGGGTGGATCAAGGTAGAGATTGATCAGGGGTCATTGTTAGAGTAGGGTTGGGGGGTCAGAGACACAGTAGTGACTGCAGGATGTGTTTCTCCTCAGATCCACGAGACGATCGAGTCTATTAACCAGCTGAAGATACAGAGAGATTTTATGTTGAGTTTCTCCCGGGACCCAAGAGTTTATATCCAGGATTGGCTCAAATCCCAGAGCCGGGATCTCAAGGTAAGCCTGACTCGAAACATTGGGTAGCTCCACGTTGGAGCCACTTTGGGGAGCACCGCGCTGGAACTACTCTGGACAGCCCCACCATGGGACCACACTGGGCAGCCCTGTGCTGGGACCACACTGGGCGACTCCATCATGGGACGACACTGGGCAGCTCCGTGCTGGCGCCACTCCTGGCAGCTCTGCGCTTGGACCACCCTGAACAGCTCTGCGCTGGGACCACTCTGGGCAGCTCTGCGCTGGGACCACTCTGGGCAGCTCCGCGCTGGGACCACTCTGCCACTCTGCGTAGCTCCACATTCGGACCACTCCTGGCAGCTCTGCACTGGGACCAATCTGGGAAGCTCTGCGCTGGGACCACCCTGGGTAGCTCCACGCTGGGACCAGCCTGGGCAGCTCCGCCCATGGACCACATTGAGCAGCTCTGCGCTGGGACCACAATGACTCTGTGGATGTTGTGGCAGATAATGACAGATGTGGTGGGGAATCCGGAGGAGGAGCGAAGGGCAGACTTCTTCCAGCAGCCCTGGTCCCAGGAGGCCGTCAGCAGATATTTCTACTGCAAGGTGAGTGCATGTCAGTCAGTCTGATTGTCAGAGCCAGGACACTGGGTGCTGGCTTGAGGCCAGCAAACATTGCAGAGTCAGTGGTTTGCATGGCCCCAGAGGGTAGATGGGACCACACTGAGTTAGTGTTGAACACACATGGAAACCCATCACCTGAGACTTCACTCTGGGCAGCTCCGCGCTGGGACCAGTCAGGGCAGCTCCGCGCTGGGACCAGTCTGGGCAGCTCCGCGCTGGGACCAGTCTGGGCAGCTTCGCGCTGGGACCAGTCAGGGCAGCTCTGCATTGGGAGCACTCTGGGCAGCTCTGCACTCGGAGCACTCTGGGTAGCTCCGTGCTGGGACCACTCTGGTCCATTCTACCTACACATGGCAATCTCTGGTCTGGAATGAAATGCTCTCTCTCTGGAGGAACACATGCTGCTTACCTGATACCAGAGAACATTGGGTTCAGGTTAGTGAGAGCCTGGCTTGGGGACCCCAGAGGATAGTTACCTGGGCAGGATGGGGGGCGGGGTGCTCTCCAGTATCTGTGATATAATCTGTCTCTCTCCTCGGCACAGATTCAGCAGCGGAGACAGGAGCTGGAGCAGGCCATGGGTGTGAGGAACACCTAACCAGCTATACAGCTCTCTGCCCCCACACTGCCCCCCTACCCCACACTGCACCCACTCTCTGCCTCCCCCCACACTGCACCCACTCTCTGCCCCCCACACTTCCTCCACATAATGCACCCCCCCCCCCACTGCCCCTCCCCACTGCCCATCCCCACTGCCCCTCACCACTGACCCCCCCCCACTGCCCATCCCCATTGCTCCCCTTAATTGCTCCCACACTGCCCTCTCATTCCCCCCATACTACCTCCTCTCCCTCCCCGTCCCCCCCATCCCCCAACCCACACACACACACATGCACACACGCGCTATACAAATGTAATTCTGGTGTTGCTCTCTCCCACACTGCTCCCCACCAAACTTCCTCCACACTGCCTCTCCCCTCTCCCCCCACTCCCCTCCCCCCACACTGGGACTTTGGGCTGGTTTAGCACTGGGCTGTCATTGTGTCGTTGTGCAGATGGTATCAGTGTCAATATTGTTGTGTGCCTGTTCACCCCCCCTCCCACAGACCAAAGCTCTGTTGCCCCCTCCAGATGCTTCCGAACAGCCTTCTCTCTCCCTACCCATCCCCTGGAGCTATCCTGTCAGCCTGACTGGTTGGTTCCACGTTATACATTCACCGCTGTCGAGGGAGGGGCCCGTCCTTAATGCACAAACACCCCACCGGACAGCCCCATATCTCGGGGGTGGAGGGGAAGAGGATTGTAATGACAGCCATGCTCTGTGTCTGAGCTGTCGTCACCAAGTGTCTCTCAACCTCACTTCCTCTCCTTTGGATACAACGTTCCTGGACATTAAGGTCTCTTTTAATTCTTGATTCTGTGTCTAAAACTCTCTGTGTGCAGGTGTTCCAGCAGCCTTAAATTGTACAGCGCCTTTCACATGGCAAGGACAGAGATTTGGACCCAAGTGAGATCAGGAGGTGGGAGGGCTGGGAGTAGGAAGGTGACCGAAGGCGTGATCGAACAGGAGGGTCTTGAGACTGACCGTGAAGGAAATGAGGGAGAGAGCGAGCGAGTGAGGTGAAGGGACGATGGGATGGAGTTCCAAGGGTGGGGTCAGAGAGGCTGAAGGCCCGACCGCCAGCGGTGGGATGGGCTGGGCAGGGCAGTGGGGCATGGAACTGGCCGGAGCCTGCAAGGGAGAAGACAGGTTGATTATAGGGTTAGCAGATGTAGGAAACAATAAGGCCATGGACAGCCTCGAAGGTGAGGATGAGGATTTTGACAGTATGTGTGGACAGTTGGATACTGCTTTGGGCTGTGAAAGGCGCTGTATACAAACGTAATTAGTAGCTGTTGCTTCACTGCCCCCTCCCCTGAGGTGTCTCATTGTGTCATGGACAACAACTTACTTTTATACAACAATCTCCACCTCCCCCACCCCCCCTTCACCCACACCCCCATTTAGGGTAATGTTTCTTGAGCACTTCACACAGACGCCATCAGGGAGGGCGGAAAGGGAGATGGGAAGGGGTGGGGGTTCAGGGTGTGTAACAGGTCTAGATGTGAGAGTTTGGGATGAGTTAGGACTCAGGAATGTGAGGTTGGTACCCCTCCCCACTGCCGAAGGAAGCCCCTTCCCTAGTGAGGAAAGCCCCTCCGCCAGTGAGGACAGCCCCTCCCACATTGAGGGAAGTATCCCCTGGTGAGGGAAGTACCCCCTGGTGAGGGAAGCCCACCCCCTGGTGAGGGAAGCCCCTCCTCCTGGCGAGGACTGCCATAAAGCACCGAGTGTATCTGCCGGTTATTTTACACAAAGGGAAGCTGATGTGACGAGTGACTGGGTGGGCGTTTCACCGTCAGATCCAGCTGAGGACACGAGGTAAAGTTGTGTGCCTCAGGTTACTGTCTGCCCTGTGCTGGCTCCTGCCTTGTACTGTGTCGTTGTGTTGCTTCCTAGCCGTGTGCAGAAAGCCATCCCATGAATAAAACTCTCGTCAGTGTGAACGTTTCTTCCGACTCCACTGATAGTTTATTGGGGCAGGGGAAGAGAGACGAGGTGGGGGGATCATGGGCTTCACTTATAATCACAATTCTCACTTTTAACAAATTCTTATTGCGGTCAAAGAAACAATCCCCCACACAGCGTGCGCACGCACGTACACACATACATACACATGTATATACTGTATATATATATATACACAATACACATTTATATAATAATTCTTGCAGACGTCTCTAAAGTACCTCTCAGAATATACTGTAAAATGTAGTGACTATTTTGTGGGAGAAACAAGCCAGGCAGTCAATTGCATACAATAGTGTCCTGCAAACAGTCAAGGATTGAAGTGACCAAATTATTTTACATTTTTTCCTGAGGGATTATTATTAAGCATAAGGAGTAAAGAAACTTGCCCAAGGTTTCGCTCTCCCGGGAATTGAACCCAGGTCTCTCACTTGCAATACGAGTGCTCAAACCACTGAGCTACAGGAGTCCACACTCCATCCTCTCTATCCTCTGGGGGATGGGGAGGTGAGCGATGGGAGTTGCGGATCCTGATGTGGAGGGGACACAGAATTGCAGATTTCTAGACGATCTACAGCTTGTGGAGGGACGAGTTCGGAAGTTGTCGAGCAGGGAGATGGTGTAGTCGAGCCCAGGTGCAATGAATGCCTGAGGGTCTCAGCAGTCGAAGAGGAAGGGGCAATGTACAGGAGGTGGGAGACAGCTGGATGGTCAAGGCACGATATGAGAATTAAAAGGAAAGTTGCATCGAACAAGACCCAACGGTTTCACATTGCCTCTGGCTCTGTTTATCACTGTGATTTGCTATTGTCGCAGTGATCAGGTTGGTCTGATTGTATCAGTAAAACTATCTCACATCGGAATCAAGTGAGACAGGACCTGAAGACCTGCCCTTCAATGTCCAGCTGCTCCAATCTCAACCCCACCCTCACTCCCACTCTGATTCTTACCCCAACTCTTACCCCCATTCTCACCCCTATCTTCACCCCTAATCTCACTCACCACCACCCTCACTCCCACTCCGACCCCTACCATCATCCCCGCTCACCCCCACCCCAAACATCACAAACACTGGTGAGGATTGGACGTTCAGGCTGTAATGTGGTGCTCCATAGGGCAGGATATAACAGACAGTACACAGAGAGAGGGTCACAGCTCTCATATAGCACAAGTTCCACTACCCGTCATTCCACACGCCACACATGGACCTGAGGAAGATACCCGCTGTTCGCCCGGCGGCTTAGAGACGAGAGTGAGCAGACAGGAGATCACCGAGTGGCCCAAAAATCACAACGGTGAATACAGGACACAAGGTGCCCAGGTGGGCACCGAAAGCACAATAACATCAGGAAACAAAAGCATCAGCAATCGCTCAGATATATTTATATGAACATTGGAACAGGAGGAGGCCATTCAGTCCCTTGAGCCTGTACCCACATTCTATTAGATCATGGCTGATCTGTACTTCAACTCTAATTACCCGTCCTTGCCCCATATCCTTTTATACCCTGATCTAACAAATATCTATCCATCTCAGTCTTCAAAATTTGAATGGGTCCATTCATAATCCACAGACATCTCTATCCCCTGCTGTCCACATGTCATTGATGGATAGGGCAAATAACAACAAAATCAACAATTTATCGAGCGCCTTTCACGTCAGGAGGACGTCCCAAGGCGCTGGGAATAAGGTGTGAGATTGTGGACAGTTTCCTATCAATTCTCACATGGGTCTTGGCGGTTGGAATACAACATTCTGAACAAACTCCAAAATACGGCCATAAAATCCTATAACTTCCAGTTTTGTCACAAGGGCCTCACGAGACACAGAAATCCATGACCACAACACGTACCGAGTTCTCAAGCCACCTGGCCCTGCCCTGCCCTGGCCCTGTGCTGCCCTGCCCAGCATCTCCAGTCTATGTGCTGTTGGCTTGCTCCTGCTCGAACATGGCGAGGGCGAGGTGTGAGCGGGAGGCCAGGCCCTGCAGGTTGCTGAGTACACAGCGGTGGTAGATGTCCTCGCTGAGCCTGGGGTTGCACGTTCGGTGAGAGTATTTCTGCACCAGGGCAGGCTCCACGGGCCTGAAGACGTGCAGATCTGAGTACTTGATGAAGACGTCGTACACCTCCATACTCTCCAGCAGCTCGGTGTTGTCCAGCACCTCCCCGGCCATCTTCGTTCGGGCTGCCATGTAGTCAGAGTTGTAGAAGCAAGCCTCGTTGAAGATCTGACGGTCAAAGTGTCCGTCCTTGAAAAACTCGGCAGACGAGAGCGGGGCCTGGGGGTCGCGGGACACGAGGGAGGGATTGTACTCCTGGAAGTGAATGGGGAAGAAGACTTGCCAACTGGTGATGCTGTTCATCCGGCAGCGGTTGAGGAACTCGTTGTTGACCTCAGTCCAGACGCTGGCAATGAAGAAGAGGGTGTCCACCGGGTGCTTCTTGGAGATGATGTCCATGATCTTGATCTGCGATGGGACGTCAGTCTGGACGCTGATCCAGGGGATCTTCACGTCGGGGTATCGCTTCTCCAGCTCCAGCACCGCGGTCTTGACCCCTGCAAAGACGTCGCTCTGGCTCACGCGCTGGGCGTCGAAGGGGTCGTAGATGAAGAGCAAGGTGAGGAGTGTGTTGTCGCGGGCATCCAGCTCGTTCAGAGCAAAGACATCCAGGAAACTGGTGGCAAAGTCGCGCTGGTGGACGGTGAGGGGCAGGATGATGTGAACCCGGGTGGCCTCCGTCACGTAGGGCATGGGGATGATCTCCACACTGCCCAGCGGCCGCAGTAGACTGAGCCTCTTGACCAGCATCCGGCTGTGTCCTCGCTGTGTGCGGGCGTCCAGGGCCAGGTCCAGGGTGTACTCCATGCCCCGAGTGGGGTCAAAGCGCCTGTAGCCGTTCAGCAGCTGCCGCTTGCGGAAATGGAGGAGCGGCTGGTATTTGTGGTTGAGCTCTCTCACCGCCGTCTCAATCACATCGGCCACATCCGCCTGGCTGGCTCCCCCCAGCTCACACTTGGGCCCCCCCCACGCGCAGGCGAATAGGTGCTCCTCGGTGAAGTAGTCCCAGTTTATCACCTCAAAGCGAGTCTGGGGTCTGAAAGGTGGGGGGATCCCAATAGGCCATGTCGCCCCTGCCTCCCCCTCCGGAGTCAGCTTACTGAGGTTCTTGATCTCCTCCTGAGAAGACGGAGAGATCGCAGAGTGAGGTGGGGGAGGGGGGGGGGGGGGGGCGGCACTGGGATCAGCGAAGGTCACTGGGGTAAGGGAAGTCACAAGGATAAAAGGGATCACTAGGATAAGGGATGGGGTGAGGTGCAGGGAAAGTGAGGTCTTCTCTCCAGCGAGGGTGGGGTGGTGGTTGGGGGGCGGGGAAGTAAGGTGGGAGCGAGGTCTGGCTCACCTGGAAACAAGGTGACATGTTTGGCAATAGGTTGGAACCCAGCCCACCCTCTGTGCCAGGCTCAGGGTTAGTTCCTGAGCCGGGCAGGTCCACAGTTCTCTGTGGACACAAGCATCTCCAGCCCCCACTCCCGTACCTGCAGCTGCTCAATCTCCCGCTGAGTCCTGCTCAGCTCCAGTTGGCTGAATCGTCGATGGAGATGGTACATGAGGCCGGGTTCAGGGACGAGATGAACGGTGATGGCAGCCCTGAACTCCACACTGTCCTCACGCTCCACATCTGTGTTCTTCCCCAACGCGAAGGAGCGGTACCACACATCCTGCAACACACGGACACACACACAGTGTCAGCCCATGTCCAACACATGGAAACTCACACCAGGCTATACAGCAAGTAAGCCCATCAAAGACTTCTATGTATCCCACCTACACAAGATCATTTATTGGAAAACACACACACCCAAGGCACACATATTGAGTGTGTAAACCCAATCACACTGATGAGGTTTGTGCCCCCTATCTCTCCTCACAGCACTACCCTCTGCCTCCCCTCTTCTGGTACCGGGCTCCTCCTTGTCCACCGAATCCTCCACTCCACCAGCCATTACGCCCCCAAACTTTGGAAATCCATCCTTCATGTCATCTTCACCTTCCCACTGGCTTGGCCTCAGGCTCCGCCATTGTGAAGCGCTCTGAGACGCCGCCTGGCATGAAGAGCGCTATATAAATGCAAGTTGTTGTTTGTGAAGGGCAATGAAGCGAGGTGCAGTGGCTGCTCCCACCAGCAGGGGGCGACTGGAGTCAGGGCAGCCCCATTCATCACATTGTCAGGACCCTTCCAAGGATTTACTGCAAAGTGTAGTGACTGTGTATTTTGTGGGATAATCTGACAACCAATATGTGCACAGCAGCACCCCACAAACAGCCATGAAGTGAGCGAGATATTATCTAGGGGTAAGTCAGAAATTCCTTTCTCTTGTTGAGTAGTGCCTTGGGAGATCTTTACTGTTCACTTGAACTCAGCAGCCAATTGCACACAGCAGTGTCCCACAAACAGTCATGGATTGAAGTGTCCAAATCATGACTCTTTTTTTTCTTTTTGAGGGATTATGGAGTCCTGTAGCTCCATTTGTGGAGTTCCTGTAGCTCAGTGGTTAGAGCACTCGCCTTACAAACGAGAAGCCTATATACAGTCAATTCACTTTGCAGTATATTCTGTGAAGCACTTTGAGACTTGTGGAAGACTTGAAAACCGCTATATCAAATGCAAGGCCTTTGGACTCCACCTACAAGCCACTCAGCTGTCAATCAATCACTAATTGACTCCTCCCATTCCCCTCTTGCTCTGCCCTCCCCCTCACTGATTGGCAGTCCAAAACCGCTTGTGAATGGCTGGAGTCCACTGTCAATCAATCACGATTTGACTAATCCCAAGTTCATCCAAGAATGGAGTTGCTCCTGACACTCGATAACAACAAAATTACACTTGTACAGCGCCTTACACATCAGGAGGACGTCCCATGGCACTCGCAGACACAGTACATTCAGCGGAGACCAGCGCAGTCAAATTAGCCACATATTTGCGCCTTGGGACGTCCTCCCGACATGAAAGGCGCTCGATCAATGGAAGTTGTTGTTATTGTCTGAAGCAACGTATTTTAATGCAGGTAAGAATACAAATTAATTTACCTAAAGTCCACCTAAAGAGGCTACCACAAGGGTGGGGGATGGGAAGGAGCGTGTGTGTGGGGGGTTGGGGGATGGGGAGGAGTGTGTGTGTGGGATGTGTGGGGACTGTGTGAGGGGAGTGGGATGAGCAATACACCCCAGTCTCTCGCTGAGAATTGAACAGGTTGCATGCAACAACAACAACAACATTCCACATATCACCTTTCACCTCGGGAAGACATCCTAAAGCGCTGAGCAGTCGGGTCGGGACCCGAGCGGTGGGGTGGGGGGGGGACACGGACAGGGGAAGACTATGCAGTGCAGACACAGGGTTTAATGTGTGTTGCAGGGAAAGGGGTGAGGATGTGTGTGAGTGGGGGGGAGCAGTGGGCTGTATGTGTGTGTGGCGGTGTTTGGGGGAGAGGGTATCTGTGTTCGGGTATGTGTGTTTGTGTATGTGGGGAGGAGTGGGTACAGGTTTGTGTGGTTGGGAGTCGGTTGCATTTGTGTGTGGGGGGGAGAGAGGGTATGTGTGCGTGTGCATGGGGGAGGGCTGTGTATGGGGTGGACAAAGTATGTGTGTGCGTATGTGTGGGGGGGGGTGGCTATGTGTGTTTGTGGGGGGCTGGCTGTGTGTGTGTGGCGGTGGGGTGGGTTGTGCGGGGCGGGGGAGAGAACTACATTCTCAGTCTCTGGATGGCAGCACTGTAGTCACCGCCTACACTGATCTCAGCATTAATGTCACCTGGACACTATCCAGTCACAATAAACCTAATTTCCTGCCTGTACAAAACCCTCTTTATATCCCACAGACAACCACCCCAACCCACTGCATAGACAGTCAGACCATCAGGCATCATTCCCCTCCCCTGGGGGGTTGGGGCCTGTGCATTGGTGATCTGATGGTGGGTGGTGGGCAGCGCTGGACAGGAGACAGGGTTGGGGACAAGGCTGGCAGTGGAGTGTAAGGCTCAGCAGGGGGCAGAGCTGAAGTAGGCAGGGGCAAGGCTGGGCAGAGGCAACAACAACTTGCATTTATATAGCGCCCTCCTCGCCGGACGGTGGCTCAGAGCACTTCACAATGAGGAGCCCGAGGGCAAGCCAGTGGGAGGGAAAAGGTGATCGTAGGTGTGGTCGAAGAGAAGGGTCTTCAACGCGACCTGAAGACTTGGCTCCAGCCCCGAGACTCACAGTCCCAAGACCCTCAGCCCCGGCTCCAGCCACAGCCCCAGGACCCGCAGCCCCGGCTCCAGCCCCGCGACCAACAGCTCCGTGACCCGCAGCCCCGGCTCTAAGACCCACAGCCCCGAGACTCACGGCCCCGGTCCCGGCTCCAGCCTCGACCCGGCGACCCATGGCCCGGGCCCACGCAGCCCTGGCAACCGGCCCTGAAACCCACAACCCCAGTCTCAGCCTCAGCCCCGGCCAGGCTCCAGACCGCAGTGCCTCTGCATCCCCCAGGATGATGGGGATGATGCCGCCCCATTGACCCTCGCTCCTGGTCCCCCGCGTGCGCAATATGGCTGCCGCCATGACCCGAGCTTCCCTCCCCCTTTTCAAGTTTTTCCCTCCAACCCCCCCTCTTCGTTATTCCTTCTCTACCCTTCTTTCTCTTTGCCCCCCTCGTCTACTGTCCCTGCTCGACCCTCCCACCGTTTCCCTCTGTTCCAGTATTGGAATCCTCCGTCGGGCTCACCGCGGCACTCAGCGTTGGTTGTCCAATAGCAGCCACACCAAGTGCCCTGTCCCCCACCATCACCGCCAGCCCCACCGGACACAAACCCGGGGGGGTCAACCTCTCCTCCCTTATTCAGATCCCCACCCTCCCAGCCGACCATCCCAGTCCCCCCTCACACCCCTCGGCCAACTGCTTTTTTCGCATCGGCCTCCAAAATGTCCGCTCTGTCTGCAACAAGACCCTGGCCATCAACGATCTCATCCTTGATGAGAACGTTGACATCATGGCCCTGACGGAGACTTGGATCACCCCAGGTGACATTTTCCCCCTTGTTGAAGCCACACCACCCAACTACACATTCCACCATGCTCCTCGACCCAACCGTCGTGGCGGTGGCATGGCCCTCATTTCAAAGTCATCCCTCGCCCTATCCCCCTACTCCTCCGGCTCCTTCCCTTCTTTTGAACAGCTCACCCTTTCTCACTCCTCCCACAATTCTTTCAAAATCCTATTAGTTTATCGCCCCCCCAAATCCTCCCCCACTTTCATTTCAGATTTTTCTTCACTTTTAACCTCCCTTTGTGCCTCCTCTGATCGCTTTATTATTCTTGGCGATTTCAACCTCTATTTCAGCCCCTCCTGCCCCATTTCCTCTGAATTTTCCTCTTTACTTTCGTCTTTCAACTTCTCCCTTCATATTAACACTGCCACCCACACCCATGGCCATCCTCTCGATCTGGTGATCACCCGAGGCCTCAACGTCTCTGGCGTCACCATCACAGACAAGGCCATTTCCGACCATTTTTTCATTTCCTGCAACACTTCTATCCCTCCCCCCTCCACCTCCAAACCCACCACCATCTTCTACCGGCCCTGGAAGAAGATTCCCCCTCAAACTTTCACCTCTGCCCTAGAAACCTCCGACCTCCTCCCACAATGGCACTCTTTTTGCACCGACCCATCCTCCGCCTCCACCGCCCTTCACAACACCCTCTCCACTACCCTCGACACCCAGGCCCCCCTCACCTCCAAAACCGTCTCCCATTCCCGATCATCACCGTGGTACACAACTCACCTCCGTTCCCTCAAAAGCCAAGTGAGAGCAGCTGAACGCACCTGGCTCAAATCTGGCCTCACCGTCCACCGGCAAATCTGGCTGGACGGCATCAAATTTTACCGCTCCGCCCTAGCCACCGCCAAATCAGCCTTCTACTCCAGGATAATCCTGGAAGTGAAGGACAACCACTGCCTCCTCTCCGCCACCACCAACCAGCTCCTCCGCATCCCCCCCCCCCCCCCCCCCCCACGCCTCACTTCGCAGATCCTCTCCTCAAACGATCGTTGTGAGGAGATGCTGGACTTCCTCGAGTCCAAAATTGAGAGAATCCGCTCTGCGGTTTCCTCCCCCCACCACTCCTCCACCTCCGCGCCCTCATCAGTTACCTCAACCCCTACTCACCCCCCATTTCACACTTTCAACCCCACCACCCCATTTTCAGTCAAAAAAATAATTACCTCCATGAAACCCACCACGTGTTCATTGGACCCCATCCCCACCCCCCTCCTCCGCACCCAGCTCCATTTGTTAGCCCCGCTCATTTCTGACACCATTAACCTTTCCCTCTCCTCAGGCACCGTCCCTACCTCCCTTAAAACAGCCACCATCACCCCTATCCTGAAGAAACCCTCCCTTGATGCGTCGCAACCATCAAGTTATCGACCCATCTCCAACCTCCCGTTTTTATCCAAGGTCCTTGAAAGAGTGGTTGCCTCCCAGCTCCGCTCTTTCCTTTCAACTCACTCACTTTTTGAACCCCTCCAATCAGGTTTCCGCCCAATTCATAGCTCGGAAACTGCCCTGGTTAAGGTTACAAATGACATCCTAACCGCCTGTGACCAGGGCTCCCTCTGCCTCCTCGTCCTCCTTGACCTGTCTGCTGCGTTCGACACAGTCGATCACACCATCCTCCTTCAACGTCTTTCCTCCCACCTCAACCTTCAAGGCACAGTCCTTGACTGGTTCCATTCCTATCTGACCCACCGTTTACATTTTGTTTCTTCCAACGGTTTTTCTTCAAACCCCCGCACAGTTTCTCACGGCGTCCCTCAGGGCTCTGTTTTAGGCCCCCTGCTTTTCACCCTTTACACACTCCCTCTGGGCGACGTCATCCGCAAACATGGGGTAAATTTCCACATGTATGCGGACGACACCTTTCTGCCTCATCCCTCAACCCCCAGACCATCGATGTTCTGACAGCATGTCTGTCCGACATCGAGTCCTGGACGAGGGACAACTTTTTGCAATTGAACGTAAGACCAAGGCCCTCCTGATTGGCTCCAGCCAGTGCCTCCGCACATCGGGCGCTGCCAGCCTCAACATCTAAGGCTGCACTCTCCACCTCACAAAGCCAATCAGGAACCTCGGCATCATGTTCAATCAAAAACTTTCCTTCCTCCCCCACATCCGCGCCTTGACCAGCACCGCTTATTTCCACCAGCGCAATATTGCCAGGCTCCGCAACTATCTTACCCCCCGCGCTGCCAAAACACTCGTGCACGCATACATCACCTCACGGCTGGACTACGGAAACTCTCTCCTCGTCGGCCTCCCCAGTTCCTCCATTCACAGGCTGCAGGTCATCCAAAACTCCGCAGCCCGTGTATTATCCCACACCCGCCTCCGCGACCACATAACCCCCACCCTCGCTCGTCTCCATTGGCTCCCCATTCTCCAGAGGATCGAGTTCAAGATCCTCGTCCTCACCTTCAAGGCCTTACACGGCCTTGCCCCGCCCTATTTAACCAATTTACTTTCCCCCTACAAGCCCACCCGGACTCTCCGTTCAACAGGACTTGGCCTGCTCCAAGCCCCCCGGCTGAACCACCCCACCATCGGAGGCCGGGCCTTCAGTTTCTCCGCTCCCACCCTATGGAATGCCATCCCCCAATCCCTCCGTTTCGTTTCTTCCCTTTCCTCTTTCAAGGCCGGTTTGAAGACTTTCCTCTTCGACCGTGCCTTTTGTTCCACCCCGAACTTTTCGACCTCCCCTTTGTGTTTCACCCCTACCCAAACACTCCCCTTTCAGTTCTGGTCACATGCCTCCTGTGTTGCGCCTTGGGACGTCCTCCCGACGTGAAAGGCGCTCTATAAATGTAATTTGTTGTTGTTGTTGTTGAAGATGGGGAAGGAGTAGGGAAGGCGAATGGGTTGAGAGAGGGAGTTCCAAAGTGCGGGGGGTTAATGGATGAAAGCACGGCCTCAGATGGTGCAGCAGAGAATTCGGAGGAGCCCAGACCCGGTAGAGCGAAGGCAATGTGTACTATTGCGAAGAGAGAGGAAGTTACAGGAGTAGAGGGGTGCAGAGGAGTGGTGAGATTTAAACACTAGAGGGAGGATCTTGGAATTGATCCGCCCTGTTACAGGGAGCCAGTGAAGTCTGGCGAGGACTGGGGTAATCAGGGAGCAAAGTTTGGTTTGGGTGAGAATGCGGCGGCGGAATTTTGGATGAGCTGAATTTTGGGAATGGTGGCAGAGGGGAGGCCAGCAACGAGGGCATTAGAATAGTCCAACCGAGAGGTGACAAAGGCATGGATCAGAGTTTCGGCAGCTTTTGGGGTGAGATATTGACAGAGATGGGCGATGTGGCAGAATTGGAAGTAAGCGGTGCTGGTGAGGGACCGGATGTGGGGGAGGTAGGGTAACTGGGGATCAAACCTGATGCCTAAGTTGTGCATGGGGTTGGAGGGCAGGGTTGGGGGCTGGTGGTTGGGGGCAGGGCGACGGCAGGCCTGAGTGAGGAGCAGGCCTGGGGTTGGGGGGCAGGGCTGGGCAGGGGACAAGGTTAGGGAGCAGGGCTGGGTTTGTGGGGGGCAGGCCTGGGAGGGGGGGAACGTTGTGGCTGACCTGATGGCGGCTGACACACCCAGTCCCAGTGAAGTCGATGAGGCAGCGGCCTAACCACTCGTCGGGCCGGGCGCTGAGGATGTGGTTACGACAGGCGTCCAGGTGCGGCTGGAGCCTGAGGAGGAGTCGCCGGGACAGCAGATAACCATAGCCACCGTGACAATACCGGTCCTCCCGGTCTCCACCAATAAACTCCTCGGCCCGGCCTAGGTACAGGTCCTGGTCAATGCTGAGCCGCGACACCAGGGCCTTCACCCGCTCCGCAGACGTGTAGCTGTTGTCCTGAACAAAGTAGAACCAGTCGTAATGGCTGGCAAAGTGCTGATGGATGTGCTGGACCGCGCGGTACATCAGCCACACCGGCCTCTCGTCCCCCAGGACCACCACCTGCATCCCGTGGGGCGGCGCGGACCCCCGCATCCCCGTGAAGTAAACCAGGCGGCTGAAATGGGGGGCCACCGTACGGTTCACAGCCACCGCCAGAGACGGCAGGCCAGCCCGAGAGGTCAACACCGACACCAGCAACCGCTCCCGGGTACCCAGCTCAGTGTGGATGTACCTTGTCCTGGGGTGGGGGGAGAGAGAGAGAGGGAGAGATACAACAACAACAACAAAATATCATTTATAGAGCGCCTTTCACGTCGGGAGGACTGTCCAAGGCGCTGAGCAGTCAGGTCGGGACCCGAGCAAGGAAGAGGGGCAGGGAAGGGGCGAAGGGTGGGAGAGAGTTGAGGGGATGGAGAGAGTTGGGAGGGGAGTGATAGAGTTGGGAGGGCAGCAGAAGGCACGATCGAAGAGCAGGGTCTTGAGACCGGCCTTGAAGGAGGTGAGGGAGGGATGGAGGCGAAGGGACTGTGGGATGGAGTTCCAGAGTGTGGGGGCAGAGAAGCTGAAAGCCTGTCCACCGATGGGAGGGCAGGTCGGGCGGGGGACATGGATCAGGCCGGAGCCCACTGAACGGAGAGGGTGGGGAGGTTCTCAGGGGGACAGCATATCGGAGAGGTAGATCGGGGGCAAGGCCGTGAATGGCCTTTAAGATGATACCCACAGCCCAGCACACACGCAGTCTCACAAATACACCCTCACTCACACACACATCACACACAAACACAGCCTTACATATACACGTGCACACACACATAGCCTCACTCACACCTCATACACAAACACAGCCTCACGCACACACAGCACACACCCGCATACAGCCTCATACACACCCTCAACAACAACATTACATTTCTATAGTGTCTTTCACAATGGGAGGACATCCCAAGGCACTGAACAGACAGTATTCCGGACCTGAGCTGAGGGTAGGGATTGGGGATGGTGGAGGGCAGTTGGGGTGGGGGGGTGGGTAGGGGAAGGAAGTTGATCAGAAACATGGTTGAAGAGGGGGGTCTTTAGTTTTGTCTTGAAGGAGGCGAGGGAGGGGGCGAGGTGGAGGGACTGCGGGATGGAGTTCCAGAGGGTGGGGGCAGAGTGGCTGAAGGCTCGCCCACTATCGGTGAGGCGGGAGACGGGTTGATGCTCCTCACTTTATATCCTGTACCCGCCCCTCCCAGCCTCACATCACTCCTTCCCTGGGTAGTGTAGTGACTGTGTTTTGTGGGTGAACGCAGTAGCCAGTCTGTGCTCAGAGGGAATTTGGGGGGGGAATGGGGGTATGAGGGGGAACGAGGAGTGAGGATGCGGGGGTCGGAGGGCCGCGGGCCGCTGATACCCACCTGAGCACCTTGCGGTGCGGCGTGTCGGGACCCCGGTTGTAG
>CM068743.1:64189899-64453688 GCA_035084275.1 Hydrolagus colliei | reverse complement strand
TACTCAGTTGCCTGTTAATATTTTACTTGTGGACAGATCCCAGGGGTGGGGGAGGGGGGAGATTTACACAGCGTTTCACATCGCGACAACTCAATGCTGCCCCGACCCAGGAAATTGGCTTCCTCCAGCACACACTCAGGAATGGAGGAAGGCGGAGAGAGGAGTGGGGTAACGGAGAGGAGGGGAGGTGTCAGTGAGGATAGGTAGGGCGGGGGGTGGGTCACAGCCCATGTTAATAGGGGAAGGAAAGTGCAATATCCAAAGCTTCTGCTAGATTCCCAGCAAAGCTCCCCCCACCTCTCACTCACACGCGCAAACACACACACGCACACCCCATGGCTCTGGCTAGGCCTCCTCGTCAGACTGCTGCTCGAGGGCGAGGAGCCGCAGGTTGCCGGCTCGGATGCTGGTGATGTTGGGGCAGGCGGCCAGCAGCTCAGACACACCGGCCTCCGTCACCCCCGTCCCCTCCACGCTCAGCTGGCTCAACCCCCATAGTCTCAGCTTCTTCAGGCCTGAGACACAGAGACACATTATCCCATCAGATCCCATTACCCCCATCACACCCATGACCTCTCACCCAATTACCTCATCAGACCCCATTACTCCATTAGACCCCATTATCTCTCACCCCCAGCCATTAGCCCCTCACACCCCATTACCCCCTAACCCCCAGGCATTACCCCTCAACCCATAAGCCCCTCACATCGCTATACCCCCCCCCACACACACACACCCCAGCCATTATCCCTCACACACAGCCCTGCACACTACATTACCCCTCAGTCTATTCCCCCCAGAGATTGGGTTGCAAAGGAGTGGCGAGGGAGATACCTGTGTCTGTCAGGCGAGTGCGGCTCAGGTTCAGTTTGCTGAGTTGCTGACACCGAACGAGGCCGCGCGGCACCACAGAGTCTCCAACCAGTGTCGCTGCCAAACCAGTACCTGCTCACACCAGAGAGAGGCCTGTCAGGGGGATGCCTCCCCTCCCCAATCATCCCACAGCTCCTTCCCTTCCCAGTCCCAGCCTCACCCCCCCACCCACCTCCGCAGCCTCACCACCTCCCCAGCCCCAGCCTCACCCCCTCCCCAGCCTCAACCCCGCCTCCGCAGTCTCACCCCCCCCCAATCCTCACACCCCCCTCTGCAGCCTCACCCCCTCCCCAGCCTCACCCCCTCCAACTCCAGCCTCTCCCCAACCTCAGCCTCACACCCTCCCCAACCCCACCCACACCCCTTTCACAATCCCAACCCTCCCTATCCCCACCCCAGCCTCACAACCAACCCAACCCCAGGCTTACACCCTCCTCAACCCCACCCACAGCCCCTGCACAATCCCAACCCTCTCCATCCCCGCCTGAAACCTTCCTCCCCACTGGCCCCCCACAGACTGACCTGCAGACGGGGCAGGCCACACACACACTGAGCCACGCCCTGGCTGCTGACTCTGGTCCGGTCCAAGCACAGCTCCTCCAGGCAGCTCAACGGCTGTAGGTACATCAGCCCCACGTCCGTCACCTGTGTGTTACTGAGGGACAGTCTCCGCAGCCTGCAGAGAGAGGGAGAGAGAGAGAGAGAGGGTCACAGAATGTGTGTGAGAGTGAGAGACAATGAGAAAGAGACAAGAGATACAGAGAGATGAGTGAAAGTGAGAGTGCCACCACTTAGAAGTAGATAGCACCTGGTCACGCTGGGAGGGGGTTGTCAGGTGTCTGTGGTGGAGTGGCAGGGAGCAGTGTCAGGCTGTGGTGACTGTGGGGGGCAGTGCAGTGTTTACCTGGTCAGGCTGGCCAGGCACTGCAGTCCCTGGTCAGTGGCCTGGCTGTAATCGGTTAGGTCAAGCTCCAGCAGGCGGTGGAGGCCAGCGAGAGCCAGGAGCCCGACGTCGCTCACTGTGTGCCGGCTCGGCAGCTTCAGCTGTGTCAGCGGCAGCCCTGGGGGGGGGGGGCACGCAAAGGGTGTCACTGTCGTTGCTGCCTACAGATCCCCCCCACCCCCCCCCCTGCAACGATACCACCCACTCCACCCCCCACACTCCAAACACAATGTATGTGTCCAAGAATAACCTGAGAAGGTGTGTAACACTGTGTGTGAGAGAGATCTAAGAGGGTGTGTGTGAGGGTGAATATGTGTGAGGGTGAGTGTAGAAGGGAGGTTGAGGATTTGTGTCCTACGGGATATGTATGTGTCCCATGTGGTGTGAGTATGTGTCAGCACCATGGGACATCATCCCAATGTCAAGCGCACTTACAAATGTAATTTTGTTGCTGTTGTTGTATGTCAGAGTGTGAGGGTGCTTCTGTGTGGAGGTGTGTATGTGAGAGAGTGTGTGTGTGAGTGTGTGTGAAGGTGTGTATTTGAGAGAGTATGAGTAAGGGTGTGTGAGAGAGGGTGTGTGAGAGGATGTGTGTGAGACTGTGTGAGGGTGAGTATGTGAATGAGGGTGTCTGAGAGGGTGCAGGTGTGTGTGAGGGTGTGTGAAGAGGGTGTATGCTAACCTGACAGGATGTGCAGGACAGTGTCACCATTGACAGAATGCAGGCCTGAGACACTGATGGAGGAGAGGTTGGGGTGAGAGGCCAGCACCCACAGAGAGCTCTCAGTCACTCCCGTGTGGTCTAAACACAGTGTGTGTAGGGCAGCCACCTCCCTCAGCGCTGACACATCAGTCACCTGTACATACATACATATTTATATGTTGTATATAACACTGTATGTTAAGGTCCGGCAATATATTGATATATCGGTTATATCCGATATAATTTTCATATCGATGTGCTGATATAGGAATTTAAAATATATCGATATATCTAAAAATTTGATATATCGCAATAAATCGTAAATATTGGTATATCGTTTCCGGCATTGCAACCTCCTGGGCCTAGAGCAGGGAATGCACGCGCACATCCGAATGCGCGCACACCCCGAATGCTCACGCACTGAACTACAAGACCCAGAATGCTCATCTCTATACACAAAGCACAGATCGAGGTGCAAGCCGCCATATTGTATTCATAGTCCTCGAATACAATATACAGGTATGCAAGGGGTGGGAGGAAGGAGACGGTGGGGGGGGGGGGGGGGGGGGGGAGAGAGACAGTGGGGGGGAGAGAGACGGGGGGGGAGGGGAGAGACAGGGGGGCGGGGAGAGATTGGGGGGGGGGGGGGGGAGAGAGAGACGGGGGAGGGGAAGAGACGGGGGGGGAGAGATGGGGGGGTGGGGGGGAGAGACGGTGGGGGGGAGAGACGGTGGGGGGGAGAGACGGGGGGGGGAGAGACGGGGTGGAGTGGAGAGACGGGGGGGGATGGGAGGGGGGGGTGATGGGAGGGGGGAGAGACGGTGGAGATGTGAGAGATTCAGCTATGAGGAGAGGCTAGATAGGCTAGGGTTATTCTTTCTGGAGCAGAGAAGATTGAGGGGAGACCTAATAGAGGTTTATAAGATCATGAGGGGTTTCGACAGGGCAAATAGAGAAAAACTATTTCCACTCGTGGGTGAATCTGTGACTCGTGGTCACAGATTTAAAATAGTTTCAAGGCGCAGTAGAGGGGAGCTGAGGAGAAATTTTTTCACTCAGCGAGTTGTTCGAATCTGGAATGCATTGCCTGAAAAGGTGGTGGAGGCTGATTCGATAAAAACTTTTAAAAGGGAATTAGATCTTTATTTAGGGAGAACGGGTCTATTAGGCTATGGGGAGCGGGCAGGGCAGTGGGATTGAATCGCTCTTTTCAAAGAGCCGGCACAGACTAGATGGGCCGAATGGCCTCCTTTTGTGCCGTAAAATTCTATGATTCTATGATTCTAGGAGAGAGACACAGACAGAAAAACACAGAGATGGAGACAGTGAGTGTGAGAGACACAGAGAGAGAGATATTTACCTCCTGAGGAAATAGGCCCCGAAAACGTGCGCACCTCCGAATGTGCGCGCACCTCCGAATGCGCGCGCATGCGCAGTATAAAAATCCTGAAAATATTGATATATCGGTATATATCGATATGAGCCCATCGATATATTGAAATCGTAAAATTTCTATATCGACAGACCCATACTGTATGTACACATATATGTGAGATAGTGGGGCAGGCCATACATACACACACACATTGGGACACCTGCAAATACACCTAGTGGGACACACACCTTCTGAGGGACACACATCATGACACACACACACTTCACGATACACACACCCACATCATGGGACACACACACACACACCTCATGAGACAAGGACACAGACCCACCTTGTGGGACACACCCACCCTTTGCGCAGACACACACTCACACACACACACACACACACAGACCGCTGACCTGGGTGTGTTTGATGCTGAGCAGACGGAGGTGAGGCAGGGCGTGGGGTAAACAAACCAGGGTTCGCTCACTCACAGCCGTCTCATTCAGGCTCAAGTGAACGAGCGAGGAGGGAGAGGACGCCAGGTAATCCCTCATTCCACAGTCAGTTACTTTGGTCTGGTCCAGAGTCAGGTGAGAAAGATAATTCAGCCCTAAAATAACAACAGACAAAAATTCAGCCAACAATCAGCAATAACACACACACAGTCAGCACACACACACACAGTCAGCACACACACAGCACAGTCAGCACACACACAGTCAGCATACACACAGCAGTCAGCACACACACACACACACATACAGTCAGCACATACACCGACACACAGCATACACACACAGTCAGCACATTACACACAGTGAGACACACCCACAGCCAGCAGACAGGTGCCCCTCTTCCCGCTGTACCTGTCAGGCTGCTCAGACAGCCGTCAGTCAGCCGGATACAGGCGGCCAGGTTCAGGTGCTGCAGCTTCTTCAGGTGAGACACACTCTCCAGCCCTGAGTCTGTGTGGGGGGCGGGGGCGGGAGGACAGGAGAGATGGTCAGGTCACAGCACAATCTATAAAAACCTCGCAACAGCACCCATTGCCTTCGCTCCACTGGTCTGGTCTCCTCCTTGTCCCCCAAATCTTCCACTCCACTATCGGTGGCTGTACCTTCAGCTACTACACCCCGAGGCTCTGGAACTCCCTCCCTCACTCCCTTCCCCTCGCCCCCTCTCTTCCTACTTTCGGGTCTCGGCTAAAAGACCTTTCTTTTCGACCTTGCTCTCGGTCACCTTCTTCCCCCTCCCCCTGGCTCGGCCCCGGGATCCATTATTGGGAAGCGTCTGAGACGCCGTCTGGCATATATCTGGATATATAAATCCAAATTGTTGTTGTATAGCCAGCGTTACGTTTGACTCAGTGTTGAGATGTCTCAAAACCCTTTCACTGTGACTGTACTGACTGGGTTTTGTAGAAGAGTTGCCGGCCAGGACACAGGCTCTCTTTACAAACAGCTGCAAGATCATTAACCTGAACAGTCAAGCTGGGAACCGCCCACCCCCTCCCACAGCCCACTCCCACCCCCCCACTCCCACATCCCCCAACCCCAGCCTGAGCTCAGAGGCTGGGGACACACCATACCACCATTAACAATAATCCTTAGATGACTTCTAGACGTCTCAAAGCGCTTCACAGAATACACTAAAGTGAATTGACTGTATATTTGTAGGCGAAACGAGGCAGCCAATTGCACACAGCAGTGTCCTCACAAACAGTCGTGGATTGAGTGACCACATTTTTTTTCCCAAACAGATTATTACCCACGAAAAGCAATTCACCAATCGATTAAAAACTGGGTTCCCACAAACAGGGATGTGTGTGAAGTAATAATAATAATCCTTGTATTTTGATATAGCGCTTTTCACACCTTCTAGACGTCTCAAAGCGCTTCGCAGAATGTATTGTAAAGTGAATTGACTGTATATTTGTGAGCGAAACGCACAGCAGCAATTGCGCACAGCAGCGTCCCCACAAACGGTCATGGTTTGACATGACTAATTTATTATAGGGTTTTTTTGGAGATGGATTATTATTAGGAGTGTGTGTGAAATAAGGAAACTTGCCCAAGGTTTCGCCCTGACCTGCCTGGATTCGAAACACAGGTCTCACGCTTGTAAGGCAAGTGCTCTAACCACTGAGCTACAGGACTCCACCAAGTAAGGAAACTTGCCTAAGGTTTCATAAGAACATACAACAACAACAAAATTACACTTGTATTGCGCCTTTCACGTCAGGAGGATGTCCCATACATAAGAATAAGGAGCAGGAGTAGGCCATTCAGCCCTTCGAGCCTGCCCCATTAAATAAGATCATGGCTGATCTTCTAAACTAACTCCACCTGCCCGCTTTATCCCCAAATCCCTTAATCCCTCTATCCATAAGAAATCTATCAATCTCAGTTTTTAATATGTTTAAGGACTGAGCATCTACAGACTTTTAGAGGTAGAGAATTCCATCAATTCATTACTCTCTGAGTGAAGAAGTTTTTCCTCAACTCCGTGCGAAAAAGCTGACCCCTATCTTAAAACTGTGACCCCCCTAGTTATAGTTTTTCAATCCAGGGGAAACAGTTTCGCCCTGCTTGGGAATCTAACCCAGGTCTTCTCTCTTGCGAGGCAAGTGCTCTAACCCCTGAGCTACAGGACTGCCGAATTACTCCCATCATACACCCAGTTCCCCACCAGCCACCCCACCTCTGGCTGGGTATGTGTGTCCGGTACCTGTGAGCAGGCAGCAGGAGGCCAGGCTGAGGTGGTGGAGGGAGGGGAAGGCTGGCAGCTGAAGGAGGAGCTGGTTGGTGGTGAGAGGGTAACAGTCCAGCACTAGTGTCCCCAGAGTACACCCGCTGAATAGCTCCAGGCTCCGGGGCCTCAACCACCTCTTCTTCACCAGCTCCATCACCAACCGTTCAGCCACTCGCGGCGGGAGAGAACCCAGGCTTCCAGCGTACTGCCGGCTCGGTGCTGGGGGGGGGGAGAGAGAGACGTACACAGTTACAGGGCTGGGGGGAGAGAGAGAGAGAGAGAGAGAGAGAGAGAGAGAGAGAGAGGGAGACAGAGAGACTGTTATGGGGCTGGGGAGAGAGAGAGTTATAAGACTGGGGAGAGAGAGAAAGATACAGGCTGGGGAGAGAGAGACAGACTGTTGCAGGACTGGGGAAAGAGAGAGAGAGAGAGAGACAGATACAGCCCAGCACACAACCGGGGTACATTGGGCTGAGTGTTGGGATACACCTGGCTGGGCTGTGCTACCCTATGAATGATGTACCTGTGATCAGGGTGATAGATTCCCTAGTGGCCATGGTGAGTAGTGAGGGCACGGCAGAGCTCACTGCTGGTCTGGGAGCTGTGGGCTGGTGTGGACTCGATCCTTCCAGAGACCCTCGCTGCAGGCGCTCCAGGGCGGCTCGTCCAGCAGCAACTGGCATCTGAGGACCCCCTTGTCTGTCCTCGGCCCCTGGCCTGCACACAAACACGGCCCATCATCGTCACAAGCCAAACACACCCCAAACAACAAGAAGAAAATTATATTTGCCTTTCACATTGGGAGGACGTCCCGAGGTGCTGGACAGTCAGTGTTTCAGACCCGAGCTGGGGATTAGGGAGGGTGGAGGGCAGGGGGGAAGCAGGGTGATCAAAAGCACGGTCGAAGACAAGGGTCTTGAGATGGGTCTTGAAGGAGGCACGGTGAGGGCGAGGCGGGGGGGTCTGCGGGATGGAGTTCCAGAGGGTGAAGAAAGAAGTTAAAGGACCCCCCCCGCCACTGGTGGGGCAGGCGAGGCGGGGGGGTGTGAAGCAGCTTGGAGCCCGCTGAGCAGAGAAAGTGGACAGGATAGTAGGGGATTTGGAGGTTACAGAAGTAGAGGAGAGTAAGGCCATGGAGGACTTTGAAGGTGAGGAGCAGGATCTTGAACTGTCTACTGTCTTTTCTTGTGATGGGAAGGAAGCCAGTGGAGTCGGGTGAGGATGGGGGTGATATGGTCACGGAGCCTGGTGGAGGGGAGGACATGGGCTGCAGGTTCTGGGTCATCTGCAGTTGTGAAGGGAGGAATTGGGGGAGGCCGACAACAACAACAAAATTACATTTATAGAGCGCCTTTCACATCGGGAGGACATCCCAAGCAGGGAGTTTTAGTCAAGGCTATGAATGTATGTATGAGAGTTTTGGTGGCCTGCAGTGTGAGACAGTGGCAGGGCCAGGCAATGTTGTGGAGATGGGGTAAGGCAGAGCAGGTCAGGGGACCAGATGTGGGATAGAAAGGATGGTTGAGGGTCGAACAGAACACCAAGATTCCGCAATGGCTCAGAGAGATGGAGTAAGCAGCCATGGATGGTGTCGCTGTCAGCGCCTGAGGTGCGGAGACGATGTCGGGAGCCAATCAGTAGGGCCTCCGCCTTGTTGACATTGAATTGTAGAAAGTTAGCTCTCATCTAGGACTTGATGTCTGACAGACAGTCTGTCAGGACAGCAGTGGTCCTCGAGTTAAGGGCGGAGGCAGAGAGATACGTCCCAAACAACCCCCTCAAACACTGCCCCCAAAACACACCCCACCATCCCCCAAACACAGTCCTCCAACCCCACTCTCCCACGCACCCCCACCCACACTAACCGGAGCTGGTTGCCCTGCTCTGGCCACTGATGTCGCGGCTCAAACCCACTGCGGATCCGATGTCCGTTCATGCGAAAGACCCCGGGATCAAAGTCTGGTAACAGGGAACAAACAGTCACTCACCCCCAACACACAGCCCCCCCCAACACTCACCCCACAACACACAGCCCCCAACACACACAGCGCCCAACACACAGCCCCAACACACAAACACACAGACACCCCAACACTCACCCCTCAACACACACATACACACACAAACCTTCCGCACGCAACAAATATCAACAACAAAATTACATTCATATAGCGCCTTTCATGTCGGGAGAATGTTCCAAGGTGCTAGACAATCAGTGTTTCAGATCCAAGCTGAGGTTCAGGACCGGGGAGGTGGGGGGGACAACACAACAACTTGCATTTATACAATGCCCTCCGCACCGGGCTGCGTCTCTGAGCATTTAACAATGGGGGAGACCAATGCTGAGCCAGGGGATGGGGGAAGGTGACCACATGCACAGTTGAAGAAGAAGGTCTTAATATAGTAGAAGCCTGTTTATCCGTGACTCGATCCACCGGCACTTCCGTATAACCGGCACACCAAAAAAAAGTCCCCATTCGATAAACCGGAACTTATCTACAACAATAGAGGTGGAGCATTTGTAAATGCATAAATAATAACATAATAACAGAACATTGTTTTGGTACTTATTGTTAAAACCACTCTCTTGCACTTCTCACCTTTGCTGGTAGATGCTGCGCTTGAAGCCATGATGCTGCGGTTGAGGTTTATAGTCCAGCGATTCTTTTTATAATGGAGCACGCCAAGAGGGTGAAAAAAACAGAGCGCGATTTTAAACTAGCAGCAAGCCGATAACGCTAGCCGATAACCCACATTGTCATGCAGGTGCAGTATTTTGGTTTGCCGCTAGTAGAGACTAGGGCTATCGGCTTGCCGCTAGTAAAGTCGCGCAACTTTAAAATCGCGCTGCTATTTTTTTCACCTGCTTGGTGTCCTCCATTTAAAAAAGAATCGCCGGACTGTAAACCTCAATCAGTAAAGGTGAGAAGCACAAGAGAGTAGTTTTAACAATAAGTACCAATATAATATTCTGTTATTATCTGTTATTATTTAGTCTGGTGTGTATGGTGTGTATTAAAAGAACTTTAACTTTTTTGTGGTGGGTTTTCGACCACGGGCCGCCCGAATATCCGGCAAGCACTTCAACCGGCATTGGCCAGGTCCCGTGGGTCCCGGATAAATGGGCTTTTACTGTAATAATAATAACCCTTGCATATGATGTAGCGCTTTTCACATTTCTAGACATCTCAAAACTCTTCACAGAACATACTGTGAAGTGACTGTATTTTTTGTGGGTGAAACCTGGCAGCCAATTGCGCATAGCAGTGTCCCACAAACAATCGTGGATTGAAGTGACCTAATTTATTATAGTTTTTTTTGAGGGATTATTATTGGGCGCGTGGAATAAGGAAACTTGCCCAAGGATTGGCCCTGACCTGCCTGGATTCGAACACAGGTCTCACGCTTGTAAGGCAAGTGCTCTAACCACTGAGCTGCAGGACTCCAGACGGGAACTGAAAATAATAATAATAATAATCCTTGCATTTGATATAGCGCTTTTCACATCTTATCGACATCTCAAAGCGCTTCACAGAATATACTGTAAAGAGAATTGATTGTATAGTTGGGGGTGAAATATGGCAGCCAATTGCGCTCAGCAGCGTCCCACAAACAATCGTGGATTGTAGGGTCCGGCGATATATTGATATATCGATAAAACCCGATATAATTTTCATATCGATACGCCGATATAGACATTTCAAAAATATAGAAAAATAAAAAAAAACGATATATCGAGGTAAAAAATCGGGATGCGCGCACACTGAACTACAAGACCCAGAATGCTCATCTCTATACACAATGCACAGACCGAGGTGCAAAGCCGCCATATTGTATTCACAGTCCTCGAATGCAATATACAGGTATGCAAGGGCTGGGGGGGTGAGAGAGACGGCTGGGGGTGGGGGGGTGAGGGGGAGAGAGACTGCTGGGGGGGGGATGAGGGGGAGAGAGACGGCTGGGGGGAGGGGGAGAGAGACAGCTGGGGGTGTGGGAGATAAGACGGCGGGGGGGAGGGGGAGAGACGGCTGGGGGGGGGGGGAGAGGGGGAGAGAGATGGGGAGAGAGACGGCTGGGGGGAGGGGGAGAGATACGGCTGGGGGGAGGGGGAGAGAGACGGCTGGGGAGGGAGAGGGGGAGAGAGACGGCTGGGGAGAGGGGGAGAGAGACGGCTGGGGAGAGGGGGAGAGATGGCTGGGGGGGGAGGAGAGGGGGAGAGAGACGGCTGGGGGGAGGGGGAGAGAGACGGCTGGGGGGAGGGGGAGAGAGACGGCTGGGGAGACGGGGAGAGAGACTGCTGGAGGGAGGGGGAGAGAGACGGCTGGGGGGGGGAGAGGGGGAGAGAGACGACTGGGGGGAGGGGAGGGGGAGAGAGACGGCGGGGGGGGAGGGGAGGGAGAAAGAGACGGCTGGGGGGGTGGTGGGGGAGAGAGACGACGGGGGTGGGGGGTGCGAGAGAGAGACGGCTGGGGGGGGAGGAGAGGGGGAGAGAGACGGCTGGGGGGAGGGGGAGAGAGACAGCTGGGGGGAGAAAGACGGCTGGGGGTGTGAGAGAGATGGCTGGGGGGGGGAGGGAGAGAGAGACGGCGGGGGGGGGGGGGAAGGAGAAAGAGATGGCTGGGGGGGTGGTGGGGGAGAGAGACGACGGGGGTGGGGGGTGCGAGAGAGGGACGGCGGTGGGGGGGGGGAGAGACGGGGTGGATGTGATAATATACAGATAGATAGAGATGGGGGGGTTGTGAGAGAGGAGAGAGGGAGATTGACACAGAGACACACAGACAGAAAAACACAGAGATGGAGAGAGTGAGAGACACAGAGAGAGAAAGATATTTACCTCCTGAGAAGATAGGCCCCGAATGCGCGCGCACCCGGGATGCGCGCGCACTCCGAATGCGCGCGCGCATGCGCAGTATGAAAAAACTGAAAATATCGATATTTCGTTATATCTCGATATGAGCCCATCGATATATCTAATCGGAAAATTTTCCATATCGACGGACCCTAGTGGATTGAAAATGACCAATTTTTATTATTGTGGTTCTTTTGGACGGATTGATATTAGGCGTGTGGAGTAAAAAAACTTGCCCAAGATTTTGCCCTGATCTGCCTGGGTTCGAACACAGGTCTCACGCTTGTAAAGCGAGTGCTCTAACCACTGAGCTACAGAAGAAAGAGGGAAAGAGGAGGCAAAGCAAAGGTATTGTGGGAGGGAGTTCCATAAGTTCAGGGGAAGCTGGCTGAAGGCACAGCCGCCGTTGGTGGAGTGGAGGATTTGAGAGACACGGAGGAGGCCGGAACCAATAGAATGGTCATACAGACCAGGTAATGAATGCTGTTGAAAACAGAGGAGATTGGAGAGATAGAGTGTCAAGGTGTGGAGGGATTTAAACACTAAAATGGGTAAAAGGGCAGGTGAATGGGAGGAGGGTGGTCGAAAAGGTGGGGGATGAGGTGGAGGCACTGTGGACTACAGTTCCAGATGGTGGGGGCAGAGTGGATGAAGACCTGCCTACCAATCGTGGGGCAGGCAAGACAGGGGACGTGAAGCAGGCCAGAGTCCGCTGAGCGGAGAAGATTTATAGGAGAATAGGAGGTCACAGAGTATAGGGGAGCGAGCCCCATGGAAGGCTTTGAAGGTGAGGGCTAGGATCTTGAACGTTCTTGGGACATCTTCCTTGGAGCGCCTTGGGAAGTCCTCACAACCTGAAAGGCACTAAACTGTACAAGTGTAATTTTATTGTTGTGCTGTCGTTTAACTATATCCTCGGTTTAATGGGGAACCAGTGGATGAGGTGGAAACCAGTGGATAATGGGGTCACGGAGACTGGTGCAGAAGAGCACAAACGACACTCACACTGACCCCCCTACACACACACACTGATCCCCACCCACTTCCTTGCACACACACTCCCCGCAAACACAGACACACATCAGCAGCAACACACACACACACACACACAGATACAGGGCATTTCCCCTGCCCGAGCGTCTGGTCACTGACCGGGAGGAATCAGCGCCATCAGGTTCTCTTCCTCATCATCTTCATCGTCCTCTTCTGGGATGTCCTGCTCCTGCTCCTCATAGCTCTGCTCCGCAGCCAACCTCTGTCCTTTACCTGGACAACAGATACAGCCCTGACCATCGTGTCTGTGCTGGTGCTCGCTCCCCTACCCTCCCACCCAGCTCCCTACCCTGCACCCCTCCTGGTTCCGACCCCCAGATCATGCACAAATGTCCAGTGTCTTGGGACGTCCCCGAGATCCGTTATTGGGAAGCGCTCTGAGATGCCGTCTGGCAGGGAGGGCGCTATATAAATCCAGGTTGTTGTTGTTGCCCTCACGACATGAAAAGCACTGTGTGACTGTTACTTCCTATTTCTTAATATTTCGCTCCCAGTAGAGGTAGCTTTACTTTAACTTACCATACATTACTTTAACTTGAACTGTCCCTGATCTGGGAGTGTGGATGCACAGTGTAGAGAGGGAGCTTTATTGTGTCTCTAACCCTGACCTGGGAATGTGGATGGATGCATAGTGTAGAGGGAGTTTTACTGTGTCTCTAACTCTGACCTGGGAGTGTGGACAGTTAGGAGTTGAGAAGATCAGAGAGACAGGGATGTGTTGGAGCACGAAGGACCTGACCCAGTGGAGCCTGGCGGGGCTGTATGTTGGGGACGTTACAGCGACAGCACACATATCCATCCAGGTGGGATGGAAGCAAGTGACATAACCAAGATCTTACACAACATTCCTCCATCACTGGCTGTCCAACTCGTTTGATACAATGCTCAGGCCACCTGCCCCCACCCTACACTCCACCCACCCCTCACTAGCCCAACTTCTTACCCCAGGAGTGTGTGGTGTGGGCTGGGTGCCGGGGGCCAGGCTGCCTCCTGTGATGTCCTAACACCGCCAGCAGTTCCTCTCTGTCACGGTCATCATCTTCATCATCATCTTCATCGCCCCCACGGTGCCGGGGAAAACGGCCCCCCAGCGCAGAGACCCTCCCCCTGGGGCCGAGGGGAGGGGCTACTCGGGGGTCAGGGCCAGTGTCCAGTCTGCGTGCGGTCAGGGTGGGGGGGTCTGCGGGTTTCTCACTGGGCGGCACACACAGGGTGGGGCTGGGGTTGGGGTTAGCGCCTGGGGGGATAGGGTCGGTGGGTGGGTCTCCAGGCTGCACACACAGGGTGGCGCTGGGATGGAGGCAGAGGGCTCGGAGAGTAAGGATCATGTCGGCCTGGCTGAAGCGACGCCGGGGTAACCCTTGTACGAGCAGGAAGTTGGGGAGCTGAGGGCAACGTTGGGCGACCAGCTCTCGCACCCCACCAAGGGTGGTCTCCGCGGGGAAACTCTGGCGGATACACTCCCCACACGGCAGCCGGATCTGAGAAGAGAAACATAGCAAGGATAAGAGCACACAAGCATTAGAACAGCAATCATCTTTTATTGTAAAAATACAATCACTACCAGTCTGTGATAATAATTAATCCTTGCATTTGACACGTATAGTGCCTTATCACTTCAGTGAGACGTCTCAAAGCGCTTCACAGAATATACTGTAAAGTAGGGAACGGCGATTAATCGGTTTTTCGATTAAACCCGATATGATTTTCAGATCGGTATGCCGATATGGTGATTCTAAAAAAACTGTTATATCGAGAGATTCGATTTTAAAAATATACATCGATATATTTTTAATATCGTTCCTGGCAATATATCAATATTGTTGGTATTATCAGTGTAATGCGATCTTTTCCAGCTTACCTTGTCGCCGGCATTGCAACCTCCTAGATCTAGAGCATGGAATGCGCGTACATTCGGTGCGCGCGCACAATTAACGGGCACGCACATCCGATGCGCGCGCACACTTTACTGTGTATACTCGACGTGAGTCGTGGCGTTATAACAAAGTCGCATCGCTGAAAATTGTAGTTTGAAAATTTACCTTTCTCATCATGGGGAAAAGAAGCCCCGTATGGGACTACTTTGAAAACAATGCAGTCAGTAATGGTGTGTATAGATGTACAGTTTGCAAGGTCTTGGTTAAGACATCTGATTCGAGCACGAGCAACCTGCGACAACACATTAAGCAGCACCACCCCGCCCAGCACGCTGCCCTCAGAGCAAAATCATTGTCGACAACAGAACGAAGTCGAACCAGCGCTTCGGAGAAAGCGACAGGTAGTGGGGCCAGTGCAGCTCAAACAATTCCTGCTTTATTTAAGAGGAGAACATTGTACCAGAGAGGGGACAAAAAGTGGCAAAGTAGCACGAACGCTGTCACTTTTTGCATAGCGAACGACATTAATTCAGACTTCAGACTACATAAAAATAAGTGGCATTTTGTGGCTGTAAGTGTTATTTTTGTGTGCGAGAGTTAGAAGCCAGATTATCAATGTTTCTATGTGTGTGTCTGACTAGACACACACATAGAAGTGTGCGGACGCACCGTCAATGCGCGCGCACCGCGACTGAGCGCGCACCATAAATGCGCGCGCGCCATCAATGCACGCGCACTTCGAATGCACGCGCATGCGCAGTATAAAAACTCGATAGATCGGTTTAAGCAGGTATGAGCAAACCGATATATCCATATCCGGAAAAATCCCACATCGCCGTTCCCTACTGTAAAGTGAATTGACTGTATACTTGTGGGCGAAACGCAGCAGTCATTTTTCGCAAAGTAGCGTCCCCACAAACATTCGTGGGTTGAATGACCAAATTATTACAGGTTTTTGGGGGATGGATTATTATTAGGCGTGTGTGTGTGGTATATGTGTGTGTGTGTGGAGTAAGGAAACTTGCCCAAGGTTTCAAACTGACCTGCCTGGATTCGAAACAAAGGTCTCACTCTAGTAAGGCAAGTGCTCTAACCACTGAGCTACAGGATATCAAATCTTGGATCACTGAATGATAGAATGAGAGCTAACTTTCACCAGCCGAACGTCAACAAAACCGAGACCCTCCCACCTGACTCCTGCTTGGCGTTTCCACACGTCAGCTGCTGACCGATTAGTGACGAGATTGGTTTTGTGGCAGGTTTGTGTGTCCCTGAGCTGGGAGCTCACCGCAGTCTGACACTTACCATCAGCGCGCTGGGGGCTCCAGGGTCTGATGGCACTGGGCTCTCGAGAGGCCGGGACAGAGAGCGCTCAGACAGCCTGGCCGGCGAAGACTTTGCTCGCAGGTTCTCACGATCATCTGCAATTCTCTTGAGTGCCAACTCGTGGTCCTGTAGTAAGACAGTGAGTGTTAAACATCCTCCCAAAGACACTGTCTGCTCACCCCTCCTCACACCTGCTGATCTGTGTGGCTTCTAAACCCCGGATATAATAATAATCCTTGCATTTGATATAATAATAATAATAATCCTTGTATTTGATATAGCGCTTTTCACATCTTATCGAGTCTCAAAGTGAATTGACTGTATATTTGTGGGCGAAATGCAGCAGCCAATTGCGCACATCAATATCCCATAAACAGTCATGGATTGAAATGACCAATTTTACTATTGTGGTCATTATTTTGGACGGATTATTATTAGGCGTGCGGGTGGAGTAAGGAAACGTACCCAAGGTTTCGCCCTGATCTGCTTGGATTCGAACACAGGACTCACGCTTGTAAGGCGAGTGCTTTAACCACTGAGTTACAGGAGCTCCATGATATAGCACCTTATCAAGTCTTCAAAACATCTCAAGAACTTCACAGAATACACTGTAAAGTGAAATGACTATTTGTGGGCAAAACAAAATAGGCAGCCAATTGCACACAGCAGTTGTGGATTGAGTGACCAAATAATTTTTTTTGAAGAGGTTATTATCCCCACAAAAGCGAATTGACTAACAACCAGGCCCAACAACAACTTGCATTTATTTAGTGTCCCTCACACGGGATAGCGTCTCAGAGCGCTTAAAGTAGGTTCCTATTTACTGCTAGGTAAACAGAGTGCGTGGGATAAGGAAACTTGCCCAACATTTCACTCTAACGGGAATCAAACACAGGCTTGCAAGGTGAGTGCTCTGACCACTACATTACAGGACTCCACTGTTATAATAACTCTACAAGACTCCACTATTACAATATAAAAGATTATTATTATTATTATTTATCATTATAATGTAATAACAAATAATAGTAATACCTGTACTTGCCTTTGAAAGATTGAATTATCAAGAGGATTGTTAAACTCTCTCTTTGTCAATAGTGTTGCAGGATAATAATAATCCTTGCATTTGATGTAGCACTTTTCACGTCTTCTAGACTTGTGTCTCTAAGCGCTTCACAGGATATACTGTAAAGAGAACTGACTGTATATGTGGGCGAAACGGGGCAGTCAATTGCCTACAGCAGTGTCCCACAAAGAGTCATGAATTGAAATGGTCAATTTAATTTTTTTCTGAGGATTATTAATAGGCGTGTGGAGTAAGGAAACTTGCCCAAGGTTTCGCCCTGCTAGGAATCGAACCCAGGTTGCTCGTTTATAAGGCGAGTGCTCTAACCATTGAGCTTCAGGACTCCACATGTTTAATGTCCATCTGAACAGGTGGCACCTGGTTGTACTGTATACTACATCTGGAGGACAACTTATCTGACTAAACAAAGCTCCCCAACATGGCTTTACCAAGCCACACTCCCCCACACCAAACCACACTCCCCCACACCGAGCCAACCACACACCTCCACACCAAGCCACACCCCCCCACAATCCCCCACACCACACCCACACCCAGCCAGGCCCAGCCAGACCTAGTCAGGCCAACCCGGCCGAGCCAGGCCAACCCGGCCGAGCCAAGCTCCTTGTTACCTTCTGTTTGTTCCTCCTCTCGGTCCGGATCTCCTGCTGCGCCTTCTGCTGCTCCTCAAACTGCTGCAGCTTCCCCAGCTTCCTGGGCACAGGCAACACCGGGTCTGGCGGGGAAACAGCAACACGCTAAGGTGGGGGGTGGTGACGAGGGTAGGTTAGGGAGGGGTGACAGCGAGGCTACAAGTAAGGTTTCTCATGGATATTTTTAAACGAGAACGTGCCAGCTTTACAACCAGCGGCTAATGAGGCAGAGGCTGTCAGACGTTCAATTCTCTGCGCTCCCCCCATGGTGTCTGTGCTGATGCTCGCTCCCCCTCTGGTCCCATTCCATATTTAGTGTCCACCCAACCGGTGAGTGTTGTCTCTAGCCCGTGCTGTTGCTCACAACAAATTACTCGGAAAGCCATCCGCCAATCGACTAACAATTGGGTTCCTACTCACTGCTGAGTAAACAGAGACGTGTGGAGTAAGGAAGCTTGCCTAAGGTTTCACCTTGCCCTGGAATCAAACCCAGGTCCAACTCACTTGTGAGGGTGAGGCCCAGAGCAGATGACTGTGGCAGAGTCAGGGAGGGAGGTGGGAGGGAGGTACATGTAATTGTGTAATGTAAGAGAGACTCACCTTGCTGTCTGTATGTGGGGGCTGAGGGGCCAGAGGGCACACGCAATGCCAGCCTGTGTGTGGGAACCTGGTCCAGGGGTGGGTTAAATGCTGCCATGGCTCCTCCTGCTGGCCTCCTCTGGCCTTGAACAGTCTGATCACTGCCCTGCAGCAGCCTGAGGCACAATAGAGAACAGATCGGCAACACTGTCCGTCCCCCACCACAGCGACACTCCCCCCAAAAGCCTCCCCCTCACTAACCCCCCCCCACACACAGCAATATTGCCCCCACCCCCTCACACTGCCCCCCCACACAGCGACACTCCCCCAAACACAGCCTCCCCCTCACTAACCCCCCACCACACAGCAATATCGCCCCCCCCCCCCTCACACTGCCCCCCCACAGACACTCCCCCAAACACAGCCTCCCCCTCATTAACCCCCCACACACAGCAATATCGCCCCCCCCCTCACACTGCCCCCCCGCACAGCGACACTCCCCCAAACACAGCCTCCCCCTCACTAACCCCCCCACTCAAAGCAATACAGACCCCCACCTCCCCTCACAGCAATCTCTCGCACAAACTGTACCTCCTTGCCTCTCCACACACTGCTCTGCTCCCCTATTGCCCTGCCTTTCTACCACACCCTCATTGCCCCCCTCAATGGCTCTCTGGCCCCGCCACTACCCCCAATCCACTATCTGTCCACCCCGCACTCCCATCGCCACCCCCCGGGTGACAGCGTGACACAGGTGGGGCTGTGTGAACTCACCATTCTGTGGCCTCCTGAATGTTGAAGATACCGGCATTGACAGCAGCCTGTGCCCGTCTCTCCTCAAACCCCATCTCCTGTAGGGCCAGCAGCACGTCACTGAGAGTCTGCGGGGACACAGCAGCTCAGCGCCAACTCCGCACCCCACACACCCAGCCATCCCCCACCAGATCCTCACCAACAACAACAAAATTACACTTGTATAGCGCCGTTCACGTCAGGAGTACGTCTCAAGGCGCTGGAAAGTCACTGTGTCAGACCTGAGCTGAGCATGGGGTGATTAGGAGTTGCCAATGGGACCATCGAAGAGGAGAGTTTTGAGGCAGGACTTGAAGGAAGCCAGGGAGGGGGTGAGACGGAGGGATTCTGGGATGGAGTTGGGGGCAGAGTGGCTAAAGGCTCACCCGCCAATCGTGGGGCGGGTGGGTCAGCGGATGTGAGCAGGCCAGAGCCTGCTTAGCGGAGGGGGTGGGCAGGTTGTAGAGGACTTTAAATGTGAGGACCAGGATCTTGAATTGGATCCTCTGGCTGGTGGGGAGCCAGTGGAGTCGGGCGAGGATGGGGGAGATGGGGTCACGGAGTTTGGAACGGGAGAGGACACGGGCTACAGAGTTCTGGATTATCTGCAGCCTGTGGAGGGAGGAATTGGGAAGGTCGACAGGCAAGGCGTTTGGGTAATCGAGCCGGGATGTAATGAACGCGTGGATGAGGGTTTAAGCGACTTTGGGGGTGAGGTTGTGGCGGAGTTGGGTAATGTTGTGGAGATGGGGGAAAGGCAGAAAAAGTCATGGCTTGGATGTGGGGAAGGAAAGACAGTTGACACATTGCCAGCTACACTCATCACCCCCAACCCACCAGCTCCTCAACACACACACAAACACTCAGACACTTCCAGCCACCCCACACCCACCCGTTCACCACCATCTCCTCACCGCGCACACACTCTCACACACTGCCAGCAATCCCACACCCATCCCCCCAGCAGCTCCCAGAAAGCGAGTGAGGTGCACTGACAGGCAGGGAGGGGCAGTGATGGACAGTGACAGGCAGTGGGGAGCAATGAGGGGTAGTGAAAGGCAGTGAGAAGCAAAGACAGGCAGTGAGACGCAGTGACAGGCAATGAGGGGTAATGACAGGCAATGAGGGGCAATGACAGGCAATGAGGGGCAGTGACAGGCAATGAGGGGCAGTGACAGGCAATGAGGGGCAGTGACAGGCAATGAGGGGTAATCACAGGCAATGAGGGGCAGTGACAGGCAATGAAGGGCAGTGACAGGCAATGAAGGGCAGTGACAGGCAATGAGGGGCAGTGACAGGCATTGAGGGGCAGTGACAGGCAATGAGGGGCAGTGACAGGCAATGGGGGGCAGTGACAGGCAATGAGGGGCAGTGACAGGCAATGAAGGGCAGTGACAGGCAGTGAGGGGCAGTGACAGGCAGTGACAGGTAGTGAGGGGCAGTGACAGGCACTGAGGGGCAGTGACAGGCACTGAGGGGCAGTGACAGGCAATGAGTGGCAGTGACAGGCAATGAGTGGCATGACAGGCAATGAGGGGCAGTGACAGGCAATGAGGGGCAGTGACAGGCAATGAGGGGCAGTGACAGGCAATGAGGGGCAATGAGGGGCAGTGACAGGCAATGAGGGGCAGTGACAGGCAGTGAGGGGCAGTGAGGGGCAGTGACAGGCAGTGAGGGGCAGTGACAGGCAATGAGGGGTAGTGACAGGCAGTGAGGGGCAGTGACAGGCAGTGAGGGGCAGTGACAGGCAATGAGGGGCAATGAGGGGCAATGACAGGCAATGAGGGGCAGTGACAGGCAGTGAGGAGCAGTGACAGGCAGTGAGGGGCAATGAGGGGCAGTGACAGGCAGCGAGGGGCAGTGACAGGCAATGAGGGGCAGTGACAGGCAATGAGGGGCAGTGACAGGCAATGAGGGGCAGTGACAGGCAATGAGGGGCAGTGACAGGCAATGAAGGGCAGTGACAGGCAATGAGGGGCAGTGACAGGCAGTGAGGGGCAGTGACAGGCAGTGAGGGGCAGTGACAGGCAATGAGGGGCAGTGACAGGCAATGAGGGGCAGTGACAGGCAATGAGGGGCAGTGACAGGCAATGAGGGGCAGTGACAGGCAATGAGGGGTAATGAGGGGCAGTGAGGGGCAGTGACAGGCAATGAGGGGCAGTGACAGGCAGTGAGGGGCAGTGAGGAGCAGTGACAGGCAGTGAGGGGCAATGAGGGGCAGTGACAGGCAATGAGGGGCAGTGACAGGCAGTGAGGGGTAATGACAGGCAATGAGGGGCAGTGACAGGCAATGAGGGGCAGTGACAGGCAGTGAGTGGCAGTGAGGAGCAGTGACTGGCAGTGAGGGGAAGTGACAGGCAATGAGGGGCAGTGAGGGGCAGTGACAGGCAATGAGGGGCAGTGACAGGCAATGAGGGGCAGTGAGGGGCAGTGACAGGCAATGAGGGGCAGTGAGGGGCAGTGACAGGCAATGAGTGGCAGTGACAGGCAGTGAGGGGCAGTGACAGGCAATGAGGGGCAGTGAGGGGCAGTGACAGGCAATGAGGGGCAGTGAGGGGCAGTGACAGGCAATGAGGGGCAGTGACAGGCAATGAGGGGCAGTGAGGGGCAGTGACAGGCAATGAGGGGCAGTGAGGGGCAGTGACAGGCAATGAGGGGCAGTGACAGGCAATGAGGGGCAGTGAGGGGCAGTGACAGGCAATGAGGGGCAGTGAGGGGCAGTGACAGGCAATGAGGGGCAGTGACAGGCAATGAGGGGCAGTGAGGGGCAGTGACAGGCAATGAGGGGCAGTGAGGGGCAGTGACAGGCAATGAGGGGCAGTGACAGGCAATGAGGGGCAGTGAGGGGCAGTGACAGGCAATGAGGGGCAGTGAGGGGCAGTGACAGGCAATGAGTGGCAGTGACAGGCAGTGAGGGGCAGTGACAGGCAATGAGGGGCAGTGAGGGGCAGTGACAGGCAATGAGGGGCAGTGAGGGGCAGTGACAGGCAATGAGGGGCAGTGAGGGGCAGTGACAGGCAATGAGGGGCAGTGACAGGCAATGAGGGGCAGTGAGGGGCAGTGACAGGCAATGAGGGGCAGTGAGGGGCAGTGACAGGCAATGAGTGGCAGTGACAGGCAGTGAGGGGCAGTGACAGGCAATGAGGGGCAGTGAGGGGCAGTGACAGGCAATGAGGGGCAGTGAGGGGCAGTGACAGGCAATGAGGGGCAGTGACAGGCAATGAGGGGCAGTGAGGGGCAGTGACAGGCAATGAGGGGCAGTGAGGGGCAGTGACAGGCAATGAGGGGCAGTGACAGGCAATGAGGGGCAGTGAGGGGCAGTGACAGGCAATGAGGGGCAGTGAGGGGCAGTGACAGGCAATGAGGGGCAGTGACAGGCAATGAGGGGCAGTGAGGGGCAGTGACAGGCAATGAGGGGCAGTGAGGGGCAGTGACAGGCAATGAGGGGCAGTGACAGGCAATGAGGGGCAGTGAGGGGCAGTGACAGGCAATGAGGGGCAGTGAGGGGCAGTGACAGGCAATGAGTGGCAGTGACAGGCAGTGAGGGGCAGTGACAGGCAATGAGGGGCAGTGAGGGGCAGTGACAGGCAATGAGGGGCAGTGAGGGGCAGTGACAGGCAATGAGGGGCAGTGACAGGCAATGAGGGGCAGTGAGGGGCAGTGACAGGCAATGAGGGGCAGTGAGGGGCAGTGACAGGCAATGAGGGGCAGTGACAGGCAATGAGGGGCAGTGAGGGGCAGTGACAGGCAATGAGGGGCAGTGAGGGGCAGTGACAGGCAATGAGTGGCAGTGACAGGCAGTGAGGGGCTGTAACTCGAGGCCGAGGCTCGGGTTCTGACGCTGGGCCGGGAAGCCTCGGCCTGCAGCCCGGGACATTCCCCGATTCACTCACCGCTCCGCGAGGCTCCATGGCGCTCAGTAAACGCTCACCCGCTGCTCAGCTCCAGCCTCAGGCCTCAGGCTTGCACCGCCCCCTCCCCTGAGTGACAGCCCGGGGGCGGGGCCTCTCTCCCCTGAGTGACAGCCCGGGGGCGGGGCCTCTCTCCCCTGAGTGATAGCCCGTGGGCGGGGCCTCTCTCCCCCTGAGTGGCAGCCTGGAGGCGGGGCCTCCCCCCCTTAGTGACAGCATGTGGGCGGGGCCTACCCCTGAGTGACAGCCTGGGGGCGGGGCCTCTCTCCCCCTGAGTGACAAGCGCTCTGAGACGTCGTCCGGCGTGGAGGGCGCTAGATAAAGCGAAGTTGTTGTTGCTGTTATTGAGAGCCCGGAGGCTCCCTCCCCCCCCTGAGTGACAGCCCGGGGGCGTGGCCTCTGCATCTGAGTGACAGCACGGGGGCGGGGCCTCTCCCCCTGAGTGACAGACAGAGTGTATTAAAAATAGAAACAACTCTTTTCATTAAAGTTAAAAAGGTTTTATTCCAGTGTTTCTCTGTTTCTTTTATTTTTTTCCAGGAGTTTCAGTCTGAAAATTAAATACCTGTGTGGCTAAGTACAAAATTCAGTGGTAATCACACACACGCACTCACTCCATCACACTGCAACACATCACTGACTGCTAGCGACCAGGGGAGTGGGGGAAGAGGGTGTGTGTCAATGTCACCACCCTGCACACCTCCCCACGGGGTGGGGGTGGGGAGACGGGGGGGGATGTGTCCATCAGGGCTGGTCAAGGTTTGCGGCGGGTTGGTTCCCACCAATGGCCACTGAGGTTACATCAGTCATCTGGCTCAGGACAGAACTAGGTAAACAGCAACACCGTAAACAGGCTGAAATGTGGGGCGCGAGAAAGAGAGAGAGAAACAGGGAGACACAAGTTGTATTTACACAGCGCCCTTCACGTGGGGTAGCGTCCTGGAGCGCTTTACACTGGCCGAGTCTGACCCCGAGCCTGGAAGAAAGGGAGAGTGGGGAGGTGACCGCAAGCACCATCAAAAAGATCTTTAGCCAGGATTTGAAGGTGGGCAGGGAGGGGGTAAGGAGGGATTGAGAGAGAGTTACAGAGTGTAGTGGCTGAAGGCGTGGCCACCGATGGTGGAGCGGAGTGATAAACAGGAGGCTGAAGCCAGCCGAGCGGAGGCAGCGGTTGGGGGAGGTGGGTAAGCAGTTTGGAGAGGGGGGAGGTGCCAGGGCATGAAGGGATTTGAAAGCGAGTTTGTTGAAATCAATCAGTTCAGTAAATAATAATAATCCTTGCATTTGATATAGCGCTTTTCTAGACGTCTCAAAGCGCTTCACAGAATATACAGTCAAGTAAATTGACTATATTTATGGGCGAAACGCAGCAGCCAATTGTGCACAGCAGCGTCTCCACAAACAGTCATGGATTGAATGACCAAATTATTATTGTTTTGTTGAGGGATCATTATCAAGCATGTGGAGTAAGGAAACTTGCCCAAGGTTTCACCCTGACCTGCCAGGAATTGAACCCAGGTCTCTCGCTTGCAAGGCGAGTGCTCTAATCACTGAGGGAGCCAGTGAAGCTTGGTTGGACTGGTGTGACACACTCTCAGACACTGGGAGACTTGATGAGGCTAAGTTTCGATATGCTATCATAATAGTCCTTGTGTTTTGATATAGCGCTTTTCTTGTCTCCTATGCATCTCAAAGCGCATCACAGAATATACTGTAAAGTGAATTGACTGTACATTTGTGGGTAAACCATGGCAGCCAATTGCGCACAGCAGCGTCCCCATAAACAGTCGTGGATTGAATGGGCTAATTTGTTTTTAAGGATTATTATCCCCGGGATAAGTGATCCGCCAATCAACTTAACAAACAGGTTCCTACTTGCTGCTAGGTAAACAGAGGCGTGTTGAGTAACGAAACCTGCCCAACATTTCACTCTGCTGGGATTTGAACCTAGGTCTCTCGCTTGCGAGGCGAGTGCTCTAACGGCTGAACTACAGGACTCCACCTTGTGGGAATGGTTCTGAAAAGTCACACGTTTAGCCCCGTCGGGTGGGAGGGAAGGTGGGAGGGTGGGAGGGAGGTAGGTAGGTAGGCAGGTGAGTATTCTCTCTCTATTTTTATGTTCAACAAATATCAACCGTGTTTTAGTGTTGATTGTAACAGAGATTTCATATAAAACACAGTGAGGCATGCTAACACGGCCAATAAGGCAGGAAAAAAAGTGTTTGTGAATGTTTCTCGTTACTGTACAGGTGTGTTGGGAGGGGGGGGGGGGTTCTCACAGGGAGTTGTTGTGGGCTGCGGGCTCCTCCACACTCGCCCCCCCCTTATTCTCCTCCTTCAAGCCCCAGTTGTTCTGTCCACCCACCCCTTCGTCTCCCTTCGCCTTCACCGCCTCGGCTCCTTTTGTTTGTCCGTTTGACTCCTCCTGGGAACAAGGACAGTGGGACGACATGTCACAACAACAACAAATAATAATAATCCATAGCAATAATAATTCTCCCATTTTATATCGCGCTTTTCATGTCTTTGAGACATCTCAAAGCGCTTCACAGAAATACACTCTTAAGTGAATTGACTGTATATTTTGTGGGCGAAACGTGGCTGCCAATTTCAGCAGTGACCCACAAACAGTTATGGATTGGGGTGACCAATCTATTAATGTTTTCCCTCTTGAGGGATTAGTATCAGGCATATGGAGTGAGGAAACTTGCCCAAGGTTTCGCCCTGACCTGCCTGGAATTGAACCCAGGTCTCTTGCTTACTTGCGAGGCGAGTGCGCTAACCACTGAGCTATAGAACTCCCTGTAAATAAACATACACAGTGTCAGAAGGATGTCCCAAGGGTCTGGACGGTCAGCAAGTTAGATCTTAGTTGGAGGTTGGCATGGGGGAGGGTGGAGGGCAGGGATAATGGGGTAGGAAGGTGACCAATGGCATGGTCGAAGAGAAAGGTCTTGAGATATGCCTTGATGGAGGCCAAGAAGGGAGCAAGGCAGGGAGAATATGGAACAGAGTTCCAGGGGGTGGAGACAGAGAGGATGAAGGCCTGACCATCGATGGTGGGGGTTGTGGAGCAGCCCAGAGCCCGCTGAACCAAGCGAGCGGACAGGTTAATATGGAGTTAGTAGGTTACAGAGGTAGGGAGCGGGCAAGGCCATGGAGGGCTTTGAAGGCGAGGATGAGGATTTTGAATTCTATCCTCTGGGGAGCCAATGGAGCCGGGCAAGGATGAGGTGATTGGGTCATGGAGTTTGGTACAGGAGAGGACACAAATTTGGTACTGGATCTTCAGTTTGTGGAGGGAAGGGTTGGGACAGTCGACAAAGGGAGTCAGCATTGTTGCGTTTAGATGTAATAAATGTGTGGGTGAAGGTTACAGCGGCCAGCGGAATGAGGCAGTGGCGGAGCTGGGCAATGTTGGTGGGGGAAGCCAAAGATCTAAGCGACTGAGAGCTCGGTGCTGGGACTCACATTGACCTGGGAACCCTCTGCGATTGTCGACAAGGAAAAGTTGTCATTGTGCTGCTCCATCTGTGGCCTGAACTTACTGCGTGTGAGAGACAGAGGCAGAAGCCCACAGAGTCAGAGACACACCGAGACAGAAACACACAGAGTCAGAGACACAGAGAGAACACACAGAGACAGACAAAAGAGAGACAGAGAAAGAAGCAGAGAGACATAGACAGAAACACAAAGAAACAGAGAGACAGAGACAGAAACAGAGAGATAATGTCATTAACAGCAAAGCCTCTCGTATCCCTCTCCCCCACTCCACACATCCCTCTCCCCCACTTGTTGTTGTGTATGGGGGCAGTGTGTTTAGGGGGGGATCAACACCAACAACTTCAATATATATAGCGCCCTCCATGCTGGACGGCATCTCAAAGCGAGTCAGTGTGTATGGGGCAGTGTGTATGGGGGGCAGTGTCAATGGGAGGGCAGTGTGTATGGGGGGCAGAGTGTATGGGGGGCAGTGTGTATGGGGGCAGTGTGTATGGGGGGGGCAGTGTGTATGGGGGGCAGTGTGTATGGAGGGCAGTGTATATGGGGGGGGGGGCAGTGTGTATGGGGGCAGTGTGTATGGGAGGGCAGTGTGTATGGGGGAGCAGTGTGTATGGGGACAGTGTGTATGGGCGGTAGTGTGTATGGGGAGGCAGTGTGTATGGGGGGAACAGTGTGTATAGGGGAGCAGTGTGTATGGGAGGGCAGTGTGTATTGGGGGGGCAGTGTGTATGGGGGGGAGCAGTGTGTATGGGGACATTGTGTATGGGCGGCAGTGTGTATGGGGGGCAGTGTGTATGGGAGGGCAGTGTGTATGGGGGAGCAGTGTGTATGGGGACAGTGTGTATGGGCGGCAGTGTGTATGGGGGGGGACAGTGTGTATGGGGGAGCAGTGTGTATGGGGGGGCAGTGTGTATGGGGGGGCAGTATGTATGGGGAAAGTGTGGATGGGGAGCAGTGTGTATGGGACAGTGTGTATGGGGGAGCAGTGTGTATGGATGCAGTGTGTATGGGGGGGACAGTGTGTATGGGGGACAGTGTGTATGGGAGGTATGTGTGTATGGGGGGCAGTGTGTATGGGGGGCAGTGTGTATGGGGGAGCAGTGTGTATGGGGGACAGTGTGTATGGGCGGCAGTGTGTATGGGTGGCAGTGTGTATGGGGGGGCAGTGTGTAAGGGGGGCAGTGTGTATGGGGGGACAGTGTGTATGGCGGAGCAGTGTGTATGGGGGGCAGTGTGTATGGGGGGCAGTGTTTATGGGGGGGCAGTGTGTATGGGGGAGCAGTGTGTATGGGGACAGTGTGTATGGGTGCAGTGTGTATGAGGGGGAGCAGTGTGTATGGGCGGCAGTGTGTATGGGGGGGCAGTGTGTATGAGGGGCAGTGTGTATGGGGGGCAGTGTGTATGGGGGGCAGTGTGTATGGGGGCAGTGTGTATGGGGGGACAGTGTGTATGGGAGGGCAGTGTGTATGGGGGCAGTGTGTATGGGGGGGACAGTGTGTATGGGGGAGCAGTGTGTGAGGGGGGTCAGTGTGTAAGGGGGGCAGTGTGTATGGGGGGGCAGTGTGTAAGGGTGGCAGTGTGTATGGGTGCAGTGTGTATGGGGGGGAGCAGTGTGTATGGGGGGCAGTGTGTATGGGAGGGCAGTGTGTATGGGAGGGCAGTGTGTATGGGGGAGCAGTGTGTATGGGGACAGTGTGTATGGGCGGCAGTGTGTATGGGGGGGACAGTGTGTATGGGGGAGCAATGTGTATGGGGGGCAGTGTGTATGGGGGGGCAGTGTGTATGGGGGGGCAGTATGTATGGGGAAAGTTTGTATGGGGGGGGCAGTGTGTATGGGGGGCAGTGTGTATGGGGGGGGGCAGTGTGTATGGGAGGGGGCAGTGTGTATGGGGGGCAGTGTGTATGGGAGGGCAGTGTGTATGGGAGGGCAGTGTGTATGGGGGAGCAGTGTGTATGGGGACAGTGTGTATGGGCGGCAGTGTGTATGGGGGGGACAGTGTGTATGGGGGAGCAGTGTGTATGGGGGGCAGTGTGTATGGGGGGGCAGTGTGTATGGGGGGGCAGTATGTATGGGGAAAGTGTGTATGGGGAGCAGTGTGTATGGGACAGTGTGTGAGGGGGGTCAGTGTGTAAGGGTGTCAGTGTGTAAGGGGGTCAGTGTGTAAGGGTGTCAGTGTGTAAGGGGAGCAGTGTGTATGGGCGGCAGTGTCTATGGGGGGGCAGTGTGTATGGGGGGGCAATGTGTATGGGGGGGCAGTGTGTATGGGGGGCAGTGTGTGTGGGAGGGCAGTGTGTATGGGGGAGCAGTGTGTATGGGGACAGTGTGTATGGGCGGCAGTGTGTATGGGGGGGACAGTGTGTATGGGGGGGGCAGTGTGTATGGGGGGTAGTGTGTATGGGAGGGCAGTGTGTATGGGGGAGCAGTGTGTATGGGGACAGTGTGTATGGGCGGCAGCGTGTATGGGGGGGACAGTGTGTATGGGGGAGCAGTGTGTATGGGGGGGGCAGTGTGTATGGGGGGGGCAGTGTGTATGGGGGGCAGTGTGTATGGGGGGGGGGCAGTGTGTATGGGAGGGGGCAGTGTGTATGGATGGGGGGCAATGTGTATGGGGGGGCCAGTGTGTATGGGGGGGGCAGTGTGTATGGGCGGGCAGTGTGTATGCGTGGGGGGCAGTGTATGGGGCAGTGTGTATGGGGGACAGTGTTTATGGGGGGCAGTGTGTATGGGGGGATAGTGTGTATGGGGGGCAGTGTGTATGGGGGGACAGTATGTATGGGGAAAGTGTGTATGGGGAGCAGTGTGTATATGGGGCACTATGCATGGAGCAGTGTTTATGGGGGAGCAGTATGTTTGGGGGTCACTGCATATGGGGGTCGATGTGTATGAGGAGCAGTGTGTATGTGGGCGGGTGGGGGCAGTGTGTATGTGGGGTGGTGGGGGCAGTGTGTAGGTGGGGGGGTGAGGGCAGTGTGGATGGGGGTTGTGTGTATGGGACAGTGTGTATGGGGGGCAGTGTGTGAGGGGGGTCCGTGTGTGAGGGGGGTCAGTGTGTATGGGGGGCAGTGTGTATGGGGACTGTGTGTATGGGGAGCAGTGTTATGGGAGGCTGTGTGTATGGGGGAGCAGTGTGTATGGGGGGGACAGTGTGTATGGGGGGCAGTGTGCATGAGGGGACAGTATGTATGGGGAAAGTGTGTATGGGGAGCAGTGTTATGGGAGGCAGTGTGTATGGGGGCAGTGTGTATGGGACAGTGTGTATGGGGGGCAGTGTGTGAGGGGGGTCAGTGTGTGAGGGGGGTCAATGTGTATGGGGGGGCAGTGTGTATGGGGACAGTGTGTATGGGGAGCAGTGTTATGGGAGGCAGTGTGTATGGGGGCAGTGTGTATGGGACAGTGTGTATGGGGGGCAGTGTGTGAGGGGGATCAGTGTGTGAGGGGGGTCAATGTGTATGGGGGGGCAGTGTGTATGGGGAGCAGTGTTATGGGAGGCAGTGTGTATGGGGGCAGTGTGTATGGGACAGTGTGTATGGGGGGCAGTGTGTGAGGGGGGTCAGTGTGTGAGGGGGGTCAGTGTGTATGGGGGGGCAGTGTGTATGGGGGACAGTGTGTATGGGGGGACAGTGTGTATGGGAGGCTGTGTGTATGGGAGGCTGTGTGTATGGGGGGCAGTGTGTATGCGGGAGCAGTGTGTATGGGGGGCAGTGTGTATGGGGGGGCAGTGTGTATGGGGGGGGCAGTGCGTATGGGGCAGGGCAATGTGTATGGGGGGGGCAGTGCGTATGGGGCGGGGCAATGTGTATGGGGGGGGCAGTGTGTATGGGGGGACAGTGTGTATGGGGGGACAGTGTGTATGGGGGGCAGTGTGTATGGGGACAGTGTGTATGGGGGGAGCAGTGTTATGGGAGGCTGTGTGTATGGGGGGCAGTGTGTATGGGGGGGCAGTGTGTATGGGGGGGGCAGTGTGTATGGGGGGGGCAGTGTGTATGGGGGGGGCAGTGTGTATGGGGGGCAGTGTGTATGGGGGGCAGTGTGTATGGGGGGGACAGTGTGTATGGGGGGCAGTGTGTATGGGGGGGACAGTGTGTATGGGGGGCAGTGTGTATGGGGGGCAGTGTGTATGGGAGACAGTGTGTATGGGGGACGGTGTGTATGGGGGGGGCAGTGTGTATGGGTGGGGGGCAATGTGTATGGGGGGGCCAGTGTGTATGGGAGGGGGCAGTGTGTATGGATGGGGGGCAATGTGTATGGGGGGGCCAGTGTGTATGGGGGGGGCAGTGTGTATGGGCGGGCAGTGTGTATGGGTGGGGGGCAGTGTATGGGGCAGTGTGTATGGGGAGCAGTGTTATGGGAGGCTGTGTGTATGGGGGGAGCAGTGTGTATGGGGGGGACAGTGTGTATGGGGGGACAGTATGTATGGGGAAAGTGTGTATGGGGAGCAGTGTGTATATGGGGCACTATGCATGGGGCAGTGTTTATGGGGGAGCAGTATGTTTGGGGGTCACTGCATATGGGGGTCGATGTGTATGAGGGGCAGTGTGTATGTGGGCGGGTGGGGGCAGTGTGTATGTGGGGTGGTGGGGGCAGTGTGTAGGTGGGGGGGTGAGGGCAGTGTGGATGGGGGTTGTGTGTATGGGACAGTGTGTATGGGGGGCAGTGTGTGAGGGGGGTCCGTGTGTGAGGGGGGTCAGTGTGTATGGGGGGCAGTGTGTATGGGGACTGTGTGTATGGGGAGCAGTGTTATGGGAGGCTGTGTGTATGGGGGAGCAGTGTGTATGGGGGGGACAGTGTGTATGGGGGGACAGTATGTATGGGGAAAGTGTGTATGGGGAGCAGTGTGTATATGGGGCACTATGCATGGGGCAGTGTTTATGGGGGAGCAGTATGTTTGGGGGTCACTGCATATGGGGGTCGATGTGTATGAGGGGCAGTGTGTATGTGGGCGGGTGGGGGCAGTGTGTATGTGGGGTGGTGGGGGCAGTGTGTAGGTGGGGGGGTGAGGGCAGTGTGGATGGGGGTTGTGTGTATGGGACAGTGTGTATGGGGGGCAGTGTGTGAAGGGGGTCCGTGTGTGAGGGGGGGACAGTGTGTATGGGGGGGCAGTGTGCATGAGGGGACAGTATGTATGGGGAAAGTGTGTATGGGGAGCAGTGTTATGGGAGGCAGTGTGTATGGGGGCAGTGTGTATGGGACAGTGTGTATGGGGGGCAGTGTGTGAGGGGGGTCAGTGTGTGAGGGGGGTCAGTGTGTATGGGGAAAGTGTGAATGGGGAGCAGTGTTATGGGAGGCTGTGTGAATGGGGGGCAGTGTGTATGGGGGAGCAGTGTGTATGGGGGGCAGTGTTTATGGGGGAGCAGTGTGTATGGGGGGCAGTGTGTATGGGGGGGCAGTGTTTATGGGGGGCAGTGTTTATGGGGGGCAGTGTGTATGGGTGACAGTGTGTATGGGGAAAGTGTGAATGGGGAGCAGTGTTATGGGAGGCAGTGTGTATGTGGGCAGTGTGTATAGGGGGACAGTGTGTATGGGGACAGCGTGTATGGGTGCAGTGTGTATGAGGGAGCAGTGTGTATGGGCGGCAGTGTGTATGGGGGGGCAGTGTGTATGGGGGGGCAGTGTGTATGGGGGGGGGCAGTGTGTATGGGAGGGGGGCAGTGTATGGGGCAGTGTGTATGGGGGACAGTGTGTATGGGGGACAGTGTGTATGGGGGGCAGTGTGTATGGGGGGACAGTATGTATGGGGAAAGTGTGTATGGGGAGCAGTGTTATGGTAGGCAGTGTGTATGGGGGCAGTGCATGGGGCAGTGTTTATGGGGGAGCGGTGTGTTTGGGGGTCACTGCATATGGGGGTCAATGTTTATGAGGGGCAGTGTGCATGGGGGGCAGTGTGTATGTGGGCGGGTGGGGGCAGTGTGTATGTGGGGGAGCAGTGTGTATGGGCGGCAGTGTGTATGGGGGGGCAGTGTGTATGGGGGGGCAGTGTGTTTGGGGGTCACTGCATATGGGGGTCAATGTTTATGAGGGGCAGTGTGCATGGGGGGCAGTGTGTATGTGGGGGGGTGGGGGCAGTGTGTAGGTGGGTGGGTTAGGGCAGTGTGGATGGGGGCAGTGTACATGGGACAGTGTGTATGGGGGGCAGTGTGTGAGGGGGGTCAGTGTATATGGGGGGGCAGTGTGTATGGGGACAGTGTGTATGGGGAGCAGTGTTATGGGAGGTAGTGTGTAGGGAACACTATGCATGGGGCAGTGTTTATGGGGGAGCAGTGTGTTTGGGGGTCACTGTATATGGGGGTCAGTGTGTATGAGGGCGGTGTGTATGGGGGGCAGTGTGTATGTGGGGGGATGAGGGCAGTGTGTATGTGGGGGGATGAGGGCAGTGTGTCGGTGGGGGGATGAGGGCAGAGTGTAGGTGTGGGGGATGAGGGCAGTGTGTAGGTGGGGGGTGAGGGCAGTGTGTATGTGGGGGGGTGAGGGCAGTGTGTAGGTGGGGGGTGAGGGCAGTGTGTATGTGGGGGGGTGAGGGCAGTGTGTAGGTGGGGGGGTGAGGGCAGTGTGTAGGTGGGGGGTGAGGGCAGTGTGTAGGTGGGGGGTGAGGGCAGTGTGTAGGTGGGGGGATGAGGGCAGTGTGTAGGTGGGGGGTGAGGGCAGTGTGTAGGTGGGGGGATGAGGGCAGTGTGTAGGTGGGGGGGTGAGGGCAGTGTGTAGGTGGGGGGGTGAGGGCAGTGTGTAGGTGGAGGGTGAGGGCAGTGTGTAGGTGGGGGGATGAGGGCAGTGTGTATGTGGGGGGGTGAGGGCAGTGTGTAGGTGGAGGGTGAGGGCAGTGTGCAGGTGGGGGGGTGAGGGCAGTGTGTAGGTGGGGGGGTGAGGGCAGTGTGTAGGTGGGGGGGTGAGGGCAGTGTGTAGGTGGGGGGTGAGGGCAGTGTGTAGGTGGGGGGGTGAGGGCAGTGTGTAGGTGGGGGGTGAGGGCAGTGTGTAGGTGGGGGATGAGGGCAGTGTGTAGGTGGGGGATGAGGGCAGTGTGTAGGTGGGGGGATGAGGGCAGTGAGTAGGTGGGGGGTGAGGGCAGTATGTATGTGGGGGGGTGAGGGCAGTGTGTAGGTGGGGGATGAGGGCAGTGTGTAGGTGGGGGATGAGGGCAGTGTGTAGGTGGGGGATGAGGGCAGTGTGTAGGTGGGGGATGAGGGCAGTGTGTATGGGGGAGTGAGAAGCACTCACCTCCTTTTGCGCAGTTTCCTGTTCTCGGTTTTGAGGGAGTAAAGCTTTTTGGCGAAACAGACAGTTAGCATGAACAGCAGCAACAACGCAGCAGCCACCGAGCCCACCGCCACACACAGCACCTGGAACTCAGTCAGTACAGCCTCACACCTCAAACCCTTGTGCCACAGGTAGGCCTGGGCATTACACCTACACAGAGAGGGAGAGAATGTATCACTGCACACACACTGCCAGAGAAAGTCACAAAAAATATACACAGTCTCACACCTCAGCATCTTGTGCCAGGCAATTACACCAGCAGACACACAGTGTCACACCCGCACACACAACAACAACAACTTAAACTTAGAAAGTGCCTTTCACGTCGGGAGGACGTCCCAAGGCGCTGACACACACACACGGTGTCATACACGCCCACACACACACACACAATGTCACACACACACAACAACAACACCACCTTGCATTTGAATAGCGCCAGGCAGTGAGCCAGGCTGAGCAATGGCGGAGTCCGAGGCACATACACATTGTGTCACATACTGACACATACGCATGCAGACAGACACACACACAGACTCACTAGCACACAGACACAGACTCACGCACAATAGATACACACAAGCGGACTCACGCACCTAGACACAGACTTATGTACACAGACACTCGCAGACAAATACACAGACTCGCATACATAGACACACCTGCACACGGTATCACACACTGACACACACACACATATATACAGTGGAGTGCTGCAGCTCAACGGTTAGAGCACTCGCCTTACAAGCAAGAGGCCTGGGTTCAATTCCACGTTGGGCAAAACCTTGGGCAAGATTCTTTACTCCATATGCCAAACAATAATCCCTCAAAAAACAAATTGGTCACTTCAATCCACGACTGTTTGTGGGGATACTGCCATGCGCAATTGGCTACTGCGTTTCACCCACCTATAAACAGTCAATTCACTTTACAGTATATTATGTGAAGCACTTTGAGACGTCTAGAAGACGTGAAAAGCGCTATGTCAAATGCAAGGATTATTATTATTACAGACACAAACACAGACACACATACATAGACTCATGCACATAGACACAGACTCATACACAAATAGTAGGAGACAGGAATGAATGGCTTCTCTCAGGCAGGCAGAGTGGAGCTCGAGGTTCCCATGGGAACCATTAAAACTGTATTAATCCACTGCACAATGTGACGAGGTCAGTGACCCCTTTTCCCCAACGCCCGCACTCACACAATCCACATTACACAGCTGATGAGTCCTTGCATTACACTGTGTGTCACTGCAACGTCTCAAAGCCTTTTCTCGGTAAAGTGCTGGAAAGTGAGTGACTGTGTGTCTTGTTGGGTGAACACAGTAGCCAATTTTGCACACAGCAATATGGTGATGCTGGCAATGGTGAGGTACGGAGGCGTTGATGGGAACCAATCAGGAGGGCCTCGGTCATGTTGGCGTTCAGGAAAGTTGTTTCTCATCCAGGACTTGATGTCTGACAGACATTCTGTCAGGTCACCAGTGGTCCTGGAGTCAAGCGGTAGAGAGACGGAGTTGGGTGTCATCCACGTACATGTGGATGTTGACCCCCATGTCTGCAGATGCCATTTGTGGAGCTCCTGTAGCTCAGTGGTTAGAGCACTCACCTTACAAGTGTGAGACCTGTGTTCGAATCCAGGCAGGTCAGGGCGAAACCTTGGGCAAGTTTCCTTTCTCCACACGCCTAATAATAATCCCTCCAAATAAAAACCCAATAATAAAATTGGTCATTTCAATCCACGACTGTTTGTGGGGACACTGCTGTCGCAATTGGCTGCCGCGTTTTGCCCAGAAATATACAGTTAATTCACTTTACAGTATATTCTGTGAAGAGCTTTAAGACGTCGATTAGAAGTGAAAAATGCTATATCGAAATGCAAGGATTATTATTATATTTGTTAAGCATAAAGAGGTGAGGATCAAGGATAAAGCCCTGATGGACACCTCACAGGACCTACCTCTATTGTTTGATATTTGCAGTGACACCTCTATTCAGTAGGATATTGTGTGTCAGCCTGGCTCAGTTGGTAGCAACTCACCTCCTAGTCCAACAGTTGTGCATTCAAGCCTATGGTTTGGGACTTGAAGCTCTCATAGTCTAAGTTGATGGTGGTTTGTGGGACACTGGTGTGCGCAATTCGCTGTTGCGTTTCACCCACAAAATACACTGTCAGCCCTAACCGTAATTATAACTGTGCATGACCCTATCACCCACCAACCTTGCCTGACTACATTGGCTCCCCATCACACACAGGATACAGTTCAAGATCCTGGTCCTCACCTTTAAAGCCCTCCATGGCCTCGCTCCCCCCTAACTCTGTGACATGCCCTACCAACCTATTCACTGCCTCCCCCCAGCCTGCTTCATGTCCCACGCCTCACCCACCCCACCATTGGAGGACAGAATTCATCGACTCTGCCCCCACCCTCTGGAACTCTATCCCACAACCCCTCTGCTTCACCCCATCCCTCGCTTCACCACAAGGCCCTCCTCTTTGGTGTGCTTTCAATCAACCTTCTTCCCTCTTGCCCCAGCCCTCCACCCTCCCCAATTCCCTACCACAGCTCAGGTTCGGAATACTATCTGTCCAGCGCCTTGGAATATCCTTCCGACATGAATGGCGCTACACAAATGTAATTTATTTGTTTTTGGAACATGACAACTGGGGGCTAAAGGAGGGGAGGCCATTTGTAGGACTTCAGAGGGATGCTTTAGATGATGACTTAGAGGAGAGGGAGAAGAGGAAATGGTCGGAGCCGGCATTGACCATGATGGACAGCTCAGAGATATGGAGGTAGGAGTTGGGTTGGTGAGGTTCAGGGGCAGCCATGGAGGTAGGGGGCAAGGCCGAGGGAATGGAGTCAACAATGGTGTCAACGGCCTGAGTTGCAGAGGCGGGGCCTTAGCGGAGGTGGGCAAAGCGGAACAGGTCAGGGCAGGGACATGGAGTTCAAATGATTGGGAGTCAAACAAGACCGCAAGGTTGCCCACAGGCTCTGCGAGTGCCATCTATAGCCCTGTGAGGTGCTACACAAATGTAATGCTGTTGTTGTTGTTGTGGGTTGATACCAGGAAGCAATGACTCGTTTCAGCACCTTGGAGAGAAACAGTAAGTTGCTGATAACACAGAAATTTATGTACAGGACAATACTGCCAATAATAATCCTTGCATTTCATACAGCGCCTCATCACCTCTTTGAGACGTCTCAAAGAGCTTCATGGGATATACTGTAAAGTGAATTTTATGAATTTAGTGGCAAAATGCAGCAGCCAATTCCGCACAGCAGTGTCCCCACAAACAGTCCTGGATTGAGTGACCAATTTTTAAAACATTTTGAAGGGATTATTACCTCCAGAAATGTGATCCACCAATCGACTAACACCTAGACCCCTACTTACTGCTGGTAAACCGAGGTGTGTGGAGTGAAGAAACTTGCCCAATGTTTCGCCCTCCCTCCCCGTGAATAGAACCTGGGTCTCTCGCTTGCGAGGCTGAGTGCTCTAACCACTGAGCTACAGGACTCCACATCAAGAGATCAGTTTATGAGAAACCTCCCCCTTCCCCCCGAGCTCCCCTAGCAAGCCCCAGCCACCCCCACGGCCTCTCCCACCCCAGCCATGACTTACTGGGCTGACACAGTCACTGACCTGCAGATGGGTCCCAGAGTCTCCATAAGGAAGCACTGTCCCCCATTATAGCAATAGTTGGGCACAGTGTCACACAGAGATTTGCAGGAGTTATTGTAGAGGAAGTAACCGAGTTTACAGCCCTCCCCGACACCCGTCACCTCACCCCCCACTACCTCACCTCCCCCAGCCTGCCTGCTCTCCGAACCCACAGCCCCCGGCACTCCACCACCACCCATCTCTTCACTTCCCATCTCATTGCCTCCCATCTCATCGGCCCCCACCACACTGCCCCCCACTACACTGCCCGCCATCTCATTGACACCCACCACACTGCCCTTCACCAGACCACCCCCCACCTCAGAGATCCCGAATTCACTGACTCCAACTTCACTGCCCCCTATCTCACTGCCCCCTATCTCACTGCCCCCCACCTCAACGCCCCCCACTCCCACGACACCACCCTCCAGCAGCCCCCAATCAGAGCCCAAGTCCCTGTCTGGTGCTGACTGTCCAGTCACTTGTGTGGGGTCGGGGGGTCCTGTGGTCGGGCTGGCTCCCCCCGGCTCAGTGCCCACAACTCCAGCTGGTGCCAGGCTGTGGGCAGGGTCGGTGGCCGTGGGCGGGTGGGTGGTGTCTGGGTCGGTTGTGCCATCAGTGCCGGGGTTCAGGTTGGAGAGGGTTTCTGGGGGGCCGGTGGACACCGCTGCCCAGCGCACCATCAGGTCCAAATCCAGTGAGTCGGTGCTGCCCTCAGCGCCCAGCGTGACCGGCTCGGTGCCCGCTCCACCCAGCGACTCGGTGTCGGTGACGGTGACGGGCAGGGAGGGGCTGAGAGACTCCCCGCTGCCCTCGGGCGGCGCCAGGGGCCGAGCGGAGCGGGGGCCCAGACCTCTGGGAGCCAACCTCGCCGCTGCTCGCTCCCCCTCCTCATCGCCGCTGGTCCTCACACCGTCCACCGCAGCCCGACTCCTTTCCAGCCCAGAGTCTTGGGCAGCCTCTGCCCTCGAACCTCTGGCACCCGAACCCCAGGCCCCCACCCTTGCTGGCAGTGGGACATCTAGGCGCGGCAGGCTGTGGTGGGTGTCAACGCCGGGCGGGTCTGAGCCATGGTAGGTGGGGTCAGAGTCAGCCACAGGTAACTGCGGAGCGGAGTCAGGCGGGTTGTGAGAATCCAAACCTGTGATGGGGGATGGGAGAAGAGGAGAGGATCAGTAACATTGATCACACTCACTGCACAAAGTGTGTGTCACGCTTATTCACACATAGGCTGTTCACAACATCCTGTTTTTCTTACAATTCTTTTTTTTGTTGTCAATGAGTTGGAGGAGTGAATCTGCATCCCATCATTATCTACCATGAAAATAATAATAATCCTTGCATTTGATGTGGCACTTTTCACGTTTTTGAGGCACGGCAGGCAATTGCACACAGCAGTGTTTCCCACAAACAGTCGTGGATTGAGTGAACAAAGTATTATTTTTTTTGAAAAGGGATTATTACCCCCAGAAAAGTGATCACCAATCGACTAACAACCAGTTTCCTACTTACTGAAGGTAAAACAGAGGTGTGTGGTGTAAGGGAACTTCCCCACATTTCAATCTGCCCGGGAATCAAACTAGGGTGAGCTTGTGAGGTGAGCGCTCTAACCACTGGGTTATGGGATTATGATCTGTCATGAAAATGATAGCGCTCAAACTCACAGCGATTCTATGGACATTTAAGTACAATTACACACTTGTTCTGAGCATTCAACCACTTCTAAATGCAATTATCATCACTCTTCCTCATGTTTCAGTTGTGGAGTCCTGTAGCTCAGCGGTTCGAGCACTTGGCTCGCAAGAGAGAGGACCTGGGTTCGAATCAACAACCACAACAACAACAAACGGCATTTACACAGCGCCTTTCAAGTCGGGAGGACGTCCCAAGGCATTGGACAGTCAGGGATCTGTACCTGAGCTGGTGGTTGGTTTTCAGGAGGGTGGAAGGCAGGAAGGATAGGGGTAAGGAGGGTGACCAAAGGCACGGTTGGTAGGACAGATTCCTGGGAGGGCAAAACATTGGCCAAGTTTCCTTATTCCACATGCCTCTCCTTATCTAGCAGTAAGCAGCAACCTGCATGTTAGTCAATTGGCTTTTCCGGGGGAATAATCTGTCCCCACCAAAAAAAAATTGGGGGCAGGGGGCGTCACTCAATCCATGACTATTTGTGGGGCACTGCTGTGTACATGTCAGTTAATATGTAGTCAATTCATGTTACATTATATCCTGTGAAGCCTTGAAGACCTGATAAATCGCTACATCAAGTAATAATTTATTTGATTACTATTATTATCAAATTATTTGATTATTACATCAAATAATAATTACATCACTCACACTCACTCACACATTCTCCCCCCAACTCGCCACTACACAGTGCATACTCACATACGCGTACACATATGACTGACAGTAATTCTTATTTGTTGGACGTTAATTCTATATGAATTAAAAATTTATTATCGATCATTTATATATTTCCAAATCATCCAAAAAACATATACATTTGAGACACTCCCTTTTCAGCCCTGAGATTCATTCAAGGGACGTATATGGAAACCTGTAGCTCAGTGGTTAAAGCACTTGCCTTACAAGTGTGCGACCTGTGTTTGAATCCAGACAGGTCAGGGCGAAACCTTGGAAACGTTTCCTTACTCCACACATACGCCGAATAATAAACCCTCCAGAAAAACAATAAAATTGGTCATTTCAATCCACGGCTGTTTGTGGGGACGCTGCTGTGCGCAATTGGCTGCCGTGTTTCCCCACATAGTCAATTCACTTTACAGTATATTCTGTGAAACGCTTTGAGACGTCTAGAAGACGTGAAAAGCTTTATATCAAATTATTCTAATATATAATATATGCATTTTGATACAGCGCTTTTCACGTCTTCTGGACTGTGTCTCAAAGCGTTTCACGGAAATACACTGTAAAGTGAATTGACCGTTTATTTGTGGGCGAAACGCGGCAGCCAATTGCGCACAGCAGCATCCCCACAAACAGCCGTGGGTTGAAAAGACCAATTTTTCACAATAGGTTATTTTGGGACAAATTATTATTAGGCGTGGATTATTATTATTAATACAGAGACTCTCTGTCTCTCCCTCTCGTTCCATTTTTGTGGAGCGGAAACTCCCCTGAAAATGATCCGAGTTTGACCCCCCTCCCCTCAACCAGGCATCATTTACCCAGCAAATTCCCATAGATCAACAGCTAACATCTGTTTCTCCATCAGCCTCTATTGTCTTGTCTCTAACAGCAGGAGGGAGACTGTCAGTGTGTGAGAATCCTTCACATCAACCCCAGGCTGTGACAATCTGCACACCCTGAGACACAGAGAAACAGGGACACACACACACTGGCAGAGACACACACACACAGAGATAAAGGGAGAGAAACACACATACACACAGAGAGACAGGCAGAGAGAGAGACACACATAGAGAGATAGAGACATGGGGAGCGAGACGATAGCCAGAGAGAGGGGGACACACACGGAGACAGTCAGAGACAGACACACAGACACACAAACAGACAGACAGACAGAGACATGGGGTGAGAGACACACACACACAGAGAGGAACACACATAAAGAGGCAGGCAAGGAGAGGCAGTGAGACAGAGAGAGACCACAACCTACACACACACACTCGTTGATAGTTGCATTACACACAGGCAGACACACCCACACACCCCCACCCCCCCCCCATACACACACACAGGCAGACACACCCACACATACTCCCCCCACACCCCCCCCCCCCCACACACACACACACACTCCCCCCCCACACCCCCACCCCCCCCACACACACACAGGCAGACACACCCACACACACCCCCCCACACACACACACACACCCCACAGCCCCCCCCCCCATACACACCCCCACACACACACACACCCCACACACACACAGGCAGACACACCCACACATAACCCCCCCCCCACACACACCGCCCCCTCCCCCCCACACCCCCCCACACACACACACCCCACACACACACACACAGGCAGACACACCCACACATAACCCCCCCCCCCACACACACCCCCCACACACACACACACACACCCCACACCCCCCCCCCATACACACACCCCACAACCCCCCCCATCCCACACACACACACAGGCAGACACACCCACACATACCCCCCCACACACACAATGCCACACAGGCAGTCACACACACATATACCCCCCACACACACAGGCAGACAGGCAGACACACACATGCCCTCGGGCAGTCAGACAATCCTGGTATTTAAAGGGATTCACTGTTATCGGATGTAAGGATTTAAACCGAAAAGATCCTGTGAGAAATTGGACGGGAGGTTTATACAACAGCTCCATAATCTGGTGTTTGTGCAGACACATACACACACACAGACATACACATACACACACACACACAGACATACACATACACACACACAGACACAGACATACACATACATACACACACACATACATATACACACACATACATACACACACACATACATACATACACAGACATACACACACACAGACAGACAGACATATTTACACACACACATAATAATCACACACAGACAGACGGAGACACGGACAAAGGCTGAACCGATGTGTAAAATGATTTGATTGATCGGGAGGGAGCCCGTGGTTTACTACACACACAGCTCAGTCCCTCCCCCCCCCCCCCACACACACACACACACCCTCCCCCCCCCACCCCCCACACCCCCCTCCCCCCCCACACACACACACATCCTCCCCCCCCACACACACACACACACACACACACCCTCCCCCCCCCACCCCCCACACCCCCCTCCCCCCCCACACACACACACATCCTCCCCCCCCCCCCACACACACACACACACACACCCTCCCCCCCCCCACACACACACACACACCCTCCCCCCCCCACACACACACCCTCCCCCCCCACACCCCCCTCCCCCCCCACACACACACACATCCTCCCCCCCCACACACACACACACACACACACACCCTCCCCCCCCCACCCCCCACACCCCCCTCCCCCCCCACACACACACACATCCTCCCCCCCCCCACACACACACACACACACACCCTCCCCCCCCCCACACACACACACCCTCCCCCCCCGCACACACACACACCCTCCCCCCCCCCACACACACACACCCTCCCCCCCCCCACACACACACACCCTCCCCCCCCACCCCCCACACACACACCCTCCCCCCCACACACACACACACACCCTCCCCCCCCACACACACACACACACCCTCCCCCCCCCCACCCCCCCCCACACACACACACCCTCCCCCCCCCCACACACACACACACCCTCCCCCCCCCACCCCCCACACACACACACATCCTCCCCCCCCCACACACACACACCCTCCCACCCCCCACACACACACATCCTCCCCCCCCCCCACACACACACACACATCCTCCCCCCCCCAACACACACACACACACTCCCCCCCCCCCCACACACACACATCCTCCCCCCCCCACACACACACACCTCCCCCCCCCCCCCCCCACACACACACACACCTCCCCCCACCCAACACCCCCCCCCTCCCCCCCCCCCCACACACACACAGCACAGTCGGAGGGTGGGGGGGTCTTTGGCTAAACGTAGCTCAGATTAACAATGTGAAGATGGTATCTGGCTCTAACCCCCCTCCCCCCCCAAAACACCCCCTCCCCCCCCCCCCACACACCCCCTCCCCATCACTCACCCAGCCCAGCAGCCGGCAGGCAGGGCAGTGCAGGCAGCAGCCACAGACACAGACACAGGGTCCCAGCCCCTGGCATCAGCAACACCTCTGCTCCCCTTCCCATCACTGCTCCTCTCTCTCTCTCTCTCTCTCAGTCTCTCTCTCACTCAGTCTCTCTCTCTCTCTCTCTCTCTCTCACTCTCACACACTCTCCATCTCCCGGACACTTGTTTGGAAAGGGAAAAGGCTGAGAGTGAGAGAGAAAATGGAATTGGTTTAATCTGCAGATTTTCTCTCTCTCTCTCCTCTCTCTGTGTGTCAGTCAGACAGCGAGACCACAGCGCCTCCTAACTGTCTGTCTGGGGTAAGGCACCTACAGACACACACACCACTTATACACACCACACACGCATCACTCTCATACACACACCACACACACGCATATACACACACCAAACACACCAAACACACACACACGCATATACACACACACCAATATACACACATCACACACACACACACCAATATACACACATCACACACACACACGCATATACACACACACCAATATACACACATCACACACACGCATATACACACCACTCATACATACAGCACGCACGGGCCATTCTCATACACACCAACAACAACAAAATTACATTTATAGAGTGCCTTTCAGGTGGGGAGGATGTCCCAAGGCGATCAACAGTGAGGTCTGGGGGTGGGGGGGGGGGAAGGCCTAGCAGAAGGCACGGTCAAAGAGGAGGGTCTTGAGACCGGCCTTGAAGGAGGCGAGGGAGGGAGGGAGGCGAAGGGACTGTGGGATGGAGTTCCAGAGTGTGGGAACAGAGAGGCTGAAAGCCTGTCCATCGATGGTAGGGTGGGTCGGGTGGGGGACATGGAGCAGGACGGAGCCCACTGAACGGAGGGGACGGGGAGGTTCATAGGGGGACAACAGGTCAGAGAGGTGGGGGGGGCAAGGCCGTGAATGGACGAGGATCCTCTGGGGGATGGGGAGCCAATGGAGCCGAGCGAGGGTGGGAGTGATGTGGTCGCGGAGCTTGGTGTGGGTGAGGCCACGAGCTGCAGAGTTCTGGATGATCTGCAGCTTGTGAAGGGAAGAGCCAGGATGGCTGACGAGGAGGGAGTTTCCATATTCAAGCCTTGATGTGACAAATGTGTGGGTGAGGTCTGTGAGGTGTGAGATATACACACCATTCATACACACACTCATACAGACCACACATGCATGCATACACACACTCTCATGCACATACTCTCTCAAACACATATTCTCAAACATACACACACACACACCCATACACACACTGTCATACACAACAACAAAACTACATTTGTATACACTCATACACACTCATACATCCACATACTTACTCTCATACACATACACTTGATAATAATAATCATTGCGTTTGATACAGAGCTTTATCACATCTTCTAGACGTATCAAAGCACTTCATAGAATACACTGTAAAGGGAATTGACTGTATATTTTTGGATGAAACATGGCAGCCAATTGCGCATAGCAGTGTCCCACAAACAGTCGTGGTTTGAAATGACCAATTAATTTTTTTTGAGGGATTATTATCAGGCATATGGAGTATGGAAACTCGCCCAAGGTTTCGCCCTGACCTGTCGGGAATTGAACCCAGGTCTCTCGCTTGTGAAAAAAAAAGTGATTATTGATTGTAAGGCAAGTGCTCTAACCACTGAGATACGGGGACTCCACACTCTCATAACTACACACTCTCCTGTACACTCTCACACATAATCAAGTGTCTCCCATACACTCACATATTTACTCACACATCTACTCACTCACCTACTCATACTTGGCATTTACAAATGTTACTGTCACACACTGACGTCCAGTTACACCTACAATTTTGCCTTTATCACCTTGTCAAAACATATTAAACCAATCCGGGGTTTTCCTGTTTCTTGTGATGAACAGGGACTGTAAATCCAGTTAATCCCAAACTCCACCACCCACATTGTGACCAGTGCTAAACTGTGTACCGCCATTACCCCAGTGCTCAGCCCGCTCCACTTACACCTATCACACACACTGAACTCTGTGTCCCCCATCAAACCAGTCCTCGCCAGGCTCCACTGGCTCCCTATCACCGAACGGATCAATTTCACTTCACGTTTATTCACCTCCCTACTGCTCCGACCTGCTCATTCCCCAACCCATTACCCTCTGCCTCCACATGGCTGGCTCAGGCTTCCTGCTCCATCATCGGTAGCTAGGTTTTCAGCCCCTACGCCCTGAAGATTGGCACTTTCTCCCCCAAGCTCTCTCCCCCCTTGCACACACTGTCACGCACACTCCCTCTCACAGCGGATCAGTGGAGTTCAGGCTTTGTGTCTGTATCTGTCTTAGAGTGAGCAGCAAACCACAGTAGTGTGTGAATGTCTGTGTGTGAGTCTGTGTGTATATGTCTGTGTGTGTGTGTTGGGTGGGGAGCAGAACTCAATATAAAGTGCCACTTCATACATCTCAAGCTGTGTGGGTGGGTGTGGGGGGGGATTTGGGTTTGATTCCCGGGCAGGGCAAAATGTTGGGCGAGTTACCGTACCTCAAACAAACACCTCAGTTTACTGAGCAGTAATGGGAGCCAAAAGTTAGTCGATTGGCAGATCACTTTTCCTTGGGTAATAATCCCAAATCACTTCCAAAGAATAATTAGGTCATGCAATCCGCGCCCGTTTGTCAGACACCGCTATGCACAATTGGCCCTCAAAATACAGTTAATCCACTGTATAATATGTGAAGCGCTTTGAGACATCTCAAAGACACACACAGCACTGTGACAGCACAGCCATGAAACAAATTTGTGAATCACAGAGTTACTCGTGTTGAATACTCTTCGACGGCCCCATCGGCCATCCCATAACCCCTCCAGCACCCCCCCGATCCCAACTCGTGTCTGAAACACCGACTGTCCTGTGCCTTGGGACGTGAAAGGCGTGTGTTATTTTGTTGTTGTTGTTGGCTGCCGTGTGCTGTGGGGAACTCCCCACCCGCCCTTCAGCCCAGGGAATGGATACCCGTCAGACACTGTCTGTCCAGGGGCAAAACAAGCTCACAACCTCTTCCCCTGGTCATGTATGGAGTGTTCTCGCTCCAAGGAGCAATGTATTCTCAATGTATTATCGTGTGATAGTGGGTCACTGTCTTAATGTGTCAGTGTGTTAGTGTGTCATTTGTCAAGGGTTTCTGTGCGTCAAGCCCAGTGTGAAGTACGTAATATAAATGGATATTGTTGTCAGACACTGGATGATCATGGTAATGGGTTTCCATGTGCATCAGACACCGACTGTTCACTGTAGCTCAGTGGTTAGAGCACTCGCCTCTCAAACGAGACAACTGGGTTTGATTCCCAGCAGGGTGAAACCTTGGGCAAATTTCCTTACTCCACACGTCTGATAATAATCCCTCAAGAAATAACAACAGCAACAAAATTACATTTCTAGAGCACCTTTCACGTTGGGAGGAAGAAAAATATACAATAAGAAATTGGTCACTTCAACCCATGACTGTTTGTGGGACGCTGCTGTGCGAAATTGGCTGCTGCATTTCGCCCACAAAATGGGCAATATATTGTGTGAATATACAGTATATTCTGTGAAGTGCTTTTGAGACGTCCAGAAGATGTGATAAGGCGCTGCATCAAATGCAAGTATTATTATTATGTTGATGGGTTTCCGTGTGATTGAGCAGCGTTTGACCAAAGTAAGTCCGGGGCTCCAATTGGGAACAATGAACACTTGGAGAGGCAGTGGAATGGCCAAGGCCCAGGGAATCACAGCCCAGCAACAGGAAGAAAATGAAACGTTTGGGAGATAAAATGTCTTCAGATTTGTCTCCAATTAGCCATCTGATGGGGTCAAGCGAACAGCAGAGAATGTGCACACACTGGCCCAGACACACCTGTGAGACTATAGCTAGGTGGTTAGAGCACTTGCCGCGAAAGCCCAAGGATCTGGGTTTGGTTTAAAGTGCTCTGAGACGCCGTCCACGCGCCCAAGATGCCTGGCGTGGAGGGCGCTATATAAATCAAAGTTGTTGTTGTTGTTATTGCTGATTTCCAGGCTGGGCGAAACGTTAGGCAAGTTTGCTCACCTAGCAGTCAGTAGGAATCTGGTTGTGAGCTTCGTGTCTTGCTGTAGTATTCCCTACCCCTTATCACAGCAGTTTGAGTCAGGCTCCCTATCACCAAACAGGTCAATTTCAAGATCCTCACACTTGTTTTCAAATCCCTTTGTGCCCTGGCACCACCCTATCCCTCAACCTACTTTACTCGACCCATAACCTCCGACTGGCTCTGACCTCTTGTATGTATGTCCCTTGTGCCCTCTGTTCCACCATTGGTGTCCGCGCTTTCAACCCCTGCTCCCCCAAACTCTGGAACACTGTTCCTCTATCCTGCAGTCCTGTCCCCTTCCACCCCCCCTCTTTTCCCCATCTTTAGGTTATGCCTGAAGACCTTCCTCTTGGGCCATGCCTATTACCTCCCCCTGGCTTGGGGGTCAGACTCCACCGCAGTTAATTACTCTGGAATACTACCCTGTGAGAAGATCGCAGTGTAAATGCAAGTTGTTGGTGTAATTCTCCGAAGCTGTACGCAACCTTGACCTCCAATTCTCCTTCCTCCCCCACATCCGGTCCCTCACCAGCACCGCTTTCTTCCATCTCCACCACATCACTCGTCTCCGCCAATACTTCACCCCAACAGCTGCCGAAACCATGCCTTTGTCACCTCTCAGCTGGACTACTCCAACCCCTCCTCCAATCCACCATCGGCGGCTGTGCTTTCAGCCACTGCGCCCCAAAACTCTGGGAACTCCCTCCCTCAATCCTTCTGCCTCACCACCTCTTTTTTCATTTTCAGGTTGCACCTGAACACTTTTCTGGTCAACCGCACCTTCCCATCACCCTGGCTCAGCCTTGGGCTCCATTATTGTAAAGTGCTTTGAGACGCTGCCTGGCGTGGAGGGCACTATATAAATCCAAGTTGTTGAGAGGCGAGGGTGGAGCGGGGGAGCTAGAGTCAGACTGACAGAGGGTCAAGATAACGCATTTCACTGGGTGAACAGGACACTATCGCGCTGATTGAATCCACTTTGATGTAAAAAGAAAACAAACGCCTTTTTATTTTGAAAATGTCAAGTTCCACCAAGATAGAGCCAACAGTGACACACTCATTACCCGCCCCCCCACCCCCCTCCCCCCACCACCCCCACACACACTACAGGCCAGAGTCACAGCGGAGACAAGTGTCAGCCCCCACCAGCGCTGACTGACTCTCACCCTGATCAATCTACAATTCCACCGTACACCCACGGAGCGCACAAGCGGGCAGCCAGGCAGGCGGGCGAGCTGACAGCCCACTGTGGAACCAGTCACTTGCCATTCAGTGTCTGACGACATTTTGTAAAGGAGTGTGCAGTCTCCCCACTGCTGCTAAACACAAACACACACACACTGTCAGCCTCACAGCAAGCCATGGTGCTGCTCACTGCCGTCTGTTTCCGATCCAGTTCAGCAAGAGTGACGGAGGTGGGGGTGGGGGGGAAAGGGAGTGAGTGGAGAGTAAGGGAGGAGGGGGGGAAATTGAGTGAGTGGGGTGGGGCAGTGAATGAGGGAGGAGGGAGTGAGCGAGGAGAGAGTAAGGGAGGGGGAGTGAAGGAGGGGAGGGAGGGCAGAGTGAGTGAATGGGGAGGGCAGTGATTGAGGGAGGGGGGAGTGAGGGGGTGGGGAAGTATGCGAGGGAGTGGGGGAGGGAAGGAGGAGTGAGGTGGAAATGAGGGAGCACTACACAAAGCTGTGAAACATAGGCCAGGTGCAACTCACACTCACTGACTCATACTCAGTCCAAGTTTGAGGAAGGATGGTGTTAGGAGTGGAGGTGCTGCTGCTGCTCGATGGCTGGTCCTGAGCTCAGTCAGAGAGCGGGGGTGGGGGTGGCTGAGAGACATCAGTGTTGGGAGGGAACCCATGCGTTTGGCTGTAATTCAGGGAGAGGGTGAGAGCCTGATCTCAAAACCAAACACTAACACAGTGACTATCCCTTTGACCGACAGGTGACAGAATCCAACCGTCCCCAATACCACTCCACACTGTGTGTGTGAGTGAGTATAAGTGTGTGTCTGTGAGTATGAGTGTGTATCTGTGAGTATGAGTGTGTGTGTGTGAGTGTCACAGGGTGAGCTTGCATCAGGGCTTCCCCCCCACTGCAGTCTGGTATCAGTCCTGGGGAAAGCAGAGTGTGGTTGGACCACAGTCCTGATATCCCAGTCACCCCACTGAGGACCAACTGAGCACATTCCAGCCACTGGACAATCAGCCACTTACCCCGGACAGTGGATGGTGGGGGGAGCTGGACAGGGTGGGGGGAGCTGGACAGGGTGGGGGGAGCTAGACACTGTAACGGGATACAGTCCCTACGAAGTGAACTCCAGTAATATCCAACATGTATGACATCCACGTTGAGATGTGACAGACAGACGGACGGACAGACAGACAGACAGACAGACAGACGGAGAGGTAGAGCAGAGAGGAGAGCCAGGCCAGTCACCACGTGTACAGCCCTGGCAAATGGCTAACACTCTACAATCTACAGTCGTTTTGCCCAAGGTATCTTTCTTCTGAGAACGCCTGAGCCTGGCCCAGCCCAAGAGATTATTAGGATATGGAAAGGCCATCAGTGAGTGGGTGTCAGAGGGAGGTAGCTGAGAGAGCGAGTGGTGGCTTGGGTTCGACAAGTCTCCTACACACAGGGCTGGGCCGGGCCGGGCTAGGGCCCTGAGGGCACTGGGGTTGGTGTGGGGCCAGCACTGCCGTCCGGCTGAACAGGCGGAGCGGGATCTGTAGAGAGGATCAGAGAACAATCATCAACCACTGGAGCTCTCTACTCCAACCCCATTCTCTCCTCTCTCTCCCCATGGTGTCTGTGCTGGTGCTCGTTCCCCCACTGGAGCTCTCGACTTTAACCACATTCCCTGCTCTCTCTCTCTCTCTCTCTCTCTCCCCATGGTATCTGTGCTGGTGCTCACTCCCCCACTGGAGCTTTGTACTAAGCTTGTGCGCTGTTTGCCCCCCACAACCAGCCACGCGCTGAACTCTTACACATGCCGTTGGTGGTGGCTGCCGGCCTCGGGCCCATCATGTTGCCGTGACTGGGCGGTACCCCAGTCGGGGGCAGGTGCGGGGCAGCTCCTGGGGGCAGATTGGGCTGAAGGTTCGGCATCATCCGGCCTGGCATCGGCTGACCTGGCATCATCGGCATCTGGCCTGTGTCAACATAAACCATCCCATCAGCACCAGGCAACCGCAAGGCACAGACTGAACAGGGGGCGCGAGGTGGCAGAGAGAGGGGGCAAGGGGAGGAGGGGACGGAGGGGGAGAGAGGATGCAGTGGGGGAGAGAGGATGCAGTGGGGGAGAGGGGAAGGGTGAGAGAGGGGTGGCAGAGGAGAGAGTGAGCAGGGTGGGGAGGAGAGAGCAGAGCGTGTTGGGGTGGCGGGGGAGAGAGCACAAGCAGGTAGAGGGAGAGCGGGGCTGGTGGGGGGAGTGAGAGTGGGGGGGGAAGAGAGCGAGCTGGGGGGTGAGAGAGGGAGAGTGAACTGGGGGAGTAAGGGAGATCAAGCTGGGGGGTGGGGCGAGCTGGGGTGTGGGGGGGGGGGGGGGGAGAGTGAGCAGGGGGTGGGGGGGGGAGCGAGAGCAAAGGGGGGGAATGAAGCGCAAGCATGGGTGGGGGAGGCAGGAGAGAGAGCGAGGTGGGGGTGGGGGAGGCGGGAGAGAGAGCGAGGTTGGGGGTGAATGCTTGTGTGATGAAGCCTGTGGAGTGGAGCAGTGCTGTTATCAGCCTCTCATAACAAACTGAGAATCACTAATTACCATCTGTCTGTTGGAGAGAATGTAGGTCACAGGGAGATGGCGTGCGAGCGAGTGGGGAGGGGTGGGGGGGGAAGGGCTCTGGGGAATCACAGAGAGGACAAGTGGGCACAGGAGGATGTCTCTAACCCTACCCTTTCTCTGTGCCCATGACTGTCTGCCTGCAGACACCCTGGGGGGCAACAATATACCCAGCACAGCCGCCGCACCACACACACATAGCCCCCACCCACAATTAGCTCCACCCACACCCCACCCCACTGTCCCCTCAACCACCACCACACACACAGCTCCCCCACTCACACACAGACCCCCCATCCACACACACAGCAACCCCCCACACACACCGCCCCTCCCCACACAGACACTGCCCCCACACACACAGCACCCCCCCACCACACACACACAGCCCCTCCCCCGCCACACAAAGTCCATCCCCACACACAGTGCCCAAAACGTTCACTCCCAAAATATATAATCAATCCACTTCACAGAATATTCTGTGGAGCACCTTGAGACATCTCAAAGATGTAATAAGACTACATCAAATGCAAGGATTATTATTTTATTGACTGTCCCATCTCATTCATAAATCTGACAAGTGTCTCAAAGCTTCTCGCTGTAAAGTGGAGTAACTGTTTGCACGTGAAACCAGCTTCCAATTTGCTCAGCACATCATTGACATCAACTCTTTGTCAGACTCACTCACTCACCCACTCACACTCCATTCTGTTTTGGTCAGCCAGGTGTCTGACATGTGGAAACCCATCATCATTGCTTAAGGGTCTCTAAACCCAACTGAGAAATCCATGCACCCAATCTACCTACAGAAATTCCCTTAACTGGAATCGAATATTCACTCTCTCCCTGGAGGGACCCAGCCCGGTTAATTAATTCCAGAGAGTATCAGGCACTGGTTGGCTGGCGACAGACCACTTATAGAGCGCCTTTCACATCAGGAGGACGTCCCAATGTACTTAACAGTCAGGTCGGGACCCGAGCAAGGGGGAGGGGCAAGGTAGGGAGGGAGAGTTAGGTGGGTGACAGATGGCCCCATTCCGCCCTCCATCCCTTGCTCTTTGAGAAGAGCTGTCTGAATCAATCCCACTCCCTCGCTCTCTCCCCATAGCCCTGCAAACCAAGGTCCATCGGTAGAAAATAAAAGCCCACAGTATTAAAGGGACAGTGGCAATAAGAATGCAGAACTGGCTGGGAGACAGGAAGCAGAGTGGTGGTAAACAGTTGTTTTTCTGTGTGCAGTGGTGTCCCTCAGGGATCGGTATTAGGACCACTGCTTTTGTGGTCTACATAAATGACCTGAACTTGGGTATAGGGAGCACAATTTCCAAGTTTGCAGATGATACAAAGTTGGGACAAGTAGTAAACAGTGAGGAGAATAGTAGCCTACTTTAAGATGACATAGACGGACTGGTAAAATGGGCAGACACATGGCAGATGACGTTTAATGTGGATAAATGCAAAGTGATGCATTTTGGATGAATTAGGAGGGGCAGTATAAGCTGATGGTAGAACCACAACAAGTGGGTGAAGGAACAGAGAGACTTGGGGGTTCATATAAATAAATCTTTGAAGATGGCAGGACAGGTAGATAACGCTTTTAAAATAACATATGGGATACTAGGCTTTATAAATAAGGGCATAGAGTACAAAAGTCAGGAAGCTTTGTTAAAGGGCTGGTTAGGTCAGCTGGAGACTGTGTTCAGTTCTGGGCACCACACTTCAGGAAGGATATTAAGGCATCGGAAAGGGTGCAAAGGAGATTCACCAGGATGGTACCAGGAATAATAAATAATAATCCTTGTATTTGATATAGCGCTTCTTGTCTTCTAGAAGTCTCAAAGCGCTTCACAGAATATACTGTAAAGTGAATTGACTGTATATTTGTGGGCAAAACACGGCAGCCAATTGAGCACAGCAGTGTCCCCACAAACAGTTGTGGAATGAAATGAGCAAATTTTATTACAGTATTGTGTTTTGTTTGGGATTATTATTAGGAGTGTGGAATAAGGAAGCTTGCTCAAGGTTTTGCCCTGACCTGCCTGGATAGCAGAATGAGGGACTTCAGTTATCAGGAGAGGCTGGAGAGAAGCTAGGATTATTCTCCTTCAAGCAGAGAAAGTTAAGAGGAGACTTAATAGAAGTTTTCCAAATTATGAGAGGATTTGATTCGGTGAACAAGGAGAAACTATTTCCACTGGCGAGTGGGTGGGTAACCCAAGGATTTAACATAGTTGTTGAAAGACACAGAGGGGAGGTGACCAGAAATGTTCCCTGCCCCCAGTGACTGGTCTGCCCTTCCAAGTCCTGCTGCTGAGCCAGGCTGGGACTGTGCTGTCATTAGCAGTGAGAGAGAGAGGGAGGGAGAGCCTGGATATACTGTGGACTTGCCTGGCTCAGGAACCAGACTAGAGACCGTCACAGAAGGGGTCGGCTTGATTCTGACATACCATTGCCAAAGGCGTCACTTTGAAGCCAATTCAGTTTAGATGATTATTCCCAGGATAATTGTCCTGGGAGTAATCGGATTCTCCTTAAAGCTGAACAGACCCAAGATGAACGTGCTTGGTAAGTAGTCTCTCTCACGAAGATAGCCCACCCACCCCCCCTATACACACACACACCAGTGGCGATGATCTACACCCAAGGCTGTAGCAAGGCCTAAACCACCCGCCCCAGGCTGGTGAGGTGTAACACATGAATAATAATAATCTTTGCATTTGATACAACACAGTATCACCTCGTTGAGACATCCCAAAGAGCTTCACAAAATATACTGCAAAGCGTAGTGAGTGTATACTCTGTGGGAGAAAAGCAGCAGCCAATAGGGTGAAGCAGTGTCCACACAAACAGTCGTGGATCGATTGACTGAAGTATTATTATTAGTTTTTATTTATTAGTAGCGAACCACCAATCGAATGTTAACTGGGTTCCTACTCACTGCCAGGTAAACAAGAGATGTGTGCAGTAAGGCTTGGCTGTGCCGGGAACCAAACCCAGGTCTCTTGCTTGCGAGGCCTCTAACCACTGAACTACAGGACTGTGGCTTGCGAGGCCAGGGCTCTAACCACTAAGGACTTCACTGTACACAAGTTGCTGATAGATTGACTGTGAGTGTTGTTGCTGCACTAACCTAGTTGTTGCTGCATCTGATGTTGCATCATAGGGTAGGGAGGTGGGGGTGGGGGTCCTGGCTGTAACATGCCCATTGGCCCCATGTGCTGACCAGGGCCGGGGGGCTGGGCATGCTGCTGCTGTTGTTGTTGTTGTTGTTGTTGTTGTTGTTGCTGCTGCTGCTGCTGCTGCTGCTGCTGCTGCTGCTGCTCTAGTTGCTGCCTTGCCCTCATCTCTGCGTATTTTAGCTGCTCCATGTGGAAGGCCTGGCGCTCCGTCAATAACTGCTGCCTCTGCTGCTCCAGCTGTGAGTGAGAGAGAGAGCGTCAGTACCACCCCCAGATTTGCCCCTCACTGCCCACAGAGCCCCCACACCTTCGCAACCATCTGCTAATAATGGAGCTCCTGTAGCTCAGTGGTTAGAGCACGCGCCTTACAAATGTGAGACCTGTGTTCGAATCCAGGCAGGTCAGGGCGAAACCTTGGGCAAGTTTTCTTGCTCCACGTGCCTAATAATAATCCGTCCAAAAAACCCACAGTAATAAAAATTGGTCATTTCAGCCCACGACTCTTTGTGGGGACGCTGCTGTGCGCAATTGGCTGCCGCATTTCGCCCACAAATATAGTCAATTCACTTTACAGTATATTCTGTGAAGCGCTTTGAGATGCCTATGATTTGAAAAGCGCTATATCAAATGCAAGGATTATTCTTATTAGTTTTAATAACCCTGAATCGTATAATAATCCTTGCGTTTGATAATAGCGCCTTATCACGTCTTCTGGAGGTCTCAAAGTGCTTCATAGAATATGCTGTAAAGTCTATATTTTGTGGGCGAAACATGATAGCCAATTGCACACAGCAGCGTCCCGCAAACAGCTGGGGATTTATTATTATTATTATTAGTTTTCATTATTTAATTTGAAAGTGATTATTATGCCCAGAAATTGATCCATCAATCAACTAACAGCTGGATTCCTAACTACGTCCAGTTAAACAGAGGCATGTAGAGTAAGAAAACTTGCCCAAAGTTGCCCAGGTGAGTGCTTTAACCGCTGAGCTACAGGACCACACAACATGAGTGGAACCCTTCCTACTACCTTGCCTGGCTATTTTGTTACATCTTATACATTGCTCCCTGCTGACTGAGCAGTTCTGATTGTGGGAAACAACCAACAACAACAACAACAACAACATCAACTTGCACTTATATAGCATCCTCCACGCACGGCAGCATCTCAGAGCACTTCACAACAAAGAGGGAGAGAAGGGGGCAAAGGGGAGGGATTGAGGGAGAGTGTTCCAGAATTTGGGGGCGTAGAGACTGAAAGCACAACCTCCTATGGTGGGGCGGAGGGTGTGAGGGACGAATAGGAGCCAGTTGAGTGAAGGCTTCGGCTTGTGGATTGGGGAGTGAAGAGATCAGAGAGAGAGGGAGGGAGGGAGATGCCAGGGAGTGAGTGGATTTGAATACGTGTGAGGATTTTCAAATCTAACCCAGCTACAGGTGTAGAATCTGTTGCATTTTACTGACAATCAGAGGTTTATAGCAGAGAGGACCTGAGCCACTGTGGTAAACACAGGCATTAATCTATTCCAGGCAGCTGTAACAATCCGATTAAAAGGCTGTTTAGCTTTAAGTGCCTGTATTTAAATACATGTCTATCGGGAGCAGCCTCCACTCTCCCCCGCCTTCCTGTTAACACTGTGGTTGTGGAGAGATGAATTACTCATTCGCTCGACGCTGCTATCTGTCTTTCTGTGCGTGTTACAGCCTCACTTTCTCCTGCTCTCTGGGTTGTTTTTCCACACCTTGGTAACCAAGATGCTTTATATATCAGTAAAGGCACATGTGGATTACACAGCCCCAGCCCTAATTAACCCAAAGTTCCCAGTCACAACCACCAGCCCCAACAACATTACATTTATAACCCTCAGGAATAGCTTCAATCTCAACCCCCGCCCACCCCAAGTCTGACTTTTGAGGAGCGAAGTGCTGACAGAAATCAGTGGGAGTGGACTGGAGCCTGAGGAGAGATTGGTTGACTGTGTTGGCAGCTGGGGGTGGGGGGAGGGGTTGGGTGATCAGCGGCTGGGTAAGGAGGGGGTTGGGCAGCACATGGTGGTCTTCAACTGGGAAACAATAGTTGAGAGGGAAGCAGGACCAACTGGGGCAAAAGAGTGAGGATGGAGGGAGCTGGGTTGGGAGAGAGGGGGAGCGTGTGTGGAGGTGATAGATGGTGAAAAACAGGGCCTTTTAGGTTTTGGAGTAAAAGGCAGATTGGGCTGGCGAGAGGGAGGGAGGCAGGGAGAGAGATAGCTGCTGCTAATAATAATCCTTCCATTTCAATATACAGGTACCCCGCCCCAACCCAGTTTTTTTTCTACTGCGAATTTCACGTATCCACGGTTGGCTCGCTACGACAACCCTTGCTAACCACAGCAATGGATTTTGTGTATTCATGGGTTTTAGCACTAGCGTTTGGCGCTAGGACTCAGTTGCATCAACCAGCCACGATGTCGCTGCACGCTAGCATTTAGTGCTGAGACCCAGTTGCGATGTCGCAATCAACTAGCCACGATGTCGCTTCTCCGTATCCACCCCACTCTGTGTCACCCACCACACCACCTTCTCCACATCCACCCCCCCTCTGTGTTACCCACCACACCACCTTCTCCACATCCACACCCCCTCTGTGTTACCCACCCACCACCTTCTCCACATCCACCCCCCCTCTGTGTTACCCACCACACCACCTTCTCCACATCCATCCCCCTCGCACTCATCGGTGATTTATGATCTGGAGGAGGCAAAGGAAGAGAGTGCGCAGGGCCCCTCTTCCATGTAACAGCACATAACAACCACCTCCCCCATCATCATCATCATTAGGATTTAGGTAAATAACATGAATTTTTTTGTGTTTAGTTCAAGGACAAGCAAACTTACTCCCCTGTCCCCATGTTTTCCATAGGGCCCTGCATTTTCCAACCGCGGTTTTACTAACTGCGGAGGTTTTCAGGAACGTAAACCCCGTGGTTGGGGAGGGATACATGTATAGCACTTTTCACGTCTTCTAGACCTCTCAATGCGCTTCACAGAATAGACTGTAAAGTGAACTGACTGTATGTTTGTGGGCAAAAATACACTTACATATGAAACTTTCTCATCTGTTATACAACATCCCGTTGCTCTCCAAACTCACCTGCTCTTAAGCAAATGCCCTGAAGCACTTTCATACCCCAGGCCTTTCAGCAGAAACCACTGTAACTAACTTCACATCATACTGTTCCTCCACAGCAGAGTCAAACCCATTTCAACCCTACACCGCTGACTTCCGCATACACTGACAAATTTACACAGCGCCTTTCACATCGGTGGGGTGTCCCAAGGAACTGGGTAGTCAAGGGTTTGCACCTGAGTTGGGAGTTGGGAATCAAGAATGGTGTAGGGCAGGGAGAGGTGTGGAGAGGGGTAGGAGGGTGACTAAACAGCAATGACAAAATTACATTTACAGAGTGCCTTTCACGTCAGGAGGACATCCCAAGGCGCTGAACAGTGAGGTCGGGACCCGAGCAAGGGAGAGGGGCAGGGTAGGGGAGGGAGAGAGTTGGAGGGCAGCAGAAGGCACGGTCGAAGAGGAGGGTCTTGAGACTGGCCTTGAAGGAGACAAGGGAAGGAACAAGGCGAAGGGACTATGGGATGGAGTTCCAGAGTGTGGGGGCAGAGAGGTTGAAAGCCCGTCTGCCGATGGTAGGGCGGGGGACATGGAGCAGGCCGGAGCCCATTCAATGGAGGTGGTGGGGAGGCATTGGGGCAACAACAGGTCGGAGAGGTAGGGGAGGCAAGGCCGTGAATGGCCTTGAAGGTCATTGGGGAAGGTCTTGAGATGGGCCTTGAAGGAGCCAAGGGTGTGGGAGGGGGGGCGCGGAGAGTGAGACAGAGGGGCTCAAGAAGCTCACTCACCGCTTCCCGTTCACGGTCCATAATGGTTTCCAGTTCCTCAAAATGCCGCAGTTTAATCTCCAGTTTTTTCATCTGAGTCTCCACCAGGAGCGCCACCAGTGACTTGATCTTCCGTTCCTCCACCGCAGCCAAGTGCTGAGAGACAGAGCAGAGTGAGAGAAAGACACACGGAGAGAGAGCGATAGATACTAGGGAGAGAGACAGACAGCAGTGTGAGAGAGACACAGGGAGAGAGAGAGTGAAAGCTACCAGGGAGAGAGACAGAAACAGTAGAATGAGACAGACACAGACAGCAGAGTGAGAGACCAGAGAGAGAGATACAGCCCAGAGAGACAGTCACTAACCCAGGCTGTAGTGAGTTAGCAGTCACTAACCTTGGCTTTGGTAGCGGCCGAGGCCAGGGCAGCAGCAGCTGCTGTTACGATGTTGCCTTCACCGATGTGATGCTCGAGTCGTTTCTTGCCCACTTCCAGCTCCTTGTCCCGGCCGTTCACATCAATGTTCTCCTTGTTCTCCTCCTTGTCCTTCTCTTCAGCCACAGCTGTCACACACAGGACAGCAGAGCCTCAGCACACTTTTATAATAGTAATAATTCTTGCATTTGATGTAGCGCTTTATCATGTCTTTAAGATATTTGAAGTTCTTCACAGAATAATAATAATCCTTGCATTTGATATAGCGCTTTTCACATCCTATCGACGTCTCAAAGCGCTTTACAGAATATACTGTCAAGTGAATTGACTGGATATTTGTGAGCGAAACGTGGCAGCTAATTGCGCACAGCAGTGTTTCCACATACAGTCGTGGATTGAAATGACCAATTTTTATTATTGTGTTTTTTTTTGGCTGGATTATTAATAGGTGTATGGAGTAAGGAAACTTGTCCAAGGTTTCGCCCTGATCTGCCTGGATTCGAACACAGGTCTCACGCTTGTAAAGCGAATGTTCTAACCACTGAGCTACATTATATTGAATCTGGAATGTGTTGCCTGAAAAGGTAGTGGAGGAGGATTCGCTAACAACTTTTAAAAGAGAGGCAGACATTTAGTTGGGGAAGACGGGTTTGGGGAGAGAGTTGGGGAGTGGAATTGAGTTGCTCTTTTTCAAAGAGACGGCACAGACTCGATGGGCCAAATGGCCTCCTTTTGCGCCGTACGATTCTATGATATTATAAAGTGAATTTACTACATTTTGTGGGATAAACGCGACAGCCAATTGTGCACAGCAGCGTCCCACAAATAGAACATAGCTGTTGAGGGATTATTACCGCAGAACTGCGATTTGCTAAGCAACTAACAACTGGGTTCCTATTCACTGCTAGGTAAACAGAGCCTTGTGGAGTATCGAAATTTAATGTTTTGCCCTGCCGGGAATCAAACACAGGTTCTCATAGATTTCATAGAATTTTACGGCACAAAAGGAGGCCATTCGGCCCATCTAGTCTGTGCCGGCTCTTTGAAAAGAGCGATTCAATCCCACTGCCCTGCCCGCTCCCCATAGCCTAATATACCTGTTCTCCCTAAATAAAGATCTAATTCCCTTTTAAAAGTTGTTATCGAATCAGCCTCCACCACCTTTTCAGGCAATGCATTCCAGATTCGAACAACTCGCTGAGTGAAAATATTTCTCCTCAGCTCCCCTCTATTTCGCTTTGAAACTATTTTAAATCTGTGACCATGAGTCACAGATTCGCCCACGAGTGGAAATAGTTTTTCTCTATTTGCCCCGTCGAAACCCCTCATGATCTTATAAACCTCTATTAGGTCTCCCCTCAATCTTCTCTGTTCCAGAGAGAATAAGCCTAGCCTATCTAGCCTCTCCTCATAGCTGAAGTCCCTCAATCCTGGCACCATCCTAGTAAATCTTCTTTGTACCCTTTCCAATGTCTTCACATCCTTTCTATAGTGTGGTGACCAGAATTGTACACAGTACTCCAGCTGAGGCCTCACCAAAGTTTTATAGAGGTTAGTCAGCACTTCCTGACTTTTGTACTCTATACCCCTATTTATAAAGCCTAGTATCCCATATGCCTTCTTAACAGCCTTGTCTACCTGTCCTGCCACCTTCAATGAGTCACTAACACAAATCCCCAGGTCTCTCTGTTCCTTCACACCATTTAAAATTGTACTATCTAGCCTATATTGCCTCCCTTCATTTCTTCTCCCAAAATGCATCACCTCACACTTCTCTGCATTAAACTTCATCTGCCATGTGTCTGCGCACTTTACCAATTTGTCTATATCCTCTTGCAGATGGCTACTATCCTCCTCACTATTTACTATTCTCCCTAACTTAGTGTTATCTGCAAACTTGGAAACTGTACTCCCTACACCCAAGTCCAGATCATTGATGTAGATTACAAAGAGCAATGGTCCCAAAACCGATCCCTGTGGCACACCACTGCTCACTTCCCTCCAGTCTGAAAAACAGCCGCTCACTACAACTCTCTGCTTTCTGTCTCGCAGCCAGTTGTTGATCCACTCTGCCACTGTCCCTTTTACGCCGTGGGCCTTTAATTTCCTAATAAGTCTCATGTGGCACTTTGTCAAATGCCTTTTGAAAGTCCATGTAAACTACATCAACTGCGCTACCATTATCCACCCATTCCGTTACCTCATCAAAAAATTCTATCAGATTTGTACGGCAAGATTTGCCTTTAACAAATCCATGTTGACTGTCCTTTATTAGCCTATATCTTTCTAAGTGAAGATCTATCTTGTCCCTGATTATGGACTCTAGAAGTTTGCCCACTACCGACGTTAGACTGACTGGTCTGTAGTTATCAGACTTGTCCTTCTGCCCCTTTTTATACAAGGGAGTAACATTAGCTATCCTCCAGTCCTCTGGCACGACCCCTGTGTCCAAGGAAGATTGAAAGATTGTGGCCAGAGTCCCTGCTATTTGCTCCCGTGCCTCCCTTAGTAACCTAGGGTGCATCCCATCCGGACCAGGTGACTTATCCACCTTGAGCAAAGTCAACCTTTTTAGAACTTCCTCTCTGGTTAGAATTATTCTATCCATTTCTCCTACCCTCTCCTCCAATACTATGGCATTGGCTGTATCCTTTTCTTTTGTGAAGACAGAGGCAAAGTACTCATTCAGTATATCAGCCATGCCCTCTGCCTCCACAATGAGATTCCTCCTAGGTCCCTAATTGGCCCCACCCTATCCTTGACCAACCTTTTACTCTTAATATGTTGGTAAAAAACCTTAGGGTTCCCCTTAATCTTACTCGCTAATTGTTTCTCATGCAGTCTCTTTGCCCCTCTAACTTCCTTTTTTAGTTCTATCCTACACTTCCTATATTCTGCTTGGTTCCCTTCTGAATTTTGAGCCTGACACTTATCATAAGCCTCCTTTTTTTGGTTTATTTCATACTGGTGAAGCGAGTGCTCTAACCACTAAGCTACAGGTACCAAGCTCCAATTTCAAAACAAGAAACTGCATTTATACAGCACCGGAGGAGGGTCCAATTCGATGGACAGCCAATGGTTTGCACCTGAGCTGGGGTTGAAAGGGATGGGACTAGCGGAAAAGACTAGTGGACGGCAGTGAGGGCCAAGGGCAGAAAGATGACTGAAAGCGGTTGAAGGGGAAGGTCTTAAGACCTTAAACAACAACAAAACTACACTTGCATAGTGCCTTTCACATCAGGAGGACGTCCCAAGACGCTGGACAGTCATTGTTTCAGACCTGAGCTGGGATCAGGGACGGGGAGGATAGAGGGTGATGGAGGGAATTTGGAGTGACCGATGGCCCATAAAATTAGAACCAGGCCATTTAAGAGTGAAATCAGGAGCATCATTTCACTCAAAGGGTTGGTAGAAATCTAGAACTCTCTCCCCCAAAAGGTCATGGATTTTGGATCCATCCACACTTTCAAGAGTGGGGTTGAGAGATGTTTGTCGGTCAGGGGATTAAGGGATATGGGGAGAGAGAGCTGGGAAATTGGAATTGAAAGGATTAGTGGAGGGTACAGATCAGTCATCATCTAATTCAATGGCGGAACAGGCTCGAAGGGATGAATGGCCTACTCCTGCTCCTATGTTCCATTCATTCCTGATAATAATCCATCCCACAAAAAACACCATAATAAAATTGGTCATTTCAAACCACAGCTGTTTGTAGGAATGCTGCTGTGCAGAATTGGCTGCCGCATTTCACCCACAAATATACAGTCAATTTGCTTTGCAGCATATTCTGTGAAGCGCTTTGAGGCACAGTCTAGAAGACGTGAAAAGCGCTATATCGAATTCAAGGATTATTATTATCATTTACAGAGACACGGGAACGTGAGAGAGAATGGGAGCTGAGAGAAAGAGAGCGGAGCGATAGAGGAGAGAGCATGAGAGAGAGAGACAGAGGGAGGGGGATCTATCTATACGAGTTAAACGTGTTCTGCACCAGTACAGGCTGAAACCAGTGCCAGCTCACAACAGCGCAATGGATAGTTCACATGTGCTCTCAGCAGTAAATGCAGCTTGCTGTAATGAATGCAGGATTTCCCTGTATTCAGGCTGGGATTAGCCTAATAGGATTGTAAAAATGGCATTAAATTGCCTTTGGTGAAGCTTCTGTCCTGAACAGATGTTTAATTCAGGCCTGTCAGTGGCAGCGACAGCCAGTGCTCATTCCCAGTGTAACTAGTTCTGTAGCTCGGTGGTTACAGCACTTGCCTCATAAGCGAGAGGACCTGGGCTCAACTCCAGGGCAGAGCCAAACTTTGGGCACGTTTCCATCCTCCATACCCGTTTACCAAGGAGTGAGTAGGCACTTGGTTGTTAGTTGATTGGCGGATCACTTTCCAGGGGTAACAATCCCTTAAAAATGTGGTCACTCAATCAACAACTGTTTGTTGTGGATTGCACAACAAGCTTTATTTTGCACAAGAATTCTGAAGCTTAGGGGAGAGCGAGCTTTACTCTGTCTCTAACCCTGACCTGGGAGTGTGGTCGCACTCCACAAAAACCACAATAATAAAAATTGGTCATTTCAATTCACAACTGTTTGTGGGGACGCTGCTGTGCACAATTGACTGCCGCGTTTTGCCCACAAATATACAGTCAATTCCCTTTACAGTGTATTCTGTGAAGCGATTTGAGACGTCGATAAGATGTGAAAAGCGCTACATCAAATGCAAGGATTATTATTATTGGACACTGCTGTGTGCAATTGGTTGCTGCTTTTGTCTTATATTTAATAATAATCCAAAATTCTGCAGCCTGTGTCCTCCACTGCTCCAAGCTTCATGACCCCACCTCTCTCATCCTCATCCGACTTCATTGGCTCCCCATCAACCAGAGGATCCAATTCAAGATCCTGGTCCTCATATTCAAAGCCCTTTATGGCCTCGCTGCATCCCTACATCTGCGTCCTCCTAACCCCCTACGAACCTGCCCGCCCCCTCCGCTCATCAGACTCCAACTTGCTGCATGTCCCCCGACCCACCCGCCCCACCATTGGCAGCCGATCCTTCAACCACTCTGCCCCCAACCTCTGGAACTCCATCCCGCAGTCCCTCCGCCTTGCCCCCTCCCTGGCATCCTTCAAGTCCCGCATCAAGACCCTTCTCTTCAATGGCACCATTGGCCACTCCACATTCCTGCCTTTCCCTCCACTCTTCCTGTCCACAGCTCGTGTCTGAAGCAGTGACTGTCCAGCGCCTTGTGATGTCCTCCTGATATGAAAGGCGCTATACAAGTGTAATTCTGTTAAGTGTTGTAGAGCCTTATCATGCCTTTGAGACGTCTCATAGGCGCTTTACAGAATAGTCCTGCAGCTCAGTGTTTAGAGCGCTCGCCTTACAAGTGAGAGAATTTGTGTACAATTCCAGACAGGGTGAAACCTTGGGCAAGTTTCCTTACTTTACACGCCTGTTGATAATCCCTCAAAAAAATATTGGTCATTTCAATCCACGGCTGTTTGTGGGACATTACTGTGCAATTGGCTGTCACGTTTCGCCCACAAATATACAGTCAATTCACTTTACAGTATATTCTGTACTTTGAGACATCTAGAAGACGTGAAAAGTGCTATATCAAATGCAAGGATTGTTTTTATACTGTAAAGTGTATTTACTGTAATTTGTTGGGAGAAACACGGCAGCCGATTGTGCTCAGCAGTGTCCCATATTCAGTCATGGACTGAGCGACAAATTTATTATTATTTAGTAATTTTATTTTGCGATTTGAGTGCTCTATCCTCTAAACTACAGGCCTCCACTTTTGAATAAAAGAAACCTCCATATTTATAGAGAATCCTGCTCTGTACAGATCAGCCTTTCCAGCTGTCTGACTGAATTATTTAATTATAAACGGATGCTCACACACAGAGCGACACTCCGCCTCTGCCTCACCTTCCCTCAGATCCTGAAGCTACAATACTGTCAGCCTCGCTCACCTCACTGTCTAATACTCCGAGCATGCTTTCCGCACATTACACTTGAGAGGAAGATGTATCCTGATAGGCTTGTGCTGCCAGCAGCTCGATAGGACAATCTCTGCATATAGTGAGCTTAGGCTCTTGCTGACCGATTTTCAGATGGTTCAATCGAACTGTCCCCACCTTACCGGAAACCTGTGCCTGGCACAGTAGTGCCCAATCTGCTGTAATATAATAATCCTTGCATTTGATATAGCGCTTTTCATGTCTCAAAGCGCATCACAGAATATACTGTAAAGTGAATTGACTGTTTTTGTGGGAGAAATGCCACAGCCAATTGCGCACAGCAGCGTCCCCACAAACAGTCATGGATTGAAATGACCAATTTTTATTATAGGGTTGTTTTTTTGGGGATAGATTATTATTATTATTAGGCGTGTGTGTGGAGTAAAGAAACTTGCTCAAGGTTTCATCCTGAACTGCCTGGATTCGAAACACAGGTCTCAGGTTTGTAAGGCGAGTGCTCTAACGGCTGAGCTGCAGGACTCCACAAATTTGCTCTGGGTGGGTGGCAGAGAAGGTCACCAGTTTAGTGGTTAGAGCCCTTGTCTTGCAAGCGAGAGGACCCAGTTTCGATTCCTGGCAGGTAAAAAGCTTAGGCAAGTTTCCTTATTCCACACGCCTGTTTACTTACCTAACAGTAAGTAAGCACCCGGTGGTTAGTCAGTTGGTGGATCGTTTTCCAGGGGTAATAATCCCATCCAAAAAATAATTAACAATTCTAATAAAAAAATTTTGGGAGGGGTCACTCGATCCACACGTGCTGGACACTGCTGTGTGCAATTGTCTGCTGTGTTTCTCCCACATAAAAAATATAGTCACAAGACTTCAGAGTATATTCTATGCAGAGCTTTGATGCGTCTCGAAGACATGTTAACAACAACAACACAACTTCGATTTATATAGCGCCCTCTATGCCGGACGACGTCTCAGAGCGCTTCACAATAGCAGATCCCGGGACCAAGCCAGGGGCAGGGGTAGAAAAGTGACCAAAGGCGCGGTTGAAGAGAAAAGTCTTCAGCTGGGCCCTGAAACTGAGAAAGGAAGGGGTGAGGTGAAGTTGGTGAGGAAGGGAATTCCAGAGCCTCGGGGCATAGTGGCTGAAGCCCTGGCTGCCGAGGGTGGAGCGGAGGATTCAGGGGACATGGAGGAGGCCAGACCCAGTGGAGCAAAGGCAACGGGTGCTGATTTGAGGAGAGAGGTCAGAGGGGTAGGTGGGTGCAGAGGAGTGGAGGGATTTGAAAACAAGGGTGAGGTTCTTGAAATCGATCCTCGCGAGGATAGGGAGCCAGTGAAGTCTGACAAGGACTGGGGTAATGGGGGAACGAAGTTTGGTGCGGGTGAGTATGCGGACGGCAATTTTGAATTAGCTGGATTTTGTGGATTGCGGTGGAGGGGAGAGCGGCGAGGAGGGCATTTTAATAGTCCAGCTGTGAGGTGACAAAGGCATGGACCAGGGTTTCAGCAGCTTTTGGGGTGAGGGATTGCCGGGCAATCTGTCGGAGGTGGAAGAAGGCAGTGCTGGTGAGGGACCGGATGTGCCGGAGGAAGGACAGTTGGGGGTCGAACCTGACGCCGAGGTTGCGCACAGGTTCGGAGTTTCAGGGGGAGACCGGGAAGGTGGGGATGAGAGCCATGTGAATTGAGACGTTGACGAGAGCCAAAGAGTATGGCCTGCGTCTTGTCAACATTCAGCTGCAAGAAATATGCGCTCATCCAGCTCCTGATGTCTGACAGGCACGCTGACAGAACATCAGGGGACTGGGGGGCGCAAAGTGAGGTGGAGAAATAGAGTTGGGTGCCATCTGCGTACATGTGGAAGTGTGCCCCATGTCTGCGGATGACATCCCCAAGAGGCAGTGTATAGATGAGGAAGAGGAGGGGGCCAAGGATGAATCCCTGGGGTACCCCACAGGTAACTGGGTAAGAGCAGGAGGAAAAGCTGTTTGTTAAGGTGCTGTATCAAATGCAAGGATTATAATCTTACTATTTTGTGGGCTTCACCACACTGTGCTCTCCCTGTGTTCTCTAAAGCTTCACTACTCACACCCTTGTCCAGAATATAAGGCCTTTATCAGTTGCCAGAAACCTATCAAACTCTGACCCACGATAAAATAATCTTTGACGCAACAACAAAATTATATTTGTAGAATGCCTTTCATGTCATGAAGACAACCCAAGGCCCTGAACAGTCAGGGGTCAGGACTCGAGCATGGTGGGGATGGGGGGCAGGGTTGGAATGAGGGAGGGCAGAGAGGTAGGAAAACAACTAAAGGCACAGTCGAAGAGGAGAGTCTTGAGGGAGGCAGGAAGACAAAGAGATTGTGGGATGGAGTTCCAAAGGATGGGGCCAGAGAAACTGAAATCCTGGCCACTGATGGTAGGGTAGGAGACACGGAGCAAGCTGGAGCCTGCGGAGCAGAGGGAGTGGACAGGTTGATCAGGGGTTAGCAGGTAGGAGGGGGCAAGGCCATGGAGGCCATGAAAGCAAGGATGAGCATTTTGAATTCTATACTCTGAGGGATGAGGAGCCAGTGGAGTGAGCAGCACCTTTCACGCCAGGACACGCCAAAGACGTCACAGAGTTGACTGAAGTGCAATGACTGTTCTGTACCTGGCTTAACATCAGCACCAGTAGTCTCCGTGTCCACCGGCTTCTCCGCACCAAGCTCTTTGGGGGAGGGAACAGGAACCTTCTCCACCGTCTCCGAGGCAGCGTCTGTCTCCTCCTTAGTCTCCACCTGAGCATAGCAACACCAGACACTGTACAATGCCCTTTTTAGCCAGTCACAGCCCCTGCGGGCAATGCCACCTCCAGGAGACAGAGCAGGCCAGTGCCCACTGAGAGGAGGGAGTGGACAGGTTGGTAAAGTTTCAGAAGGCCACAGAGATAGGGAGGGGCAAGGCTGCACAGGACTTTAAAACTGAGGATGAGGATTTTGAACTCTGTCCTGTGGAGCCGGGCGAGAGTGGGGGTGATGGGGTCACGGAGCCTGGTGCAGGAGAGGACACGAGCTCATGGAGTGAGGAGTTGGGAAAGTTGACAAGCAGGGAGCTGGCGTAGTCGAGCTTTGCGTAATGAAAGCATGGATGAGGGTCTCAGTGGTAGAGGAGAGACAGTGGTGGAGCCATGCAATATTGCGGAGATGGGGGATGGCAGAGCAGCTCATGGCATTGATGTGGGATAGAAAGGTTAGTTGAGGGTCAAATTAGATGCCAAGATTCCGCACTAGCTCAGTGAGATGGAGTTTACATCCATGTAATGGTGATGCTGTCAGTGCCTGAGGTGTGGAGGCAATCAGGAGGGCCTCAGTCTTGTTGACGTTCAACTGGAGAAAGTTGTCTCTCACTCAGGGCTTGATGTCTGACAGACATTGTATCAGGACAGCAGTGGTCCTGGAGTTACAGGTGGAGGCAGAGATAGTTGGGTGTCAGATGCATGAATTGGAAGTTAACTCTGTGTCTGCAGACTATCTGGGTCATCTGGGTTTAATCCCCTGTGACATTCACCCCTCCAGGTTCCTCCCTCACTATTGTTTCACTCACCTTTTCTGTTTCCCGTCCTTCCGGTTCCTGAGGTTCCATTTTCTCCTCCTCCACGTCCGCTGTATAGAGAGATGATTAGAAACGGTTGCTATCTGCCAGCGCTCACATTAGTTACCACTGTACGCAATTCATCTCTTGATTAATCGATGAACAACAATAAAATTACATGTATAGAGCGCCTTTCACGTCGGGAGGCCGTCCCAAGGCACTGAACAGTCAGGTCGGGACGCAAGCATGGGAGAGGGGCAGGATGGGTGGGTGGGGCGGGAGAGTTAGGAGGGAGAGAATTGGGAGGGCAGCAGAAGGCGCGGTCGAAGAGGCGGGTCTTGAGACCATCCTTGAAGGAGGCGAGGGAGGGAATGAGGCGAAGGGACCTTGGGAAGGAGTTCCAGAGTGTGGGGGCAGAGAGGCTAAAGCCTGTGCACCGATAGTAGGTTGGGTTGTTCGGGGGACATGGAGCAGACCGGAGCTTGCTGAATGGAGGTGACACTAAACACCAACAACAAGATCTTATTGCACTTGTATAGAGCCTTGCACATCAGCAAAGGGTTGGGAGGATGACCGCAGGCTTGGTTTTGAGATGGGCAGAAAGGCTGAAGACCCAACTGCCGATGGTGGAACGGGCAGGAAAGGGGACATGGAGCAGGGCAGTGCCTGCCAAAAGGAAGGAGTGAACAGGTTGGTAAAGTTTTAGTTGGACACAGAGGTAGAGAGGAGCAAAACCGTTACAGCACACAAACAGCCGACAACCCCCCCCCACCCAACCCAAAACCGATCAGTCCCCTCTGGCTGTTTTTATAGATTATCTGTCACAATCGCCTACACAACACAGTCACTTCACTTCACCATGAATTTTGAGAAGCAGTTTAGACTGCCCCTGACCCCATGTGAAATGTGCTGCATTCAATCTAAAGTCATTTTTGTTGGCCAGGTCACCGGGAGAGAGAGAGAGAAACTACTATTCTCTTTTCCAGCCTGTGGTAGCCACAGGCTGCTGGTGACAACACAAGGTCACGGGCTCACAGCGATGGACTCCCTGGAGTCATTGTGGAATCCTGTCGCTCAATGGTTAGAGCTCTCGCCTCGCAAGCAATAGAACTTGGGTTCGATTCCTGAGCAGGTCAAAATCTTAGGCAAGTTTCCTTACTCCACACTCTTCTGTTTGCCTTTCAGTTAGCAGAAACCCAGTCAATTGGGTAAAATAGACCATCACTTTACAGTATATTCCGTGAAGTGCTTTGAGGCATCTCAAAGAAGTGATCATGGGCTATATCACACGTAAGGATTGTGGAGTCCTCTAGCTCAGTGGTTAGAGCACTCGCCTTGCAGGCAAGAGACCTAGGTTTCATTCCAGCAAAGGGCCAAACCATGGGCAAGTTTACTTACTCCCCACTCTTGATACTAATTCCTCAAGAAAAAAAAATCCAATAATAAATTGGTTGTTTCAATCCACGACTGTTTGTGGGGTCACCGCTATGCGCAATTGGCCGCTGCGGTTCGTCCACAAAAACGTACAGTCAATTCACTTGACAGTATATTGTGTTAAGCGCTTTGGGACAACAACAAAATTTGTCTACAAGACGTGAAAAGAGCTATATCAAACGCACTTATTATTATAACCACCCACCCCCCCACCTCTCCCAAGCATCAGCTGAGTATCTGTAGTAGACCGACAGCACTACAGCGAGTTGACTGCACGCAGCCCATTCCACTTTATCTAACCGTCCCTCAGTTACAGCAACCGGTCACCATGGAAACAGGAGGCAGAGCACAGTACCCTGTAATAAGACAGCCACAGGATACCAAGCACAATAATAACCTTCTCCTCACCGGCAATATAACCCAGACAGAGAGATAGAGCCTCAGCAGCCAGTGCCCGAGTTCCCCTGCCTCCAGTAATCACATCACTTGAATTATTCTTAATAATAATGACACTCCATTGGCTCCCCATCATTCAGAGGATTCAATTCAGGATCCTAGTCCTTACCTTCAAAGCCCCCCGTGCCTTGCCCCACCCTACCTCTGCGGTCTCTTAACCCCCGACCAACCGTCCTGCTCCACATCCCCCGACCCCATCATCGGCGGGGGAGCCTTCAGCCACTCTAACCCCAACCTTTGGAATTCCATCCTGCAATCCCTCCGCCTCGCCCTCTTCCTAGCCTCCTTCAAGTTCCACCTCAAGACCCTCCTCTTCTATCGTACCATAATAATAATCCATTAAAAAAAACACAATAATAAAATTGGTCATTTCAATCCACGGCTGTTTGCGGGGACGCTGCTGTGCACAATTGGCTGCCGTGTTTCACCCTCAAATATAGTCAATTTACTTTACAGTATATTCTGTGAAGCGCTTTGAGGCGTCGACAACATTTGAAACGCACTTTATCAAATACAAGGATTATTATCATTGGTCAGCCCCCCTCCCCTCCCTGCCCTCCACCCTCTCCGATCCCGACCCCAGCTTGGGTCTGAAACATTGACCGTCCAGCGCCTTGGGACATCCTCTTGATGTGAAAGGCATTATACACGTGTAATTTCCATTCGCACGTCTCTCACCTCCTCCACCTTCCCGGCCTGCCCCTAAAACTCTCCGAACCTGTGCGCAACCTTGGCGTCAGGTTCGACCCCCAACTGTCCTTCCTCCCCCACATCCGGTCCCTCACGGGCACCGCCTTCTTCCACCTCAGATGGATCGTCTGTCTCCAGCAATACCTCACCCCAAAAGCTGCTGAAACCTTGGTCCACGCCTTTGTTATCTCCCAGCTGGACTATTCCAATGCCCTCCTCGCTGGTCTCCCCTCCATCACAAGCCACAAAATCCAGCTAATTCAAAACTCTGCCGCCCGCATTCTCACCCGCACCAAGGTTCACTCTCCCATTACTCCAGTCCTTGCCAGACTTCACTGGCTCCTTGTCCCTGAGAGAATCGACTTCAAGATCCCTACCCTTGTTTTCAAGTCCCTCTACTCCCCTGCACCCCTCTACCTCTCTGATCTCCTCTCTCCCCAAACCGCTGCCTTTGCTACACCGGGTCTGGCCTCCGACCATGTCCCCCAAATCCTCTGCTCTACCCTCGGCGGCCGTGCCTTCAGCCACTACACTCTGAGGCTCTGGACTTCCCTTCCTTACTCTCTTCCCAGTTTCAGGTCCCAGCTGAAGACCTTTCTCTTCGACCGCAACTTTGGTCACCTTTCTATCCCTGGCTCGGTCCCGGGATCCGCTATTGTGAAGCGCTCTGAGATGCCGTCCGGCGTGGAGGGCGCTATATAAATTTAAGTTGTTGTTCTTTTTGTATGCCACTGCTGTACGCAGTTGGCTGCCACATTTAGCCCACAAAATAGTCAGAAATGTGCTATGGATCCCAACCGTGAGCAATGATTCCACCAGTTGTGATCCCAGACCTTAGCTCTTACCAACCTGTGCCTAACACTCCCCAGGATGAGTAAACAGGCTGCATTCCCCACCCTAGAGAGGAGGCATTCTATTACAATACAATGGGAAATTCTCACGTCCATGTGAGATTCTTGGAATTCTGGTTTAGTTTAGATGCTCTTAAAATGTGATGGCTACATGAGGACTTTCTACTCTAATCGCATTCTCCCCAAGGTGTCTGCTGGTGCTTGCTCCCCCACTGGAGCTCTCTACTCTAATCCCATTCTCTGCTCTTTCCTCATTGTGTCTGTGCTGGAGCTCGCTACTCTAATCTCACCCCCCCCTTTTTCATGTATCTTGCTCTCCATTGTTTGTTCGTGTTTGCCTGTAAACAAAGAGCCACTCTAGTTAATTACTGTAAAATCAAATCAAGTGTCTCAACCTGACAAAGTGCCAGAAAAATACAAGCTTTCTTACATTCTCTTAAAAATCCTTTTCTTGGTTTCAAAACACTCTCCGGGCTCTTAACACATGTTTGTGAATGTTAAATTGCATCTGCCACTGAACTGCCCATCCCATCTCCATCAGCCTCCATAATATTAATAATAATCCTTGCATTCGATATAGCGTATTATCACGTCTTCAAGACGTCTCAAAGCGCTACACAGAATATACAGTAAAGGGATTTGACTGTACATTCTGTGAGCCAAGCGCAGCAGCCAATTGCGCACAACAGTGTCCCACAAACAGTCATGGATTGAGTCACCAACATAATTTGATTTATTTTGAAGGAATTGCTACCCCCAGGAAAAGCGATGCGCCAATCGACTAACAACCGGGTTTCTACTTACTGCTGGGTAAGAAGCATCTTGGGTAAACAGAGGCATGTAGGGTGAATAAACTTGCCCAACCTTTTCCCCCTAACCCGGGAATCGATCCCAGGTCTCTCGCTTGCAAGGCAAGTGCTCTGAGGTCACTAAATCAACCCAACATTCCATTTGCTGCTCTCAGGAGACACAGACACCTGAAGCTCCAAGTTGTGGGCACACTTCAGTGATCTACAGCAAGATTGGGAAGGAAATCGCAGTATGTGGAACCCAACACATCAGAGCCAATTGTAGAGCTGCAGCTTGACAGAGAGAAAGAGAGAGACAGCTGAGCATGTTTGACAGCTCTGACCAGGCGATATGGAGGAGGAGAGGGCCCTGTCAGAGCACTCACCGTGACACAGCCCATTACCAAAGGCTTTTTGCCCTTTTAAAACTTCTGCAGGAGGTTGAAGGAGCTTGTGTCACTATAACCATCTCTGCTGGAGACAAACACCAGATAATCACAGAGGCTAGACTAAAACCTGTACCCACTGGCAGGGGGATGTGCAATTCACTAATAATAATAATAGCATTTGATATAGCACCTCATCTAATCGTTGAGACATCTCAAAGCACTTCACAAAGTATAATCGTACGGTTATTATATATGTTGTGGGCGAAATGCAGCAACCAATTGCGCACAGTAGTGTCCCACAAACAATGTTGGACTCAGCGACCAAAGTATTATTTGGCTAGGCAGTGGGTGTTGGGGGCCCCATGTCACACTGTGCCAGGCAGTGGGGGCTGAGAGCAGGGTCAGTGCTGGGCAGTGGGGGTTGTGGGCACCATGCCCCACTGTGCCAGGCAGTGGGGGCTGGAGGCACTGAGCCATGCTGTGCCATTCAGTGGTTGATAGGAGCAGGGGCTGTGCCAGGCAGTGAGTGTTGATGTACCTGTCTTCTCGGGCTCCTCTGGGGCCGTGCCAGCAATGCCGCTGGTCTCCAGGCCGAAGCCGGGGTCCACTGTACCCGAGGAGCGCGCCAGCTCTTGAACCTTCTTCACATGAGCTTCCACCAGCTCCGCAGGCACCTCCTCCCTCACGTGAGAGAATTCCTCTGCACAAAACAGCACAACACCAAATTACACACAGCCTTCCACATCAGGCCGACCTCTCAACACGCTGGATGGTCAGGGATTTGCAGCAAAGTTGAGCTTTGGGAACAGCAGGGGTGGAGGATAGGGAGGGGGCGGTTAGGAGGGTGGCTGAAGGACAACAACAACAAAATTACACTTGTATAGCATCTTTCACGTTAGGAGGACGCCCCAAGACGCTGGATAAGGTGAAGGAGGCCAGGGAGGGGGCAAGGTGGAGGGACTGCGGGATGGAGTTCCAGAGGTTGGGGACAGAGCAGCTGAAGGCTCACCCACCAATGGTGGAGCAGGCCGGAGCCTGCTGAGCGGAGGCGGCGGGCAAGTTGGTAAGGGGTTAGGAGGTTGCAGATGTAGGGTGGGGCGAGGCCATGGAGGGCTTTGAATGCGAGAAGGAGCGGTCGAAGTGGAAGGTGTTGAGATGGATTTTGAAGCAGGTGAGGGAGAGAGCGAGGCGAAGGATCTGTGGGATGGAGATGATAATAATAATCCAGAGCGGGGTGAGGTGAAGGGACTGTTGGATGGAGATCAAGAGGGTGCGGACCCAGAGACGGAGAGAGAGAGAGAGACAGAGGATAAACAGTAACCGGCTGTTCAGCTCCAGCATTAACCCTTTGGTTGCCATCATATCAGCCCAACTCATACAGCCCCACTCACCAACAGAATCACCTGGGTCTCTGCCTCCGTCTCCAACAGCATGAAATATTAATGTGAGGCGTCAAACACAGAATTCCTGCTCACAGGACGAGCCAGTCACATGCGAGCAACCCATCACAGGGAAACTCAGGCTGTTAGTACTAATCCACTCTCAACCAACTTCATTACCGAGACTGTAAAATCATAACAATAATAATAATAATCCATGCATATAATACGCTACTTATCACATCTTCGAGACGTCTCAAAGCCCTTTGCAGAATATGCTGTAAAGTGAATTGACTGTATAAGTTGTGGGTGAAACGCAGCAGCTGATTGTGCACAGTAGTGTCCCACACACAAACAGTCGTGAATTTGGTGACCACGTTATTTTTTTATTTATTTAAAAAGGATTATTACCCCCGGAAAGCGATCTGCCAATCCACTAACCACCAGACTCTTGCTTGCTGCTCGGTAAACAGAAGCGTGTGAAATAAGGAAACTTGCCTAAGGTTTTGCCCTGCTTTGGAATCAAACCCAGGTTCTTTCACTTATGAGGCAAGTGCTCTATAACTACTAAGATGTGGAGTCCTACAGCTCAGTTGTTAGAGGACTCGCTTTAAAAGCGTGGGAGCTGGGTTCAATTCCATGTCAGGACGAAACCTTGGGCAAGTTTCCTTACTCCACACGCTTGATAATAATCCCTCAAGAAAAAAATAACAATTTGGTCACTGAATCTACGACTGTTTGTGGGACACTGCTGTGCGCAATTGGCTGCCACAAATATACAGTCAGTTCACTTTACAGTATATTCTTAAGATATCTAGAAGAAGTGAAACACGCTATATCAGATGCAAGGATTATTTTTAAGATACAGGGCTCCCACCAACAATGTAACCTATACCACAGTGCTGGTGAGAGGCCTGACTGAGTGAGCAGAGCTTGAGCCAATCTAACACCAACACACAAGACACTGACCCTCTCCCTGGGGCTTACCCAAGGCAGCCTTGGCGGCGGCGGCTGCCACTCTGGGATCCACCACGGAGGCCAGGAATGCTACTGTGCTCATGACAGGGTTGCCGGACTGGCTGAAGGGCACCGGCTGGAAGGCCAGAGGGCCCAGCGAGCACTCCGTGTCCTCCAGGTAGGGGTCCTCGATGGGCAGGCGCAGGAAATTCAGGATACACTCGTCCTGAGTGCGGCTCCCCACATGCTCCGACACCTTATTCCAGTCGTCCTTGTACATCTCCAGGGCCTGAAACATAGCTGGCCTCAGTCACTCACACACTTTTATATATATTTTATATATATATATATATATATATATAAAAACAGCCACCACCAGTCATAAACACTGTATGTGCGTCCTTGCTTAACGTCATAACCATGTCCGTAAAAGTGCGACGTTAAGCAAAACAGTGCAAGAATGCCGGACGTTCAGCGTCTATATACACCTACGCTACCCAAAGTAGTTTGTTTCCACCTGCGCGAACGATGGAATAGCAAACATTGTTTCCGTTAAATGAATGTTCCCCGTTTAGCCGCAACGTTAAGTGAGGTCTACCTGTGTGTGTGTGTGTGTGTGTGTATATATATATATGTGTATATATATATATACACATATTTATATAGCCACTATCAGTCACTAACACTGTGGATGTGTGTATCTATTTATAACAACCAACATCAGTCATGCGGATGTGAGTGTATATACAAACAGCCACATCGGTCAGTGTGTGTGTCTATCTATCTGTCTGTCTGTGTGTGTATATCCTGCCAGTCGCTTGACATGTTATGTCCCACGCTATATACTGTATCCGACATATTTTCTAACAGGAATCTATCTAATTTGCTTTTGAAAGAATCAACACTTTCTGCTTCCATCGCCCGTCTCCCTAGGGAGCCTGTTCCATATGGTTACTATTCACTCACTGAAGTAGTGTTTCCGCAGATCAGTTCTGGATTGACAAACCCCGCCACCCCACCTCCCCTTCATTAGAGTTTTTTTTAGACTGAAGCTCTCCTGAGTGACGGCGGTAATGTGTCTCACCTCCAACAGCAGCAATGTCTCCTGGTCAGTCCAGTCTCTGCTGGCGCTCGCTTTGCTCTGCTACAACACAAACAACAACAAAATTACACTTTTATAGCACAGACAGACAGTGAGCACACAGCACGTACACCCACCCCTGTGTACACACAACTCTGTGAGTACACACATTGCTGTATACCCTGTCATCACTATGGTGGGTGCAGGGTGGGCAACAGCTGTAGCATGGGTTATGGGTGCAGAGTGGGTTGTGGGTGCAACAACAACATTACATTGTATAGCACCTTTCACATCGGAAGAATGTCGCAAACTGCAGGACAGTCAGCGTTTGAGACCCAAGCTGGGGTCGGTATCAGGGAGGGTGGAGGGGATTTGGAGTGACCAGTGGTCCTGGAGTCAAGGCTAGAGGCAGAGAGATAGAGTTGGGTGTCATCCGCATACATGTGGAAGTTGACCCCATGTCTGCAGATGATGTCACCAAGCGGGAGCTTGTAGATGTTAAAAAGTAGTGGGCTATGTGGGTTGTGGGTGTATCGCGGGCAGCGGGGGACATGTGGGCAGCAGGGATGACCTACCTTGACGATGGTGCCCTTCCTGGAGTACATGTCTGTCCGCAGCCCAAAGTTCTGCAGGTCCACAGTCTTGTCCTTCTGCTTCTCGGGGAAGTTTAGCATCTGCTGGGAGGCCGATATCTACACAGAGTGAGGGAGAGTAAGTGAGTAAGAGCATGCGAGTGAGAGACAGTGCGGGGAAGAGAGAGTGAGTAAGTGCAAGGGAGAGTGAGAGGAAGAATGAGTGAGAGAGGGAGAGTGAGTAAGAGCAAAGGAGAGAGTATGAGTGAGTGCGGGGAAGGGAGACAGTGAGTAAGAGCAAGGGAGAGAGTGTGAGGAAGAGAGTGAGGAGAGAGAGAGAGAGTTAGATTAAGAGCAAGGGACAGATGGAGAAAGGGAGAGAGAGAGAAAGAGCGAGGGAGAGAGCGAGAGAGATGGTGAGAGAGCGAGGGAGAGAGAGTGCGAGTAAGTGAGTGAGAGAGAGAGAACGAGTGAGTGCGAGAGTGAGGCAGAGCAAGGAAGACAGTGAGAAAGAGTGTGAACGAGGGAGAGTGAATGAGAGATAGCTGCCATAATGATTTGGCAGTGACAAATGGGTGAGGGTGGCATGGACTGTAGCTCAGCACTGAGGGACAGTGAGTGCACAGTTTAGATTTATATAACAACAATTTGTGTTTACACAGCGCCCTTCACTTGGGGTAGTGCCCCAGAGCAGGTCAGAGCAGTGACTGAGTCTGAACCTGAGCCAGGAGAAGGGTGGAGGTGACACAATCCGAAAGGAAGGTCTTTTGGGTGGATATGAAAGTGGGGGAGAGAGGGAGGGGGCAAAGAGGAGGGATTGAGAGAGTTTACTGTTCCGGGGTGCAGTGGCTGAAAGAGGGACATACAGGAGGTCGAAGCACGCCGAGGCAGTGGTGGCAGGTGATGTGAGCACTTGGGAGGGAAGGAGATAGATATTTGGTGAAGGAATGGACGGGGAGGGAATTGTGATGCAGATCTTACCTGGGGGGTGCGGAGGTGGAGGGGCACTAGTCCTGAGGGCGTGTCCGCCAGCACGTTAAAGTGAGGGGTGGGCGGAGGGCCCATCGGCAGGGGGCGGCTATCAGCATCAACCTGATAGTTCACCAGCCCCCATTGCTCCAAGAAGGCATGTACCCTGCCAACACATCACACACGAGTCAGAATGCCCTCACACTTGCGCGCCTCAGTGTGTCCACACATACAACACACACCACACAACACATACACCACTGTGTCCTCACACTGGTTAGCCTTGAACTGTCGCTCACTTTTTGTTTTGCCCACCTGCACATATTAATAATAATAATAATGCTTGCATTTCATACAACGCCTTATCACGTCTTCGAGACATCTCAAAGAGCTTCACAGAATATATTATAAAGTGAACTGACTGTATTTGTAGGCAAAATGCAGCAGCCAATTGCGCACAGCAGCGTCCCACAAACATTCGTGGATTGAAGTGAGCAATTTTTATTATAGTTTTTTTTCTGACACATGCAGAAACCCAACCGTTGCTTACAAATCTCCAAACCAAACCGAGAATTCCCACATGCCACCAACAAATCTCAGCCATAGATTATTGGAATGAAATGCACTCTCTCCCTATGGAGAGACACCTCCCGTTTACCCAATTCTGGAGAGTATTAGGTGCAGATGGCAAGATTGAAACCTTGGAGAGCACAGAGATTGGGATAACTGCTGGAGTCTGACCAGCTAAACCCTTACCATTTACATCACTGTTTGGCCAAGCTTTCCCACTCTTGTCCAGCTAGGAACACCCTCCCCATATATTAGTTAATTGGTTAGTTAGGGCTTTGGCTGCAGGGTTAACAGGAGCTGTTGTATGGAGGATTCCCAGTGACTGGTCTGCCCTTCCAGGTCCTGCTGATGAGCCAGGACTGAGGCTGTGCTCTCATCAACAGCTAAAGAGACAGAGAGCCCTAGATATGCAGCGGACCTCAGCCTGGCTCAGGAACTGGGGACTGGAGACCGGCACAGAGAGGCTTGCTCGATTCCCCCATTCTGTTACCAGGTATCTCACCACAAAGCCAATTCATCTCCAAGGAGATCCCCACTTATTGAACTCATCAGTCACCCGGTTACCCCATGTCACCCACAGTCACCGGTAACTCACCTCATGACAGCACAGACATCTCCGGTCAGGTTCCTGCGGCAGGATGTGCTGGTCAGATACTCCTGCGGGTTCAGTCGGTATGTGTCAATCATGAAGTTGCGGTACGCCAAATAACTGTCAACAACACAGAGAGGGGTCAGGGCTGCCTCCTGGGGGAGTTAAGGGTTTAGAGAAGGAGAGGAGAGGAAGAAATGGGGGGGGGGAAACAGGAGAGATCAGGGTGGAAGAGAGGGAGAGAGGAAACAGACCAGGACCTGAGCAGGTAGGGAGACAACAGCAGGGACTAACTAACTATGCGTTCAAGGGCACAGTGTAGCAATCCAAGCAAATCAGACACTTTGCAATATAAAGAAGCTGGGCTGCCTACACACTCATCAGCTACCACCACGACTACTCAAATACCCCCCCCACCGGTCTCCCCAGCCTCACCACCCACAAAATCCAGCTCATCCAAAACTGCATACTCACACACACTAAACTCCATACTCCCATCACACCAGTCCTCGCCAGGCTCCAAATCTATCACATACTAAACCCTGCATCCCCATCACAGCAAGATACTTGCACTCATCTTCAGATCCCTTCATGCACTGGCACCTCCCTACTTCTCTGACCACTCCATATCCTGCCTCCACTCGGCCGTGAAGTGTAAGCAGTATATGTATTTGTGTGTGGGGGGGGGACGACGACAATGACGGACGGGGGACAAGCTCCAATAATAATTGTAATAATAAAATAAGAATCCTTGCATTTCATATAGCTCCTTATCATGTATTCAATGACCCCTGCCCGCCCTCATCCTCATTGGTCTGTCCTTCAGCCTCCACCCTCTGGAAATCCAGCACAGTCCCTCCGCCTCGCTACCTCCTTGAGGCTTGCTGAGGCTTGCCAAGACCCACCCCATCAACCGCCCCTTCAGTCACCCTCCGTGCTCTCTACCCCTCCTGATTGCACCTCCAGCCTGACCATCCAGCACCCTGGGACGTCCTCCTGACGAGAAAGGTGCTGTGTAAATGAAACTGGTGTTGTTGGCTAAGAGCGCTCCTCAGGAACAGGTACTTACATTTCTGGACTCTTGGATTTGTTCTTCCCATTGAAGAACTCCGGTAAAGCCCGCCGCTCGATCTCGTGGATACTGTGAACCGAGAAAACCTGGTTACCATCATCGCTCACATCAGCTCAGAGCCACGTCTGAGCAAACAATAAACCCCAAACCCCCACTCCCCAGGATTTATTGTAAAGTGTAGTGACTGTATATTTTGTGGGAGAAACGCAGCAGCCAATTAATTGTGCACAGTGGTGCCCCACAAACAGTCGTGGAATGAGTGAACAAATTTTTATTTGTTGGGAACAAACTATTATCCTTGGAAAAGTGATCCGCCAATCGACTCACTGGGTTCCTTACTGCTAGGTGAACGGAAGCCTGTGGAATACGGAAACTTGCCAATGGTTCCTCCCTGCCAGGAATCCTCTACCTTGCGAGACGAGTGTTCTAACCACTAAACTAGGACTCCACTATAGCATATTGGTTAGAGCACCAATTCAATAGTGACAAATATTTCACATAATAATCCTTGCATTTGATTATAGCACTTTTCATATCTTCTAGACGTCTCAAAGCGCTTTACAGAATATACCGTAAAGTGAATAACTGTATATTTGTCCGCGAAACGCAGCAGCCAATTATGCACAAACAGTCCGTGGATTGAAATGATCAATTTAAAAAAAAAAAAATTTGGACGGATTATTGGGCACGTGGAATAAGGAAACTTGCCCAAGGTTTCGCCCTGACCTGTCTGGATTCAAAACACAGGTCTCACGCTTGTAAGGCGAGTGCTCTAATCACTGAGCTATAGGACTCCACAAATCTTTCATTTGATGTGATGTTTTTCACGTCTTCTTTTTCACCTAGCAAAGGCAATCACTTCACATTTACCTGAATTAACTTCATCTGCCATCTATCTGCCCACTCACCAAGTCTATTCATGTGTTCCTGTGCATTTTTAAAAGATTAGGATTAATAATAACAATCTTTGTATTTGATAAAGTGCAGTATCATGTCTTCAAATCTCAAAGCGCTTCACAGGATATACTGTAAAGCGAATTGATTTGTAAGTGAAACGCAGCAGTCAATTGCGCACAGACCCACAAACAGACATGAATTGAGTGACCAAATTATTATTATTTTGTAAAAAAAATCAAAGAGATTATTAACCCCAAAATCAACGAACAACTGGGTCACTACTTACTGCTAGGTAAATAGAGATGTAAATAGAGTTAGGGAACTTGTCTTAAGATTTCGCCCTGGCCGGGCATCGAGGCAACTACTCTAACCACTAAGCTACAGGGCCTTGCCATGCTGGACTAGGATGTCACCTGTTATAGTCAAACCAGGCAGAGTAGCTGGGGATAATGATGTGATGAGTCTGTTCTGTGACGTTGTCCTCGCTCTGGTCCATGTGACGAGCATGATCACCTTTGGCGTTTGCTGTGTCCTCATCCTCCTGGTGACCAACACAATCACTGCAGTTTCTTCAGAGAATCAGCCCCATCTCTACTCCCAGGGGTGTTGTGCACACGTGTGTGAAGGGAGAGCCTATGGTGTGCATTATTTGTGTGTGTATATTTGTATAATATTATATACATATATATATATATTATAATAATCCTTGCATTTGATATACTTGCCTTAGAAGAGGTTAGTTCCTGGGATGAGGGACTGACCTATGAGGATAGGTTGAATAAACTAGGGCTGTATTCTCTAGAGTACAGAAGAATTAGGGGGGATATTATTGAAACATATAAGATTCTTAAAGGGCTAGATAAAGTAGACAGTGAGGGACTATTTCCCCTGGTAGGAGAATCTATAACCAGGGGTCACAGTCTTAAAATTAAGGGTCAACCTTTTAGAACAGAGTTGAGGAAACATTTCTTCACCCAGAGGGTAGTGAATTCCATAAATTCACTACCCCAGAAGGCTGTAGATGCTCAGTCCTTGAACATTTTCAAGGCTGAGACTGATAGATTTTTGAAAAATAGAGGGATTAGGGGATATGGCAGGTAATCAAAGTTAGGTGAGAAGATCAGCCATGATCTTGTTGAATGGCGGAGCAGGCTCGAAGGGCCGAATGGCCTACTCCTGCTCCTAATTCTTATGTTCTTATACATAGCACTTATCACGTCTTCTAGACTGTCTCAAAGTGCTTCACAGAATATACTGTAAAGTGAATTGACTGTACAGGTAGACCCCACTTAACATTGCCCTGATTAACGTTATTTTGTTGCAGATACATTGGGAAGATATATTCATTCAACGTTGCAACGTTCACTATCACGTCGTTCGCGCTGGTGGAAAGGGGGCACGACAGCGCTAGGAGTGAGCCAGGCCGGCAGTGAGAGAGAGAGACAGCCGGCAGCGAGTGAGAACAGCCAGGCTGGCAACAAGTGAGACCAACAGAGAGTGAGTGAGCCAGGCAGGCAGTCAGGGAGCGAGTATTATGTTTTTTTTTAAAAAGATTTTTTTTACGAAAAATGTCCAAAAGAACCTAACTCCAGTTTTTACATTCATTCCTATGGGAAAAATGTATGTGTAAAAATCAAACTACGACGATAAGCGGGGTCTACCTGTATATATGTTGGCAAAACGCAGCAGCCAATTGCACGCAGCAGTGTCCCACAAACAGTGGTGGATTGAGATGACCAATCTATTATTTTTGGGGGGAGGGATTATTATCAGGCGTGTGGAGTAAGGAAACTTGTCCAATGTTGTGCCCTGACCTGCCTGGATTTGAACCCAGGTTCTCTCGCTTGTGAGCAAGTGCTCTAACCACTGAGCTACAGGACTCCACAGGACACAGCAGGAATATCAGAAACTCAGGCTGATCACAAAAAAAATGTGGCTGTGTCCCTTGGTGTGTGTGTGTGTGTTGGGGGTGGGGTGGGGGAAGAAAGGGGAAGTTCTGTTAGAGGTACTGGTTTGTGGGGATGAGGTGTTGGGGAGGGAATGATGGGAATTTTGACATTGGCTATCACGGTGAGAGGGAGGTGTATCCCAGGTCCTTACCTTCCCACCCGCACTCGACGGATCATCCTCCTGCTCATCTGTAACAAGACAATCAGTCAACACTATCAGGGCGGGAGTGGGCACCCAGTCGAGGAGCAGGCGAGGGGGGGGGGGGGGGGGGAAGGGAGGCGGGAGAGCTCTGAGTCTCTGCAGTAATTGCAGTAGAACTAACAACATCCAATTACAGCACCGGGTGTCTGTCCGTCCGAGCGTGAGTGAGTCAGGTCACCCTAATGTCTCTGATTGAAGTCACGCTGCAGAGTTTGCTCAGTAAACAGCAGTGAGCACTGAATGATTTAATGGAGAGCATCCGAGTAATGCATTCAGTGTTGTGACAGACAGCAGATATCAAACTACACAGGTCTGCGTGAAAGGGCTGATGGTGGCTCTAGATTATAGCTGAGCCACAACATGGGATGAGAGATATGAGGCTGGAGAGGGGGAACAGGCGGGGGGAAGAGGTTGGGGAGAAACAGGGGAAGGATGTGTTTCAGCTGCCTCCGTAGCAGATGGTTAGATTTGGCAGACAGAGTTTTGACGAAAGTTCATCGACCTGAAAACTAAACCCACTCTGCTCTCTCCATAGATGCTGCCTGACCTGCTGAGTGTTCCCAGCCATTTCTTTTTTCATTTCAGGTCCTCAGCAAATGCAGTATTAGCCTTTTGATTACTATGATGATGATTATTTGAGCACGCCAGACAGTGAGTGAGGAGGAGAGACACTCACCCAGATCAGCGATGGTCCCACCTTTCACAGGAGCATGCTCACTGTCCTTTTTGGGGTTCACTAAACAAAAATACAAACTCTTACAACATTGTACAACAACAAATGACATTTACACAGCACCTTTCATGTTAGGAAGACATCCTAAGGCACTTGACAGTCAGGGATTTGGAACGGGCTAAGGGTTGGAATTAAGAAGGGTGGAGGGCAGGGGTAGGACAATGACCAAAGACAACAGTCAAAGAGGAAAGTCTTGAGACATAAATTGATAATAATGATCCTTAAATTTTATACAGCGCTTTTCATATCTTCTAGACGTCTCAAAGCGCTTCACAGAATATACTGTAAAGTGAATTGATTGTATATTTGTGGGCAAAACTTGATACCCGATTGCACACAGCAGCGTCTCACAAACAGTCGTGGATTAAAATGATCAATTTATTATAGGTGGGGTTTTTTTGAGGGATTATTATTAGGCATGTGGAGTAAGGAAACTTGCCCAAGGTTTCGCCCTGACTTGATCACGCTTTTAAGGCGAATGCCCTAACCACTGAGTTCCACAAATGATGGTAGTGGAGGGAGGGAGTTTCAGAGGGTGGGGGCAAACAAGATGAAGTCCTAATCACCGATGGTGGGAATGGCGGACCGGGGATGTGGAGCAGGCCAGAGCCTGCCTAGCAGATGGAGCAGATATCTCCATCTGCTAGGCAGTACTATTTTCATATGTCATAGAGGTGGGGAGGAGCAAGGCTGTGGTGGGCTTTCGACGAGGATTTTGAACTGTACCCTCTAGGAGATAGGAAGCTAGCGGAGGCGAGCGAGGATTGTAATAATCCTTGCATTTGATATAGCACTTTTCACGTCTTCAAGACACTTCAAAGCACTTCACAGAATATACTGTAAAGTGAACTGACTGTATATGTGGGCGACAGGGGTGATGGGGAATTGTTGTAGTTGAGCCAGGATGCAATGAAAGCAGTAATGAGGGTCTCAGATGCCGGAGGGAAGAAGCAGAAGCCAGCAATATTGCAGAGCTCCCCTTCCCCCAGCCCTGACAACTGGCACTGTTCCCCACCACCCACAGACCACTATCATATATGCTTGTGTGGGGGTGCAGGTGGGTTTGAATGGCTGATTGTGAGGCTCACTTACCATTTTTGGGTAAAACCACCTCCTCGATGTTGGGCACAGGAGTGGGATCTTCCAGATCTTTGGTCAGATCCTCTTGTTCCTCCTCATCTCTCTGCCCCCTCCTCTTAACATACGCCGTGGGCTGCCTGTGGGCACGACAGGGTTAGTATCACATCTTACCACCCCGACACCCAATCTTCCCACCTTTGTACTTTAGTGGAGTCCCGTAGCTCAGTGGTTAGAGCACTCGCCTTACAAGCGTGAGACCCGTGTTTCAAATCCACGATTTGTGGGACACTGCTGTGCGCAATTGGCTGCCGCGTTTCACCCACAAAAACAGTCAATTCACTTTACAGTCTATCTCGTGAAGCCCTGTGAGATGTTTAGAAAACGTGAAAAGCCTATATCAAAATGCAAGGATTATTATTATTATAAACCTTTATAAAAAACCTTTAATAATCCTTGCATTTGATATAGCGGCTTATCACGTCTTCAAGACACCTCAAAGTGCTTCACAGGATAGACTGTATAGTGTGGTGACTGTATATTTTGAAAGTGAAATGCAGCAGCCAATTGCACACAGCAATGTCCCACAAAGTCGCGGATTGAGTGACCAAATTTTTTTTAAGGAAGAGAGAGAGATGATGACTGAAATCTGAGCCAGTTACGGAGCCAACACTCACCCTTTTTTCCCGCCTTTCTTTCTGGACTCCATGGGAGTGGGTGGGGGCGACGGAGAGCGAGAACGTTTCCTCTTCTTAGCCCCAGCTGCAGCTTTCCTGTCTTTCCGATCCGGTGTCCGAACCGTCTGTGCAGACACAAAGCGACGTAGTGGTTGACAACAACAAGTCACACTTACACAGTGCCTTTCACTTCAGGAGGACATCCCAAGGCTCTGGACAGTCAGGGATTTGGACCTGAGCTGGGGGTTGGGATGAGGAGGAGTGGAGGGCAAGATCAAGAGTAACAAATTTGCTCAATGTTTCTCCCTGTCCCGGGAATCAAACCTGGCATCTCCCATTGTGAGGGGAGTGCTCTAACAACTGAACTGTACCAACACCAATAAAATGCCTAACTGAATTCAGGATGATCTTTTCACTCCGGCCTGTGGTGATGGTCACTGAAGTTATTCAGTAGCATCAAGGAGCACCAGAGACATAAATTTCCCAGCACTCCTTACAGGCTCAGTATACAAATCCTCACCCACAAACTCCCTGCCCACCTAACATGCACTGCCCTTACAGCCACCCCAATACTCCCTGCCTCCCCACCCACCCCCACCCTGCCTCCTCTGCCTACTACCCACATGTTCCCATCTCCCACCATCCACACACTCCTACTGCCCATCCTTACCACCTCCCACTCACATCACCTGCACATCCCACACTTTCCAGCCACAATTCTCCACCCCATGTGCTGCCCACCCCCTATATGCACCAACACACCCACTCCCACAACCCGCCCCATTAACCCACCCCGACTACCCGCTCGCAGTCTGCTAATTAGTACCACAGCAGTCTGGGTTCCGGGACGGAGGGAGTTACTGTACCTCTTCGGCCACTGTTCTGGTGGGAATGCGCTGCCGGTAACACACAGGCTTCCTGTTCTCATCCACCTCATAATCCTCTTCATTCATCCACTCATTAAACACGTCTGTGTCTAGGATCCATTTAGCATGAACCTGGACAAATCAATGAATTTGATTTTAACCCTTCAAACCTCACTTTAAATGGACCCGTTCATCAGCAAGGGTTCCCTTCACACAGGGTCGCGCTCGACAGTGGTGGAGCCTGGCAGCCCACATAGAGTCTCAGGGGGAGATAGTGGTGGGGTAATTGACCATACAAATGAACAAAAAGGAACCAAACATGCTGTCTTTACGTCTGGTGAGAATAATACGACAAGAGGACATTGCCTGTGATTGAAGAGAGGGAAATTTCAGAATTAATCTACACAAACACTATTTCAGTGAGTGAATAGTGACCCTATTGTGGAACAGGCTCACTGGGGAGATGGTTGAAGCAGGAAATGTTGATTCTTTCAAACAGATTAGACAGTTTTCTATTAGGAAATAACATTATACGATATAGTACATGGATAGTTAGAGACATATATCCAAGAGACCACAGGAAGGTGAAAGACAAACTAGATGGACCTTAAATCTTTTATTGTCTGGCATTTTTAATGTAATATTTCTGCTCGAGTGTTGCTCAGTCCTGCGGCAGCATAGGAGAGTCACTATGGTATTCCCTGGATTAAACCTACCTTCCACGACCTTTCAGGTATTGGTGCATCCTCAATATCAGCATCGATCTCACTGGCAGCGATCCAGGTATCATAACTGGAAAAGAACCAACAGTTTCACATTAATGTTAAACTTGTGGAGGCCTGTAGCTCAGTGGTTAGAGCACTCGCCTCACAAACGTGAGACCCGCAATTGGCTGCCGCGTTTCGCCCGCAAATATACAGTAAATTCACTTAACAGAATATTCTGTGAAGCGCTTTGAGACGTCTAGAAAACGTGAAAAGTGCTGTATCAAATGCAAGGATTATTATTATTAAACTGCAGGACGGCAATTGGTAGAATTTAGACAGGCTACAACTGGCTATAATAATAATTCTTGCATTTGGAATATAAAAGTTGTTACCCCCAGAAAAGCGATCTGACAATTGACTAGCATTCCTTCCTAAGGTTAACAGCGACGTGCAGAGTAGGGAAACTTGCCCAACATTTTATACTTCCTAGGAATTGAACCTGGGTCCCCTTGATTGCGAGGCGAGTGCTCTAACCACTAAGGTTTACTCGCATAAAATGTGAGTGATTTATCTGGAAAATCAGCCTTTTCCTCCTACTCCCACCTCAGTGCCCAGCCAGCAGTGGGAAAGGCGCTGTGTAAATAATATTGTGTTGTTGGCCAGGCCACCACAATGCTGTTCATGTAAAACCATATACAAATAGATAAACCCACCCCCTGCTGCCTCGACCCCCTTCCTACCATCTTCCTGATTTCCTCCCCCACATCCGGTCCCTCATCAGCACACCTTCTTCCATCTCCACCACATCACCTGCCTCTGCAAATAACTCACCCCCAAAGATGCCGAAACCCTGGTCCATGCCTTTGTCATCTTTTGGCTGGACTATTCCAATGCCCTCCTCGCCGGTCTCCCCTCCACCACCATTCACAAAAGCTAGCTCATACAGAACTCAGCTAACCGTATTCTCACCCAAACCAAATTTCGCTCCCCAATTACACTAAAAGCCCATTTATCCATGACCTGATCAACCGTAACTTCTGCATAACCGGCACCTCAAAAAAGGGTCCCCATTCGATTAACTGTAATTTATCCAGCACAATGTATTTTTTTTTCTGTTTTCAGCCGAATATCCGGCACGCGGTTTAACCGGCATTGGCCAGGTCCCGAGCGTGCCGGATAAACGGGCTTTTACTGTACTCCAGTCTTCGTCAGATTTCATTGGCTCCCCATGACAGATTTCAAGATCCTCACTCTTGTATTTAAATCCCTCCGCTCCTCTGCACCCCCCCTACCTCTCTAACCTCCTCTCTTCTCACAGCAGTATCTGCTGCCCCCGCTCTACTGGGTCTGGCCTCATCCTTGTCCCCGGAATCCTCCACTTCACCGTCGGCGTTCGTGCTTTTAGTCCCCACACCCAGAAACTCCCTTCCTCAATCCCTCCGCCTCACCACCTCCTTTTCCATTTTCAGGTCACATCTGAAGACCTCTCTGTTCGGCTGTGTCTACGGTCACTTTCCCCCTCCCACTGGCCTGGCTATTGTGAAGCGCGCTGAAACGCTGCCTGGCATTGAGATCGCTATATAAATGCAAGTTGTTGTTTCGGAAGGATGTTAAGGCACTGAAGAGGGTGCTGCAACAACAACAACAACAACAAAAACTTATAAAGCGCCTTTCACGTCGGGAGGACGTCCCAAGGCGCTGCACAGGAGGCGTGTGACCCGAGCTGGGAGGGGAGTGTTCGGGAAGGGGTGAAACACGTAGGGGAGGTCGAAAAGTTCGGGGGGGGGGAACAAAAGGCACGGTCGAAGAGGAAAGTCTTCAAACCGGCCTTGAAAGAGGAAAGGGAGGAAACAATGTGGAGGGATTGGGGGATGGAATTCCATAGGGTGGGAGCAGAGAAACTGAAGGCCTGGTCTCTGATGGTGGGGCGGTTCGGGCGGGGGGCTTGGAGCAGGCCAAGTCCTGCTGAACGGAGGGTCCGGGTGGGCTTATAGGGGGAGAGTAAGTCGGATAAATAGGGCGGGGCAAGGCCGTGTAAGGCCTTGAAGGTGAGGACGAGGATCTTGAACTCGATCCTCTGGAGGATGGGGAGCCAGTGGAGACGGGCGAGGGTGGGGGTTATGTGGTCACAGAGGCGGGTGCGGGATAGTACACGGGCTGCAGAGTTTTGGATGACCTGCAGCCTGTGAATGGAGGAGCTGGGGAGGCTGATGAGGAGAGTTTCTGTAGTCCAGCCGTGAGGTGATGTACGCGTGCACGAGTGTTTCGGCAGCGTGGGGGGGGTGAGATAATTGCAGAACCTGGCAATGTTGCGCAGGTGGAAATAAGCGGTGCCGGTCAAGGCACGGATGTGCGGAAGGAAGGAGAGGTTATGGTCGAACATGATGCCGAGGTTCCTGACTGGCTTTGTGAGGTGGAGAGTACAGCCTTGGATGTTGAGGCTGGCAGCGCCCGATGTGCGGAGGCGCTGGCTTGAGCCAATCAGGAGGGCTCGGTCTTGCTCACGTTCAATTGGAGGAAGTTGTCCCGCGTCCAGGACTCGATGTCGGACAGACATGCTGTCAAAACATCGATGGTCTGGGGGTTGAGGCGGAAAGGTACAGTTGGGTGTCGTCCACATACATGTGAAAATTTACCCCGTGTTTGCGGATGACATCGCCCAGAGGGAGCGTATAAATGGTGAAAAGGAGGCGGCCAAGGACAGAGCCCAGGGGGACGCCGTGAGAAACTGTGCGGGGGTTTGAGGAGAAACCGTTGGAAGATATAAAATGTTGGCGGAGCTATACCAGGAATGTGAGACTTCAGTTATCAGGAGATGCTAGAGAAGCTAGGATTATTCTCCTTTCGAGCAGAGAAGGTTAAGAGGAGTCTTAATAGAAGTTTTCAAATGATGAGGGGATTCAATTGGGTGAATAAGGAGAAACTATTTCCATTGGCAAGTGGTTTGGTAACCCAAGGACACCGATTTAACATACTTGTTAAAAGAAACAGAGGGGAGGTGAGATGTTTTTATCCAGCGAGTTGTTCACAAGTAGTTCAATGGTCTATCATCGGCGGCCCGGCTTGCAGCCTTTCTGCCCCCACCCTTTGGAACTCCATCCCACAATCCCTTCGCCTTGCTGCCCTCCAGCCTCCTTCAACCGTGCCTTCAGCTAACCTCCTATTCCTCTGCACTCCCTAATCTCAACCCTGCCCACCCCCTTGCCAATGCTCGGGTCCTGATCCTTTACTGTTCAGCGCCTTGAGACGTCCTCCCGACATGAACGATGCTCTACAAATATAATTGATGACAACCTTTAGGAGACGTAGATAGTTATTTGGGGAGGACAGGTTTGCAAGGCTTTAGGGAGAGATCAGGGGAGTGGGATTGATGTGGATAGTTCTTTTCAAAGAGCTGACACAGACACGATGGGCCGAATGGCCTTCGTCAATGCTGTATAATTCTATGATTTACTTTGCTCACACAACATGGTTTAGGAATCCTCAAGACTAAGTTACAACCGCAATAAGATTAATTTTAATAGGTCTCCACTGAATTCATAACAACACTGAATATGAGCTGCAGTGTGAGCTTATGGTGAGATAGGAGACTGAGATACACAGTAGTGCACAAATCAATGTGCAACTCTTACAAGGCTGTATGAAAGGAATTAAAGAGCCAAGTGAATATTATTCAATTTCAAGGGCCAGTAAATGGAATAAAATGAAAAATGCTGCAATACCCAACAGAAAAACACACAATTCACTTTACATTCTTGTGAAATGAGCACACAAAACAGAACGTAAATCAGGGCAGCTGAGTACAGAAGGTGGCTGTAAATGTTAACAGACAAGCACTAACACTTAATCTGCCATTGGTGTTCAGTTTAAAAACCTCTTAAATGAAATGAAAATCCCGTGGGTTGTAAACCATAAATCCTAGCCAGTTGTGAATCACAATATCCACCTGTCCGCTTCCTCTGCTCAGTGGGCTCCGGCCTGCTGCACGTCTCCATCATTGGAGGTTTGGCCTTCAGTCTCTCTGCCATCACCCTTTGGAACTCCATCCCAGTCCTTTCGCCTCACTCCCTCCCTTGCCTCCTTCAAGGCGCATCTCAAAACCCCCCTCTTTTGCTACCTTCCTACCCCTACCATCCCTACCCTGCACCCCTCCCGATAATAAATAATAATCCTTGCATTTGATATAGTGCTTTTCACATCTCCTAGACACCTCAAAGCGCTTCACAGAATATACTGTGAAGTGAACTGACTGTATATTTGTCGGCGAAATGCGGCAGCCAATTGTGCACAGTAGTGTCGCACAAATAGTCATGGATTTAAATGATCAATTTTCTTATTGCTTGTTTTTTTGGTACGATTATTATTCGGTGTGTTGTAGGGAACGGCGATATGGGAATTTTGCGGATATGGCTATATCGGTTGGCTCATATCGAGATATACCGAAATACCGATATTTTCAGTTTTTTTCGTACTGCGCATGCGCATTTCGGGTGCGCGCACATTCGGGGCCTATCTTCTCAGGAGGTAAATATCTTTCTCTCTCTGTGTCTCTCACTCTCTCCATCTCTGTGTTTTTCTGTCTGTGTCTCTCTATGTCTCTCTCCCCTCTCCCCCCCACCCCCAGCCGTCTCTCTCCCCCTCCCCCCAGCCGTCTCTCTCCCCCTCTCCTCCCACGCCCAGCCGTCTCTCTCCCCCCCCAGCCGTCTGACTCCCCCTCCCCCCAGCCGTCTCTCTCCCCCTCAACCCCCCCAGCCGTCTCTCTCCCCCTCACCCCCCCCCAGCAGTCTCTCTCCCCCTCACCCCCCCACCCCCAGCAGTCTCTCTCCGCCTCACCCCCCCCACCCAGAGCTGTCTCTCTTCCCCCACCCCTTGCATACCTGTATTATGTATTCAAGGACTATGAATACAAGATGGCAGCTTTGCACCTCGGTCTGTGCATTGTGTATAGAGATGAGCATTCTGGGTCTTGTAGTTGATTGTGCTCGCATCCCGATTTTTTACCTCGATATACCGTTTTTCGATATATCGGTATTTTTAAAATGTCTATATCGGCATATAGAAAATCATATCGGGTTTTACCGATATACCGATATATCGCCGTTCCCTAGTGTGTGGCATAAGGAAACTTGTCCAATTTTTCACCCTGACCTGCCTGGATTGAACATAGGTCTCATGCTTGTAAGCGAGTGCTCTAACCACTGAGCTACAGGACTTCACCCGATCCCACCTTGGGTCCAATTCCCTGACTGTTTAGCGCCTTGGGACGTCCTTTTGATGTGTAATTGTAAATTGTTGTTGATTGAGCTTTCTAGTTATTCAGAACCTAGGTGATGAGCTGAGATATAGAGATTTCTTCCCCACGGGCTTAGGTACAGAGGTACCACTGGGGTGTAGGAATCATTACAATAATCCTTGCATTTGATAGAGAGCTCCAAACATCTTTGAGACATCTCAAAACGCTTCACAGAGTAGAATGTAAAATGAAACAGCATCTGTAGTATTTTGTGTTTTGTTTATGTTTGAATCACAGCCACTTCTCTTCTAGGAATGCCTACCCTGAAGAAGTTCTAATCTCCTCTTCGATGTGCCTTTCGTTCCTCCCTTCTACCCTACTCCCCCTCCCTACTATCTGTTTCCCTCCTTGTGTTTGATTATGTGTTCATCAAAACCCATTTCCACAGCCACATCTCTTTCCTCAGCAACTGCCTTAGACTGCAACTAATCCCACAAGGCTTCAGTCTTAAATTTAAAGTAAATTTTAAGTGGTATTAAAGTGATTTAATACCAAATTATCATTATTTTCAAAAGGGATTATTGCCGCCAGAAAGCGTTCTGCCAATCGACTCACAATCGGGTTCCTACTTACTGCTGTGTACAGAGGCATGTGCAGTAAGGAAACTTGCCTAAATTTGCCCCAGTCCCCTGGCCCATTGTGACCACAGGTGAATGTGTTGAACCAGCTTAGGGACAGGCTGGCCGGCATACCCAGATCTTCCCAGAGGCCTGACTGAATAGCCTCTTGATGGTGAGACAAGGCTCAGTTGGCCAAGCATCCCTCGCTTTTCACTGCCAACAACCACAGAACCGCTAGGGTACAAAAAGGCCGCAATCTATAATTAAACCTGGCATCACGGAGGCATTACATAACCACATCAGCCAAAGCAAGCCGTGTCCCATTGCTGGGCAGTGAGGGTGTTTAAGACTGTGCATTTCATGTGAAAGGCTCAGCGTTCCTCTCAGCTAATGAAAGACTTGCTTTGAACTGAACGTCCTTTGTTCTATAGAAACGGCATTGGGGAGGGAACAGACAGCCCAGCAGCTTGCTTAGCAACTCAAACAGAGCCTAACCATGACCTCAGCAATTAGCCGAAAGGGGGCGAGAGCTTTCAACGCTCATTCCAGCCACGTTCCCCTCCCCCTCCCTCCAAAACACACACTGTCTGTCATTCACAGGCTCCTTCATTGAAATCTTGTTCGGCCAGCAGTATAATATCTGCCTGCATTTCCCTGTTGGTCTGCCCTTCCTCCCAGTGGCAGAGCAGTGAAACTTCCCAATAATCTTTTGATTATAGTTCCTTATCACGTCTTCGGGACATCTCAAAGCATTTCACAGAATATATTGGAAAGTGAATTTTACATAATTGGCGGGCAGCCTCTCTGCCCCCTGAAACCCCATCCCACAGTAGTGTCTGGCGATATATCGGTATAATTTTTCATATTGATACGCCAATATTGGAAATTTGAATATATGGGTATATCGAAAAATTCTGTATATAAAAAAAATTGGTATATCACAAAACATCGGTATATAGTGTCCAGCAATATATTGATTATATCGATATAATACTAACTTTTTCAACATATCTTGTCACCGGCATCGCAAACCTGTGTATGCGCACATCCAAATGTGCGCATACACAGGATAAAAAAAACCTGGTGATATCGATATGAGCCCACCAATATATCAATATCGGAAAAATTCCATATCGCTGGACACTACTCCACAGTCCCTATGCATCGACAACTCCCTTGCCTCCTTCAATATCCATTTCTGCAAACATGACTTTGATCACATTGCTACCCACCCTGGTCTCCACACCTCATGATCCCAACCACCAGCTCAGGTGCAGATCCCTGACTTTCTAGTACCTTGGGACATCCTTCTAACATGAAAGATGCAATACAAATATCATTTGTTCTTGTTAAAGTGGCGGTATATTTTGAATGAAATGCAGCAGCCAACTCACCAACAGTCGTGGATTGAGTGACTAAATTATCATCATTAATTTTTTTTAAGTGATTATTACCCCAGGTAAGGTGATCTGCCTGATTGATTAACAACCAGGTTCCTACTTACTACTAGGTAAACAGAGGTGTGTGGGTAAGGAAACGTCTAAGGTAATGCCTTGCCGGGAATCGAACCCAGGTCCTTACGCTTGCGAGGCGAGTGCTCTAACCACTGAGCTACAGGACTCCACATTATATACAACAACAAAATTGCACTTATTTAGCGCCTTTCACATCGGGAGGACGTCCCAAAGCGCTGAACAGTCTCAACAATACATCGAATCAAAGGTCACGCTATCTGCATTAACTCATTATGTGCCCTCTCCAATTACTTCAATAGCTTTGCTGCTTGTGCAGTTCCCATTTAAATGATTTGATTGATCTGACTTCAATAGGCTCTCGTGGAGCTAAATCACCAGCCCCCAAAGCCTGTCTGTCTATCTGTCATCAGACATAACTGACTCTGACTGACTGTCTGTCTGTGCACAGGCGTACCTGTCTGGATACATCCCCCAGTGTGCCAGAACCTGTTTTTCTCGTTTCATCACGGGTCTCAGCCACTCATCTGTAACAGAAAGAATTGTCCTTCACACAGCACAGAAATCAAATAGTAATAATCCCTATCAGATCTTGGGAGACATCTCAAAGCGCTTCATAGGATATACTGTAAACAACACCAACAAAATTATATTTGTAGAGCGCCGTACACATCGAAAGGACGACCCAAGCCGCTTAGGAAAGTGGTTTGACTGTATATTTTGTGGGCGAAACATGGCAGCCAATCTACCGGTCGCAGACTGAGAGACAAAATTACTTTTAATTGACTAACAACTGGGTTCTTATTTACTGCTGGGTAAACAGAGGCGAGTGGAGTGAGGAAACTTACCCAAGGTTTTGCCCTGCCTAGCAAGAGAGACGAGAACTCTAACCACTGAGTTACACGACTCCACATGGACATAAACATCACAGCCTAGTCTGGCCAGACGGCCCGTTTCCTACTGAGGGAGAGAGGTTGTAACCTGGTGGACACTGCCCAGTGCTGCTGGCACTGCATGGTACAGCATAAGTGGCCAAGACACTCTCTCTCTCTCTCTCTCTCTCTCAATTGCCCCACAGACTACCGTATATCTCCGCGTACAAGGCGCACCCGTGTATAAGGCGCACCCCCCGTTTTTGACCTTTTCTTGGTGGAAAAAAACGGAAGCATTTTCAATGATATTGCCAGCAGAAGGGAGGAGAGACAGAAGAGACAGGTAGGTAGGGAGAGAGGCAGGCACGCAGGCAGGGAGGGAGAGCGGCAGGCCGGCAGCCTGGGGGAGAGAGAGAGGGAGAGAGGCAGGTCGGCACGCAGGCAGGGAGGGAGGCAGGCAGACTGGGTTCGGCAGAAGGTAAGCACAGCACTGCAGTCCGCTGCTGCTACCGCTGCCCGGGCGGCCGAGGCCGAAGCCCCGTCACCCGCTCCTCCCAACCCCCGCCAGACAGTGACCAAACCCCGGCTGACAGCGTGCCGGCCGCCCCTCCTGTTTACTGTATTTCTGAAGCTCAAAATTGCTTGTATCTGCGTATAGGGCACCCCCCCAACTTTCGAGATCTTCCGACCTGAAAAAAAGTGCGCCTTATACGCGGAGATATACGGTACTTAATATCCACCTGAACAGGCACTCCCTGGACCTCGGTTTAGGAACATGGGAACAGTGGTCAGCCACTCAGCTTCTCCAGCCTCGAGGAGGGGTGACCGTAGCACGGTTGAAGAAGTTTTTTTTTTTATATAGGTACTTTTAGAAAATAGGTATCTTTTAGAAGATAGGAAGGAAGGTGCAGGGCGGAGGGTCAGAGGAAGATTGATCCACATTTCAGCCAAGGGTGGCTGAAAGCGCAACCACTGTTGATGGAAGGGAGGGCAGGATGGACATGCAGAAAGCCTGAGCCAGTCGAGCGGGTCATGTGGTTGGGATTAAGCAGGTCGGTGAGGTAGGTAGGGAGATGCCAAGACATGAAGGGATTTGAAAACGAGTGTGAGGATCCTGATATCAATATGTTTGGGGATAGGGAGCTAGTGGTGCCTGGTGTGACGGGGGTACGGAGGTCAGTACAGGTGAGTGTGTGAACGGCGAGTTTGGATCGGCTGGATTTTGTGGGTAGTGGATGATAACTGGTGCGATGTGAGATTCCCTACACACTGTGTTGTGTATCTGTCTGTGTATTCTGTACTGACCACCTCTCCCATCAGAGCCTGGAGCCTGAGTTACCAGCACCATCTAGTGTTTTGGCCGAGAATAAGTTTAACAACTGATCGTAAACCATTCCAGTAATCCAGTGGGGGGTGGGGGTGGGGGAGAGGGAGGAACTGTATATTTGTGGGCAAAATACGGAAGCCAATTGTACACAGCAGTGTCCCACAAACAGTTGTGGATTGAAATCACCAATTTTATTATTGTGTTTTTTTGGGGGGGATTATTATTAAGCATGTAGAGTAAGAAAACTTGCCCAAGGTTTCGCCCTGCCCTTCCTGGATTCGAACACAGGCCTCAATAATAATAATAATCCATACATTTGATATAGTGCTTTTCACGTCAAGACGTCTCAAGCTTGTAAGGCAAGTACTCTAACCATTGAGCTACAGGACTCCTTGATCAGGGTGTTAAGGGATACAGGGAGAAAGCAAGTTATTGGAATTTAAAGGGTTAGTTGACTTACAGATCAGTCATCAACTAATTAAATGGAAGAACAGGCTTGATGGGATGGTTGAATGGCTTCCTCCTGTTCCTAAGTACCTTGCTAGTCCCAATCACCGATTGGTTCAATTTCAAGACCCTCTCACCTGTTTTCAAATTCCTTCATACCCCCACTTTCAATCAATCAATCAATCAAAACTTATATTTATATAGCGCTTTTCATGTCGAGAGAACGTCCCAAGGCGCTGAACAGTTAGGGACAAGAGCAGTGGGGGAGGGGTCGGTGCAGGATGAATGAGGGCTCTTCATGCCCTACATCTCCGATCTGCTTACTTCCGACTCCCCCACCGGTTGCTTCTGCTCTGCTGGCTCCGGCCTCCTGTTTGCTGACCTCCTTTGCACCAACATCGGTGGCTGTGCCTTCAGCCACTACACCACCAAACTCTGGAACTGTCTCCCTCAATTCCCCCATCTTTTCCCCTCTCCCCACACTGTTACAGTATCCTCACAAGTCACACCCTCTCCCTCTGGGTTGGGGTCAGACTCCGCCACTATCAAGCACTCCGGGACACTACCCCACGTGAAGAGCGCTATAGAAATGGGAGTTGTTGGGATTGGTTTATATAATTATCCTCACACGGCACCTTTCACATCAGGATTGCCATAGTCACACAAACCCAGTCACGTATGCACCTCCAGGAAAGGTATAGTGACTGAAGGAATCGAGGTAAGGCTCGCTTACCTTCATCCAACGAGCTGGGGACGGGGTAGATCAGGTGGGAAGCTTTGGATTTGTCATCAATAACTGATCCCTGAGGAAACAAAATGGGGCCTTTTTAGAGGAGCATAAGTGGGGCAGCCCACACACCTCACCACCCAACCTAGCATACCACAGAGATTCACAGCTGCTCCACACACTCCTCATACACAACCATAGGGACAGATCTAGGGAGTCACAAGTACCCTGTCACACCCTCTCTCACAGTCACACAGACTGTTACACAAGTACCCTCACAAGTCACGCCCTCTCCCAGTCTCTCATACACACACACCATCACAATTGAACATACACACCTATCCAGTCACTTAGACAAGCATCTCCACATCATGCACACACACATTGCCCCAATCACGTCACCCACCCACACAATCAAATCATTCCCAAGATATAGAGGATACATTACCTGATGTCTTTTAACAATATCTTTCAACTTGTTTGCCAGCTTCTGGTCAAGATCAGACATGAGGTAGATTGTGGGTCTGGTTAGACAGTTATTCTGAAAAAAGCAACACAATCGGTCAGATCAGTGTTGTCTACAGCTATCATATAGTAGTTAATCCGGTCATTGTCCAACTTCATACACAGCCTACTCCCTCCTGTTACCTTCTCATTCAAGCGTGTTAGTTGAAGCGCAAAAGATGAGCATCCAATTTATCATCAATAACTTTACAAAAAACAGCATAGGGGGAGGTAGGGTCCGGTGATATATCAGTTATATCTGATATAATTTTCATATCGATATGTCGATATAGGCATTTTAAAAATATCGATATATCGAAAAAAAATCGGAATGCGTGCGCACTGAACTACAAGACCCAGAATGCTCATCTCTATACACAATGCACAGACCGAGGTGCAAGCCGCCATATTGTATTCACAATCCTCGAATACAATATACAGGTATACAGGGTGGGTGGGGGGGGGAGAGAGAGACAGGGAGGAGGGGGGGGGGAAGAGACATGGAGGATTGGGGGGAGAGAGACGGGGAGGAGAGACGGGGGGGGGGGGGGGGGGGGGAAGAGAGTTGGCGGGGGGGGAGAGAGATGGGCAGGAGAGAGATGGGGAGGAGGGGGGGAGAGAGACATGGAGGAGGGGGGGAGAGAGACTGGGAAGAGGGGGGGTGAGAGACGGGGAGGAAGGGGGGGCAGGGAGAGACGGGGAGGAGGGCGGGAAGGGACATACGGGGAGGAGGAAGAGACGGAGAGGAGGGCGGGGGGAGAGACGGGGGTGATGTGATAATAGACAGACAGAGAGAGAGAGAGAGATGGGGGGGGGATGAGAGAGAGAGAGAGATGGGGGGGGGGATGTGAGAGAGGAGAGAAACACAAGAGAGAAAAACACAGATGGAGAGAGTGAGTGTGAGAGACACAGAGAGAGATATTTACCTCCTGAGGAGATAGGCCCCGAATGCGCGCGCACCTTGCAACGCGCGCGCATGCGCAGTATGAAAACCCTGAAAATATTGATATATCGGTATATCTCAATATGAGCCCATCAATATATCGAAATCGGAAAATTTCCATATCGACGGACCCTAGGGGGAGGAAGGGCTTAAATTCATCCAACTTATTTCGCAGCACATTAACTGATTGTGTAATCCCCTGACACACAACACCCAACCTGTAATATGAACCACCACATAAGCCATTGGAAGGGGCAAGGAAAACAGAAGAACAGCCTAGGCACCATTACAGAGCAGTAATCAGAGTACAACAATATCTGCTGCCCCATCTCGACAGCCTCCAGCCTCCACTATATCCACCATTGGTGGCCGCACTTTCAACCACTATCAAACTCTAGGACACTCTTCCTCTATCCCCCCCTCATCTTGCCCCCTTCATCCCCATCTTCAGATCACACCTGAAGGCCTTCTTCTTTGACCTTGCCTAAGATCACCTGTCCCTTGCCATGGCTCGGCGCCTTGCTCCACCATGGTGAAGTGCTCTGTGACACAACCGTGTGAGAGGGGCGCTGTGTAAATGTTAGTTGTTGTGAGTGAGAGACAGGAGATATCAAAGCCAATACTACTGACAAGAGCACAACTGGCAAGAGGAGAAATCACCTATAACAGCTGCCTTTACCTGCACAAGGGTCTTTTCGATCGTCATGAACATCTCCACATTGCGATCCATGCGGGATGGATTCTGCAGGTCGAATCTCCTCCTAAAAGAAAGCAGTGACTGCATTAAGCACCAAGTTAGCAGGGGGTAAAGCCATTTGATTACACAAAAGTCACACCTAAAATTTACAAGCCAACAACAATAACTTGGATTTATAGAGCGCCCTCCACGATGGGCGGTGTCTCGGAGCGCTTCACAACAACGGATCCTGGGGTCGAGCCAGGGGAAGGGAAAAAAAGTCACATGAAGCATGGTGGAAAAGAAAGGTCTTCAGCCGAGACCTGAAGTTATAATAATAATAAATTGCATTTGATATAACGCTTTTCACATCTTATCAACGTCCCAAAGCGCTTCACAGAATACACTGTAAAGTGAATTGACTGTATATTTGTGGGCGAATCGCGGCAGCCAATTGCGCACAGCAGTGTCCCACCAACAGTCGTGGAGTGAATGACTAATTTTATTATTGTGTTTTTTTTGGGACGGATTATTATTAAGCGTGTGGAGTAAGGAAACTTGCCCAAGGTTTCGCTCTGACCTGCCTGGATTCGAACACAGGTTTCCCCAGCTTGGTCTCCCCAGCTTGCAAGACAAGTGCTCTAACCGCTAAGCCACAGGAGCTTCCACAGGTTAGGAAGAGGAGGGCCGAGGCGAATGGAGTGAGTTCCAGAGCCTCGGGGCATAGTGGCTGAAGGCATGGCCGCCAATGGTGGACCGGAGGATTCGGGGGACAAGGAGGAGGTCAGACACGTTAGAGCGAAGACAATGGGTGCTGTTATGATGAGAGAGGTCAGAGAGGTAGGGAGCTGCAGAGGAGTGGAGATTTGAAAACAAGAGTAAGGATCTTGAAATCAATCCTCTCCGGGACAGGGAGTAGTGCAGTCAGACTGTGGTAGCATGGCCTGTTTGATTCCCTGGCGCGGAGAAATTTTAGCCAAGTTTCCTTACTCCACACGCCTCTATTTACCTAGAAGTAAGTAGGAATCCGGTTGTTCGTCGATTAGTGGATCGCTTTCCTGGGGTAATAATCCCTCCAAAATAATAAATAGTAATTTAGTCACACAATCCACAGATGTGAGCAGTTGGCTGTTGTATTTCACCCACAAACTACACAACACTTTACAATATATTCAGTGAAATGCTTTAAAGAGACGTCTTAACAAAGTGATAAAGAGCTGGATCAAATGCAACAAATGCTGTTATTATTAAAGAGCAGAGGCAGAGTGCAGCTCAAATCAAATGCTCAGGCAACGTCAACTCTCTTACTCCTGTGTGAGTGTGCAAGGTGTGTGAGGCGTGTGCATGTGAGAGACCCACCACAGTAATTGAACGTGTGTGTACCCAGGTGTCTTGAGGCTGAAAGGCCCACAACAGCCCCAAACTATGTCTCCGACAGTCACAAGGGCAAGAGTCACAAGGGCAAGAGTCGGAGAAAACATTTTGGCTAATATTGTGGTTATTTAGCAAATTTATTTGATAAGGAACTAGACAATAATAATAATCCCCGCATTTGATTATGGCGACTTATCCACACGCCTCTGTTTAACTAGCAGTAAGTAGGAATCCGATCGTTAATTGATTGGCAGATTGCATTTCGTGTAATAATATAATAATTCCTTCAATCTAAAATAATAAGAAATTGGTCGCCTGTAGATCAGTGGTTAGTGCATTTGCCGTACAAGCAGGAGACATGGGTTCAATTCCAGGCAGATTGAAACCTTGAGCAAGTTTCCTTACTCCACATGCCTAATAATAATCCCTCAAAAATATGATAATAATACATTGGACATTTCAATCCACGACTGTTTGTGGGGACGCTGCTGTGTGCAATTGGCTGCCGTGTTTCACCCACATATATAGAGTCAATTTACTTTACAGTATATTCTGTGAAGAGCTTTGAGACGTCTAGAAGGCATGAAAAGCGCTATATCAAATGCAAGGATTATTATTATACCATTTTGAAATTGTTGTTCTTCGGTTCCTCTCCACCCCCCACCCACAGAAAGATTTCCCTTGTGACATAGAGCTTCAAAGCATCTGTAGTTCTCTCAACGGAAAGGCAATTATTACAGATTGTCAGCAATCCTTTCAAATCAGCTGTGACAGGCTGTTCCATAATAGATGCTTTAAAAAAAATTATTAATGGAGGTTCATAAAAACATTTCCCAAGCAATTACGGTCTTCAATAATAACTGAGTGACTCAATCCACGGCTGTTTGTGGGATACTGCTGTTCACAATTGGCTACTGCATTTCACCCACTAACTATACAATCAATTCACTTTACAACAGTGGTTTCCAAACTGTGGGGTGTGCCTCCCTGGAGCTTTAGTTTCGAGCCCCTGAGAAAGTGTGGAGCCGAGGACCCAATTGTGCAGAGCCGAGTGTGAAGGGGGGCACAACGAAAATGTTGCTGAGTTGGGTGTGGGGGGCATGGGCATGCCACTATTCAAAGTATGGAACCCACTACGTTACAGTATATTCTGTGAAGCACATTGAGACGCCTCAGAGATGTGATGAGCTCTAAATGAAATGCAAGGATTATTATTGTTATAATAACGAAGGGAACTAAAGTGGTAGCTCAATCAGAAAGCTGTATGATGAGTTGCTCCTGTGCTGAAGGCTCTGTGATTCCACCCTGTAGATTGCAACTCACTCACCATCCCTGCTCACTCTTGAATTTATAAGCAGCACCGAGGATATGGCCCAGGGCTCCTCCGGGTTTGAAGTCAAGGAAGCACTTTGCCTGAAGTATAACAAAAATATGTAATTGTTAAAGTGAATTATAAACCAAGGCCATCACACATGTTCAAAGGAATACAATATAAGCACAAAGTATTTGTGGAGTCCTGTAGCTCAGTGGTTAGAGCACACGCCTTACAAACGCTGGGCAAGTTTCTTTACTCCACAAGCCTGATAATAACCCGACCAAAAATAATAATAAAAATTGGTCATTTCATTCCACGACTGCTTGGGGGACACTGCTGTGCACAATTGGCTGCCATGTTTTCGCCCACAAATATAGTCAGTTCACTTTACAGTATATTCTGTGAACCACTTTGAGACATCTAGAAGACGTGAAAAGCTATATCAAAATACAAGGATTATGATTATTATTATCAAACAAATATAGGAATAGGAGGAGGCCACTCAGCCCATCAAGCGTGTTCCATCATTCAATAGGATCATGGCTGATCTGTACCTCAACTCCAATTAGCCACCTTTGCCTCATATCCCTTGGTACCCTGACTTAATAAACATCTATCCACCTTAGTCTTGATGTGAATTGATGTAGCCATAATCCAGCCTTTTGGGGGAAGAGTTCCAGATTTCCACTCTTTGTGTGAATTTTTCTTTGTTATTTCAATCCTGAATGGCGTTGCTCTGATGTTAAGATTATTCCCCCTTGTCCTGGATTCACCAACACCAGAGGAAGTCCAGGGTGATCAAAAAAATTATTACTCTTCAAGATTTATTGGACATTGTAATAGTAGTCTCTCTAACATAAGATATTACAACAACTTGGATTTATATAGCGCCCTCCATGCCGGACAGCATCCCAGAGCGCTTGATATTGTACTCTGCAGCTCTGTAAATATTAAAAGTGTTGCAGTGACCTTAGCCAATGCAGTCACTTTCCACAGAACTGCAGCTGAATACAGGCCAGCATCTCAAAGCGCTTAACAGTAGCCTGAGGCTAGGGTGGTGGGGGCGGGAGGAGGAGGTGAACACATAAGGGGTTGAAGAGAAAGGTTTTCCGTCATCATCTGTAGTGCAAGAGAGACACTAAACTGCATGTACCTCTACCTCAGATGACTTGGAATGATCCAATGAAATGCTATTTTCCCGACATGAAAGGCGCTATACAAATATAATTGTTGTTGTTAATCTGGCACAGAAACAGGAAGTAAAGATGCCTGGGACTCTTTTTTAAATAACGATAATCCTTGCATTTGATAAAGGGCCTTATCGCACCTTCTACCTTTTTACTGCTAGGTAAACAGAGGCAAGTGGAGTAAGGAAACTTACCCAAGACTTCCCCCTGCCAGGGAAATCAATCCCGGGTCCTAGTGCTTGAGAGTCGTGTGCTCAAACCACTACGTTGCGTGACTCCACTCAAAATAAGTGAGTCATTCATCTGGAAAATTGGCCATCTTTCCCCTAACGCACACCCAGCTTGGTACCCAGCCAGCAATGGGAAATGTAAATGATAATGTGTTGCTGGCCAACCACAACAACACTTTTTTTGGGGGTGTGGAGCAACAACAACATTACATTTATAGAGCGCCTTTCACTTTTGGGAGGACGCCCCAAGCCGTTGAACAGTCAGGTCGGGATCCAAGCAAGGGAGAGGGGCAGGGGAAGGAGAGAGTTAGGAGGGAAGGGAGTGAGTTAGAAGGGAGGCAGAAGGCACGGTCGAAGAGGAGGGTCTTGAGACTGGCCTTGAAGGAGGGAAGCAGAGAGTGCCTCAGGCTCCTCAACCACTTAATACATCCTCGGTTTGGTTCAACTAATCCCTTTGATTCATTGATAGGATAACCACATTATGCAGAAACCAGTGGCAGGCAGTATGGTTCAGTTTATATACAAGGTATTAATTGGGCACAATCTGCAGTATACTTTTTTTAAAAATCTTAAATTAATCATATCTGGAGAATGTGACTTTCCTTAAATATTATTCGCCGGGAGTGGAATGTTTTCACAATGTGCTGAAAACGCACCCAGGCACACAGGAAACCAGGCTGCAATTGGACTCCATCTCACCAGTTACACAAGTAACACAATTGATGTGCCCTTTCAGTTGGAAAGTGCAGCCCTCGAGTGTGGTGGTTAGAGCACTCGCCTCACAAGCGAAGTTTCCTTACTCTAAATGCCTCAGTTTACCTAACAGTTGTTTCGCCCACAAATAAACAGTTCAATTCACTTATTCATTCAATCGACAATGTGATAAAGCGCTGTATCAAATGCAAGGATCGTTATTATCTCACCGGGATAGGGGCAATTAACACAATTAAACTGTCTTTTCAGTTGCAACTCTCCAGCAAGTTGTGGAGATGCAAATAATACAGTTTATACATACAAACAAACACAGCGATGAGCAACAGACAAAGACAGCAAGCGAGAAAACAGCGAAAAAGATTCACAGAAAGACAGGGAGAGACTGGCACACAGGAGAGTGGTAGAGAGAGAAAATGAGGCTCACAGCAAGAGAAAGGCACATAAACCCACGCACGCACATCCAGAGATAAGGCTACTTACAAGGGTCTGAAACAAGGCCACTGCACATCATAATTAGCTCTGACATGCTGTTCGGTAATCTGGAGTTACAGTCCCACAAAGTGACAAGGTTAATTTAAGGGGCGATTTAACTTCCAAAATACTGAAGGGAACAGACAAGTGGATTGTCAACATTTCCCTCTGGCAGGAGTGGGTCCTTAACAGAACCAGGCCAGGGAGAAGTGAGATCAGGAAACATCTCCACACATGGGAGGGGGTGGCGCACACTATCATTTGGGATATAAAGCAGGTACAGGAGTTACTTAGGAAGATAATGGGCAAAGTGGGAGAAACTCCCTGTATAATAATATTAATCCTTGCATTTGATGTCTCACTTTATCAAGTCTTCAAGACATCTCAAAGTGCTTCACAGGATACACCGTAAAGTGAATCGACTGTGTTTTGTTCTTAGTAACTTCACCTTTTCATGCCTTCATTACATCCCGGCATGACTATGCTAATGCCCTGCCTGTTGGCCTTCCCAATTCCTTCCTCCACAGGTGCAGATAATCCAAAATTCTGCGGCCCACGTCCTCCACTGCTCCAAGCTTCATGACCCCATCTCTCCCATCCTCACCCAACTTAATTGGCTCCCCACCATCCAGAGGATCTGCTCCTTTAGCCACTCTGCCCCCAAACTCTGAAACTCCATCCCGCAGTCCCTCCGCCTCGCCCCCTCCCTGGTCTCCTTCAAGTCTCCTCAAGTTGCTGCAAGGGGATATGATGTGGTAGCACTAACAGAGACCTGGCTCAAGGAAGGGCAGGAATGGGAACTGAATATTCCTGGTTATAATGTATTCAGGAGGGATAGAGAAGGGAGAAAAGGAGGGAGGGTGGCAGTATTAATTAAGGATTCAGTTACAGCCTTAGAAAGGATCGAGGTGGAAGAAGGCCTGAAAACCGAATCTATTTGGTTGGACTTGAGGAACAAAAAAGGAGCAGTTACACTGTTAGGGGGATACAATAGACCACCAAATAGCGGGAAGGAGATAGACGAGCGGATCTGCAAGCAGATTTCAAAAAGATGCAGAGCTGATAGAGTATGATATTGGGTGATTTTAATTGTCCTGACATCAACTGGCAGAACAGTAGTGTAAAGGGCAAGGACGGAGAAGAATTCCTGAAATGTGTACAGGACAACTTTCTCAATCAATATGTTTCCAGTCCAACAAGGAAGGAAGCAGTGCTAGATTTAGCTTTGGCAAATGAGGTGGGGCAAGTAGAGCAGGTTTCTGTAGGTGAGCACCTAGGGAATAGTGATCACAATATCATTAGGTTCAGTGTAATTATGGAAAGCGATAGGGAACACTCAAAGGTGAAGACACTCAACTGGAAGATGGCTAATTTCAGTGAACTAAAGCGGGACCTAGCCAAGGTGGATTGGAAAGAAAGATTGGCAGGTAAAACAGCTAACAAGCAGTGGGCAGCCTTCAAGGAAAAGATAATTCGGGCACAGGTTAGAAACATTCCAACAAAGGCAAAATGTAGGGCATCCAAACCTCCCTGAATGACTAGGGCAATTGGGGTGAAAATAAAGCAAAAAAAGGAGGCTTATGATAAGTGTCAGGCCCAGAATACAGAATTCAACCATATATAGGAATATAGGAAGTGCAGAAGAGAACTAAAAAAGAAATTTAGAGGGGCAAAAAGAATGCATGAGAAACAATTATCAGGTAACATTAAAGGGAATCCTAAGGTATTTTACAAACATATTAAGGGTAAAAGATTGGTCAAGGGTAGGGTGGGACCAAGGAGGAAATCTTATTGTGGAGGCAGAGAGCATGGCTGATGTACTGAATGAGTACTTTGCCTCTGTCTTCACAAGAGAAGATGCAGCCAATGTCACAGTATTGGAGGAGAGTGTAGTAGAAATGGATAAGATAAGCATAACCAGACAGGAAGTACAGAATGGGTGGACGAGGGCAGCGTAGTTGATGTAGTTTACACGGACTTTCAAAAGGCACTTGACAAAATACCGCATGAGAGGCTTATTAGGAAAATAGAGGCCCATGGCGTTAAAGGGACAGTGGTAGCGTGGATCCACAACTGGCTGAGAGACAGAAAGCAGAGAGTTGTGGTGAGTGGCTGCTTTTTAGACTGGAGGGAAGTGTGCAGTGGCGTCCCCCAGGGATCAGTTTTGGGACCACAGCTCTTTTTAATATACATTAATGATTTGGGTTTAGGGAGTACGGTTTCCAAATTTGCAGATGATACTAAGTTAGGGAGAATAGTAAATAGTGAGGAGGATAGTAGCCATCTGCAAGAGGATATAGATAAAATGATAAAGTGGGCAGACACATGGCAGATGAAGTTTAATACAGAGAAGTGTGAGGCGATACACTTTGGGAGAAGAAATTAGGGGAGGCAATATAGGCTAGATAGTACAATTTTTTAAGGGTGTGAAGGAACAGAGAGACCTGGGGATTTGTGTTAGTGACTCTTTGAAAGTGGCAGGACAGGTAGACACAGCCATTAGGAAGGCATATGGGATACTAGGCTTTATAAATAGAGGTATAGAATACAAAAGTCAGGAAGTGCTGATTAACCTCTATAAAACTTTGGTTAGGCCTCAGCTGGAGTACTGTGTACAATTCTGCTCACCACACTTTAGGAAGGATATTAAGACATTGGAAAGGGTGCAGAGGAGATTTACCAGGATGGTACCAGGAATGAGGGACTTCAGTTATGAGGAAAGGCTAGATAGGCTAGACTTATTCTCTCTAGAACAAAGAAGATTGAGAGGAGACCTAATAGAGGTTTATAAGATTATGTGAGGTTTCGACAGGGTGAATAAGGAAAGACTGTTTCCATTGGTGGGCTAATCAGTGACTCGTGGTCACAGATTTAAAATAGTTTCAAAACGAAGTAGAGGGGAGCTGAGGAGAAATGTTTTCACTCAGCGGGTCGTTCAAATCTGGAATGCATTGGCTGAAAAGCTGGTGGACGCAGATTCCATAACAGCTTTTAAAAGGGAACTAGATCTTTATTTAGGAAGAGCAGGTTTGTTAGGTTATGGGGAGAAAGCTGGGCAGTGGGATTGAGTTGCTCTGTTCAAAGAGCCAGCACAGACTAGATGGGCCGAATGGCCTCCTTTTGTGCCATATAATTCTGTGAAGTCCCACCTCAAGACCCTCTTCTTCGATGGCCCCATTGGCCAATCCAAATACCTCCCTGTCCCCAACTCGGGTCTGAAACAATGACTGTCCAGCACCTTGGGACATCCTCCTGACGTGAAAGCCGCTATACAAGTGTCATTTTGTTGTTTTCGGATGCTGACTGCCAGCTCTCTGCTCACCTTTTAACTGTTCAGAATGCAAAGTTCAAAATGATTTTTTCCCGACCCACGTGAAACTTCGAGGTGCTCTCCTCACCTACCCCACGTCAGCCCATATAACATTAACTATGGTTAATTATGGTTTGGGAATTATAATAATAATCCTTGCATTTTGATGTAGCACTTTTCACATCTTCTAGGTGTCTCAAAGCGCTTCACAGAATATACTGTAAAGTGAATTGACTGTATATTAGTGAGCAAACCGAGGCAGCAAATTGCACAGCAGCAGTGTCCTACTAACAGTCGTGGATTGAAATGACCAATTTGTTTTTATTATAGGTTATTTTTGGACGGTTTATTATTAGGCATGTGGAGCAAAGAAACTTGCCCAAGGTTTCATCCTGAAATGTCCGGATTCGAAACAGGTCTCACGTTTGTAAGGCGAGTGCTCTAACCACTGAGCTACAGGATGCCACATGGAGCTATAAACTGTAAAGTTCTCAATGCTACTTCTGTTGTGTTGGGAATTCTATAGTTCTCAATACTACTTCTGCTACAAAGGGGAATGCAATTGCTTTTGATGTTTACATTAATAGTGCTTAAATATAATAGTGCTCTAAAATGCCATCTGGCGTAGAGCACACTGTATAAATCGAAATTGTTGGTGTAATAAGCAACACAATAGATCAAAGCTTAAACTGTGCCAGGTGTCTATGACACAGTAAGAGACAGCTGATGACAACTTTCACAGCCCAGGCAACCACTCACTGACTGTCTCTGCAATGCTGCAGGTTAGCTTTGATCATTCCTACTTGCTCTCCTGCTACTTGGGAAACAAAGAAGCCAATTGTGCGGCAGTCATGCTGGTATGCCATCAGTGACTGTACGGTGCTGTGAGCACTTACTGGGAGCTTTGTTAAAGCCGCGTTGTTCACATGTTTGCCGAATGCATCCTCCTGGAACTGAAGCAGCTGCACCACAAGCCCAGCCAGCGTCTTGTTTGAAGGTGAATCCGCCTGTACGCACTGAGGGAAAAGAGCCACAGAAAGAGATTGAATGACGATAAACAAACCACAAATTACAGTTACACGGCACCATTCATATCGCGAGGACCAAAGCATATGGTTGGGATCAGGAGGGATGGAGGGTACTGTAATAATAAAAATTGCATTTGATATTTGTGGATTCTTGTAGCTCAGTGGTTAGAGCACCCGCCTTAAAAGTGTGAGACCTGTGTTTCGAATCCAGACAGGTCAGGGTGAAACCTTGGGCAAGTTTCCTTATTCCACACGCCTAATAATAATAATCCCTCCAAAAAATTGATCATTTCAATCCTGCCACTGTTTGCGGGACGCTGCTGTGCACAATTGGTGCTGCATTTCCCCACAAATATACAGTCAATTCACTTTACAGTATATTCTGTGAAGTGCTTTGAAATGTCTAAAAGACGTGAAAAGCACTATATCAAAGTCAAGGATTATTATTATATTGCACCATGAATGTATGTATGAGAGTTGCGACGGCGTGAGACAGTGGCAGAGCTGTCCATCCCGCAGTCCTTCCACCTCACCCCCTCCCTGGCCTCCTTCAAGTCTCGCCTCAAAACTCTCTTCGATGGTCCCATCGGCAACTCCTAATCCTCCACTTCCCTCCCCACACCGTCCCCAGCTTGGGTCTGACACAGTGACTGTCCAGAACCGTACAATGTCCTCATGACGTGAAAGGCGCTCTATAAGCAAAATGTTGTTGTTGCTGATGACTTTTAACTGGAGAAAGGTGTCTCTCATCTACAACCTGATGTCTGACAAATATTCAGTCAGGATAACAGTGTTCCTGGGGTTGAGCATGTGGGCAGAGACACACAGCTGGGTGTCATCCGCATGGTTGAGCCTATATTTGCAGATGTTGTCACCAAGAGAAAACATCTAGATATCGAAGAGGAGAGGATCAAGCCCCGAGGAATTCAAAAAGACAAGACAGAGAGTGTGGGATAGACAGAGTTTCACAGAGAGATTCGCAACATCAGGGAGGAAGTACAGGAAGCAAATTTTGTATGTCACAAAATGGCATGAGCTGCTGACCAGCAAACAACAACAACAAACGTTTAGAAAGATCCCCTCATGCAGGATAGCGTCCCAGAGCACTCGGCATGCTAAACACATTGTGCAAGAATTTATAGATTCCAACCTTGGTCTTACTGGTTCTAATACATTTACTGCTTAAACAGTGTTTGAGAGTCTACCTCGCCCCATGTTGGGGTCTCTTGAACTCACAGTTCATGACGCTCCTGGGAGAGCAGTCCTGGGAGTGCCTCATTGCACTCAGGGACCCTCCCCTGCCTGAGGGGTGCTATATAAATGAGGGACACTACACAAATGCAAGTTGTGGGAGGCACTGTCGCTCAGAAGATACTTTAAACCAAAGCCCTGATCTGTGCACTGTTCAGGTGGATGTTAAAGATATCATGATACAACTCAAAAGAAGAGGTTTCTTTTAGTGTCCCAGCTGATAATCCACCAGGTAAACATTGCTCACTCACTGATAGCTTGTTTGTTAATGACATTGCTGTGTGCAAGTTGTCAGCTGCGTTTGCCTACAAAATACAGTCACTGTACCTTACAGGAAATCCCACAAGCCAGGCTTTGAGATGTTTCTATTATTAATATTAATCCTTGCATTTAATATAGAACTTTATCAAGTCTTCGAGACGCCCCACAGAGTACATTGTAAAGTGAATTGACGATATATTTTATGGGTGAAATGTGGCAGCCAATTGAACATAGCAGTGTACCACAAACAATCGAGGATTACATGACTAAATTATTATTATTCGTTTTCGAAAGGATTATTGCACCCAAATGCGATCTGCCAATCAACTAACAACTGGGTTCCTACTTACTGCTGGGTAAACAGAGGAGCTTGAATCACCTCTGCCACCACACTCTGGAACTCTATCCTGTAATCCCTACACCTTACCCCGTCGCTAACCACTAAGCTACAGGGCTGCAGATCAGGAGCTCAGCGTCATTGAAATATTTACTGTTGGATACCATGGCAATATAACAGTACAGCACTTGGGAGATATTTCTCCGACTTGAAAAGTATGGCTTCAGTGGCAATAAACATGTCAGTTCACCTCTCACTTCTACACCTTGGATTCAAAACAAAGTGCTGGAGGATTGCAAGCGCTGAGCTCCATGTGCACAGAGCAGCAAGCTGGGCGGGCCTTCCAGCAGCTTCCGCCTGCCTGCTCCCCCTCACTTTGTTCAGATGTCTCTTTGTTTGACAGCGCTGCTCTGGGAACCTCCCCAGCCTGGTTATAGGCGCCCAACCCCCACCCTCACCACACACTGCTAACACACCCACACTTAACACAGAATCTAGACTCTACAACAACAAAATTACATTTATAGCGCACCTTTCACATCGGGAGGATTCTAAACTCACCCACACATAGCCAGACTCCTAAACATACACAGCTAGCACACACAGTCAGAGTCCTAACACACAAGGTCTTCCCCCACTTGCCCCCACCCCGAAACATACAATGAATGTCTGCCCATCGTATCCGAAGATGGCCGTTCAGACAATGTGAACACCTGGTTGTGTGAATTTGTTTAGTGTAGAAAGCTGTTGTACACGGCTTCACACACAGTCAGCACTCACCCATAAACCAGACAAACATAAACACACAAGCCAGCTCCCTCAAACCATGCAAACATACATACAGTTTCACACACACAGTCAGCGCCCCAGCCCAAATATATATATACAGCTTCAGTCAGCTCCCCAACCCAAAAATATACATACAGCTTTGCACACACAGAGCCAGCCCATCCCCCACCAAACCACACAAACACAGCTTCACACAAGCAGTCACCAACACCCCTACCACACAAACATCCATGCAGCTTCATACACACAGTGGTCTCAGATGCTTCCCAGTGTGGAGGGTGCTATTTAACTTAAAGTTGTTGTTGTGCAGCTCACACACACTAATGAGCCAGTTCCCCCCCAAAAAAACACAAACAGACATACAACAAAGTCACATTTGTAGAGCTCCTTTTTTTTTACGTCGGGAAGACAGCCCAAGGCTCTGGGCTCCCAAGCTTCCACCCCACCACACATACACAAACAATTTCACATACAAAGCCAGAGCTCCCACACGCACAGAGCCAGCACCTCACCCCCACACACTACTTCTCACTGAGAGCTAAAGCTTCCCCCCCGCCATACACACAAACAGCTTCATACACAAGAGACCAAAAGCGCCCCCTCCCACAACCAATCTCCCACCCTCTTAAAAATGCACACGTTTCACCCACAAAACACACACTTTGTGGTATATCCTGCGAAGCGCTTTGAGGTCACTGTGTCCTGATAAGGCAATATATAATAATACTTGCATTTGATATAGCGTTTTTCACATCTTATCAACGTCTCAAAGCGCTTGGGGGGGGGCTTGGGGGGTGAGGGTCTGGGGATGTGTGGTGAGGATCGGGCTCTGGGTGAGGGACAGATCAGGGCGGGGGATGGGGGTGGTTGAAGGCCGGGGTCAAGGGGGGTGGGGGCTGAGGCGATGGAGCAGTGGGGTGAGGGTCAGGGTATGGGGGTGGGAGTGATAAAGGCTGAGAACCGGTGCAGGTGGGGGGGCAGTGAGGGCCGGGGTGTGAGGCTGATGAGGGTCGGCTCTCCTCAGCCGCCGCCATTTGCAAACAAAGTTGATGCTCGGGTCGGTGTGTGTGCGGGGGGAGCTATGGCCTCTCACCTTCTTGTAGGCCTTGCCGAGCCAGGCCCTCAGGCTGTCCAGCTGCGCCACCGTGTCCGAGGCCTCCAGGAAACGCACGTTGGGGCCTCCGTCCCGCTTCCTCGCCGCCATGACCCGCTCGAGACCTGACTCTGGCCCCAACCGTCAGCTCGGCAACAAGACGGTGCCCTCCCGCTCACACCGCGCAGGCGCGTGTCCCCGCAGCAGCTGCCCTCAGTCACTCTGCGCATGTGCAAGCCGTGTGTGTGGGGGGAGGGGAAGCGACCTGTGAGGGCGGGCTCGGAGGGAGGGGCTCTGTGGGGATGAGCACTGTTTGTGTGTGGGGCGGGGCTCTGTGTGTGGGGGGGCGGGGCTCTGTGTGTGTGTGTGGGGGGGCTCTGTGGGGGGGCGGGGCTCTGTGTGTGGGGGGGCGGGGCTCTGTGTGTGTGGGGGGGGTCGGCTCTGTGGGGGGGGGGGGCTCTGTGTGTGGGGCGGGGCCCTGTGTGTGTGTGTGTGTGTGTGAGGGGGGCGGGGCTCTGTGGGGGGCGGGGCGCTGTTGCCGGTTGGGAACAGACAGAGACAGGCATGGCGGCGGTGCCGGCTGCCGGGTTCCGGGCTGTGTGGAGCCGCGTGTGGCCAGGGAGCTGCTTCTGCGATGGGCCTGGAGCGCGGGGCCGTCTCAAGCACACGATGGCGGCGGCGGCGGCAGCGATCGCCAGGTCTGAGCCGGGCCTCGGAGACGAGGCTGAGCAGGAGGCCGGGCGGCGGGGTGAGTGAGGCCCTGTCACTGGGCCTAGGGGTCAGAAGGTCAGGGGCAATGAGCCAAGCCAGTGACTGACAAACACATCCTTATTAACCAGGAGTCAACCCCAATTTTAATTTATTGACATTTTAATGGAGAGGCATTCAGCCCTGTGTCATCCACACGTATGGAGTCCGCTTCCACACGTATGCGGATGATACACAAGATGTCCAAAAGCACATGTTATTATCACTACTGTTATTACTCCACACGCCTAGTAATAATCCCTCAAAAAAAAGCAATAATATATTGGTCATTTTCAACCCACGGCTGTTTGTGGGGACGCTGCTGTGCGCAATTGGCTGCCGCGTTTCGCCCGCAAATATACAGTCAGTTCACTACAATTTATTCTGTGAAGCCAACCGACCTTCCTCCCCAAATCCGGTCTTTTGAGACGTCTAGAAGACATGAAAAGCGCTATATTAAATGCAAGGATTATTAGTATTATTATTATATTTTGTGATGCTCTTTTAGATGTCTGGAAGACATGATAAGGTGCTATATCCCATGTTAAGATGATTATTATTATGTCCACATGTATGTGGATGACCCACAAACCTACTTCACGAGTCTACTGATGTTCTGTCAGCTTGTCTGTCAGACATCAGGGTCTGGATGAGCAAAACCTCCTAAACGTTGAGGTGACGGAAGCCACACATACTCCTTGGTTCCTGTCAACATCTCCCTTGCTGCTCTGAGCTCCGCAGTCTCCCGAGCCTTTCCCAGGGGCGTTATAATAATCGTTCCATGTGATTTATCAACCTGTCCGCTCCCTCTGTTCCGCAGGCTCCGGCCTGCCAGTGCCATAGGATGTCCTCCCGATGTGAAAGGTGCTATATAAATATAATTTTTGTTGTTGTTGCACTATGTCCCTCACTCACCATCGGCAGTCGGGCCTTAATCATCGCTCTCTCCATCATGTCCCTGCCACCTTTAAAGCACAACACGCCTTTGGCCACCCTCCTTCCCTCTCTGCCCTCTAAGCTCCCCGGTCCCATCCCCTAAGCCCCTCCCCCAGCTCGGGCGCTTCATAGAGTATATTGTACAGTGAATTAACTGTATTTTGTGTGCAAACGTTACCAATCCTGTATATAACCTTGTCATCGTGTCTGACCCCCAGCTGACCTTCCTCCCCAAATCCGGTCCTTGACTAGGCTCCTTATTGCAGAATGGATCGAATTGAAGATCTTCATGCCTGCGTTTAAACCCGTTCACATCCTGGTTGCATTATACCAGGGCCTACGTAAACTGTGTGTGTTGGGCAGGGATTGTGTATGTGCTAGGCTGGGTGTGTGTGTTAGGCTGGGGGTTGTGTGTGTATGTTACTCTGGGGGCTGTGTGTGTTAGACTGGGGACTGTGTGTGTTAGGCTGGGGGCTGTGTTTGTGTTAGGGTGGGGGCTCTGTGTATGTGTGAAGGGGGGGGCTTTGTGTGTTAGTTTGTGTGTTGTGTGCAACAACAACAAAAAAATAACATTTATAGAGCATCCTTCACATCAAGAGAAGGAGCTGAACAATCAGGTCATGACACAACCCCAGGGGAGGGGCAGGGTAGGGGGGAGGAGAGGGAGAGAGTTAGATGGGGATTTTTTTTAAAAAAGAGAGAGTTAGATGGGGGAGGGAGAGAGTTAGGTTGGGAGTAGGGAACGGCGATATATCGATATATCACTAAAACCCGATATGATTTTCATATCGATACGCCGATATAGACATTTAAAAAATATCGATATATCGAAAAAACAATATATCGAGGTAAAAAATCGGGATGCGAGCACAATCAACTACAAGACCCAGAATGCTCATCTCTATACACAATGCACAGACCGAGGTGCAAAGCCGCCATCTTGTATTCATAGTCCTTGAATACAATATACAGGTATGCAAGGGGTGGGGGGAGAGAGACGGCTGTGGGTGGGGGGGTGAGGGGGAGAGAGACTGCTGGGGGGGGTGAGGGGGAGATAGACGGCTGGGGGGGGGTGAGGGGGAGATAGACGGCTGGGGGGGGGTGAGGGGGAGATAGACGGCTGGGGGGGGAGAGAGACGGCTGGGGGGGGAGAGGAGAGGGGGAGAGATGGCTGGGGGGGGAGAGGAGAGGGGGAGAGACGGCTGGGGGGAGGAGGAGAGGGGGAGAGAGACAGCTGGGGGGGGAGGGGGGGAGATAGATGGTTGGGGGGGGAAGAGGGGAGAGAGATGGCTGGGGGGGGAGAGGGGGAGACAGACGGCTGGGGGGAGGGGGAGAGAGACGGCTGGGGGGGGGGGGGGGGTAGAGAGAGATGGCGGGGGGGTGGGGGGGAGGGAGAAAGAGACGGCTTGGGGGGGGGGGGGGGGAGAGAGACGACGGGGGTGGGGGGTGCGAGAGAGGGACGGCGGGGGGTAGGGGGGGTGGATGTGATAATATACAGATAGATAGAGATGGGGGGGGGGGGTGAGAGAGGAGAGAGATAAAGAGAGACAGAGACATAAAAAAACACAGAGATGGAGAGAGTGAGAGACACAGAGAGAGAAAGATATTTACCTCCTGAGAAGATAGGCCCCGAATGCACGCGCACCCGAAATGCGCGCGCACTCCGATGCGCTCACATGCGCAGTACGAAAAAACTGAAAATGTCGATATTTCGGTATATCTCGATATGAGCCAACCGATATGGATATATCGGGAAATTCCCATATCGCCGTTCCCTAGTTGGGAGGAAGAGAGTTAGGTTGGGAGGGAGAGAGTTAGGAGGCAGCAGAAGGCACGATCTTGAGATCAGCCTTGAAGGAAGCAAGGGAGGGAGCGAGGCGTAGGGACTATGAATGGAGTTCCAGAGTGTGGGGGGGGGAGCCTGTGTTGTGTTAGGCTGGGCGCCGTGTGTGTGTTAGGCTGGGGGCCTGTGTTGTGTATTAAGCTGAGGCTGTGTGCGTGTGTCAAGCTGTGGGTTGTGTATATTACACTAGGGGTGTGTGAGTGCCTGAGCCACTTTGAGCTGCTGGTAACTGTGAGTGTTTTAGATTTGCAGGAGCTGCTTCAGGAGTTCCCTCAGCCTAAGAACCTTCTGACTCAAGTAATGCAGAGAGCACTCAAACGCCCTGACGTCAAAGATCACATTGTTTATCAGTCCAGTGACGGAGTGCTGAAGGTAAGCTTCCCCAAGTGGCGTTCTCCCTGTCTGCAATTCACTGCTACTCTCGTGTCAATAGCTGTAGCTCAGTGGTTAGAGCACTCGCCTTACAAGCGTGAGACCTGTGTTCAAATCCAGGCAGATCAGGGCGAAAACTTGGGCAAGTTTCCTTACTCCACACACACATTCTAATAATAAATTATTATTTATTATTAAATAGAGCATCCTTCACATCAAGAGAATGTCCCAAGGAGCTGAACGATCAGGTCATGACCCAACCCCGGGGGAGGGGCAGGGTAGGGGGGAGAAGAGGGAGAGAGTTAGATGGGGATTTTTTTTCCAAACAAACACAATAAAAATTGGTCATTTCAATCCACGACTGTTTGTAGGACGCTGCTGTGTGCAATTGCCTGCCGCTTTTTGTCTACAGATGTCCATCCTTGGCCCCCTCCTCTTCCTAATCTATACGCTCCCTCATGGTGATGTCATCCGCAGACATGGGGTACACTTCCACATGTATGCGGATGACACCCAACTCTATTTTTCCACCTCACTTTGCGACCCCCTCAGTCCCCTAATGTTCTGTCAGCCTGCCTGTCAGATATCAGGAGCTGGATGAGCGCAAATTTCCTTCAGCTAAATGTTGACAAAATGGAAGCCATCCTCTTTGTCTCTTGTCAACGTGTTCAATCATACAGTTCCACCTACCCGACATGTCCCTAAAACTCTCCGAACCCATACGCAACTAAGGCGTCAGGTTCGACCCCCAATTATCCTTCCTCCCCCACATCCGGTCCCCCACCAGCACTGCCTTCTTCCATCTCTGACGCATTGCTCATCTCTGCCAATATCTCACCCCAAAAGCCAACGAAACCCTGGTCCATGCCTTTGTCACCTCAGCTGGACTATTCGAATGCTCTCCTCCGCCACCATTCACAAAATCCAGCTCATACAGAACTCCACCACCCACATTCTCACCCGTACCAAATTCCGCTCCCCGATTATCTCAGTCCTTGCCAGACTGCACTGACTCCCTGGCCCAGATAGTATCGACTTCAAGATCCTCTTGCTTGTATTCAAATCCCTCCACTCCTCTGCACCCCCACTACCTCTCTGGCCTCTCTCCTCACAACAGCACCCGTTGCCTTTGCTTCACCGGGTCTGGCCTCCTCCTTGTCCCTCGAATCCTCCAATCCACCATTGGCGGGCATGCCTTCAGCCAATAAGCTCCGAGGCTCTGGAACTCCCTTCCTCACTCCCTTCCCCTCTTTTCTCCTTTCCTACTTTCAGGTCTCGGTTAAAGACCTTTCTTTTCAACTGTGCTTTTGGTCACCTTCGTCCCCCTCCCCCTGGCTCGGCCCCTGGATCCGTTGGGAAGCGCTCTGAGACGCCGTTCGGAGGACGCTATATAAATCCATGTTCTTGTTGTACAGTATATTCTGTGAAGTGCTTTCAGATGTCGATAAGATGTGAAAAGCACTATATCCAATTCAAGGATTATTATTATTGTTGTTACTAAGCTCCAGGACTCCACTTGTTCTTATTATTCTTCCTCCCTTTTATCCACATTAAATTTCGCTTGCCATTTCTCTGCCCCATCACTAACCTGTTGTGTGTCTTCCCAAAGAAAACCACCCTTCAGATCCACTGGCCAAAGACAATCCAGGTGGAAGGTTACGGCAGTAAGAAGATCGATGCCGAAAGACATGCAGCTGCCAACGCCTGCAAACTCCTCAAGGTACAAACAACTGAAGCAGTATCTGTCCAGCGTCTTGCGACGTCTTCCAGGCGTGAAAGGTGTTATACAAGTGTAATTTTGTTGTTGTTATGTCTGACAGGAATGGGGTTTGCTGGGGCCCCACAACCAGCTGTTCCCCAGCCAGGAATACTCGGAGCTGGTCGAGGGGTTAGGTCAGACGGGAGGAGCAGTCCAGCGGGAACTGAGCAATGAGGGCAAGGATGGAGAGGGGAACATGGACTATATCAACTGCGTGTCTGCGGCACAGAACAGTCACAGGTAAGCGTCCATCCACAATGTAGTTCCCGGTGTGTCTGTCTGCGGACATGCTCACTGCGCTCAGTGTCAGGCTTGCGAGTCACTATGTGTAGAACAGGCCGGAGCCTGATCTATGTTACTGTGGAGTCCTGTAGCTCAGTGGTTAGAGCAGTCGCCTTACACACGTGAGACCCGTGGTTTGATTCCGGGCAAGTCAGGGCGAAACCTTGAGCAAGTTTCCTTACTCACACACACACACACACACACACACACACACACACACACACACACACACACGCACGCACACACGCACACACGCGACAGATAATAATCCCTCCCAAAAGAAGCCTATAATAGAGTGGTCATTTCAACCGACAACTATTTGTGGGGACGCTGCTGTGCACAGTTGGCTGCCGCGTTTCGCCAACAAACATACAGTCAATTCACTTTACAGTATATTTTGTGAAGCGCTTTGAGATGTCCATAAAATGTGAAAAGCGCTATATCAAAAGCAAGGATTATTATTAGTAATGTTATTAATATAATTATTATAACTGTGTTGTGCAGAGCAGGCCGCAGGGAGGGGATGGAGGCCAGCGCTGCCCGAGCTCTCACTCAGTTCCCGCAGCCAAAGTATTTGCTCTCCAAAGTCATCCAAATCGCAACCTCCTCCTCTAAAGTCACAGTGAGTTCACATCGCCTCACACGCCAACCACACTGTGGGCAGTACACTCCTAATCACATGCTGCCTCATACATGCTAACTACACATGCTCCTCCCGAGTTCTCCTCTCCCTGTGCTCTCTCTCGCTCTTTCCCCCCCTACCCTTTCCTGCTCTTTTCCCTGCCTTCTCTCCATTCCCCCACATCTCACTCTCTTGTCTCTCCACAGTGTATCCACCCACCCCTCGATCGCTCTCTTATCCCCCTCCTTCCCTCACTTTTGCTCGCTCTGTCTTTTCCCTCCTCTCTTTCCTTCCCCTGCTCTCTCCCGCCCCAGAACTATGTGCGCTCTGTATACCGACGCTCACACACTCTCTTTCTCTTGACACACACTGTCTCAGACACACTCTTTCTCTCCGTGTGTGAGCTATACTCTCTCTCTCTCTCTCTCTCTCTGTGCCTAGGACTGTGTCTCTTTCATACACGCTCTCTCTCTCTCTCTCTCTCTCTCTCTCTCTCTGTGCCCAGGACTGTGTGAGATACATGACTGTTGGAGATTCGGTGAAGACTTGCCAGCTGGAGCTGCGATGGCCATCCCCAATGACTTTCTCCGCAAGCGGGCGACGGAAGAGTGATGCGGAGCGCCGGGCAGCAGCTCTGGCTTGTCAGAAGCTCAAGGTGACTGCGTGACGTGAGAGCAGCTTGCTGTGTGGGCTCTCTTACCCTCTCCCCCCTTACCTCCTCCACCTCCCCCCTGAACACTGCCCCCAACTGCAGGGTCCCCAATAACAGCAGTTGACCACACCTGGATTCTGTAATTCCCAAAGTACCATTACAATGGTATTTATAACATTATATTAAATTATATTTGTGTCCTGTAGCTCAGTGGTTAGAGCACTCGCCTTACAAGCGTGAGACCTGTCTTCGAATCCAGGCAGGTCAGGGAAAAGCAGTGGGCAAGTTTCCTTACTCCACACACACACCTAATAATAATCCCTAAAAAAAAAAATGGGATCCTCTGGGGGATGGGGAGCCAATGGAGCCGGAAGAGGGTGGGAGTGAAGTGGTCGTGGAGCTTGCTGCGGGTGAGGACACAAGCTGTATAGTGAGCGCACTAACCAAGATGGTCCACAACTCCTTCCCACCAGCTAAAGCCGCAAAGCTTGTCATTGAGAGCTCTGCCTGGCAAGGCCTGAGTGAGCGAGGCTGACAGTGTGTGTGTGTGTGTGTCCCTCAGGAATTGGGGTATCTGGATCAGAAGAACCGGCCACTGACTCACGCCATGTACAACAAGACGGCCATCAAAGCGCTGAGTATGAGGGAGCGGCTTCCAACCAGACTGCACATTCCCAGCAACCTGAGGCAGAGGATCCAGGAATACCTACTCCAGGTCAGTCAGTCCTCACTCCATATCTCTCGCTGTCCATTATCCCTGGTCCATACCTTTGTCACCTCTTGGCTGTACTATTCAAATGCCCTCCTTGCTGGTCTCCCTTCCACTACCATTCATAAAATCCAGCTCATACAGAACTCCACCGCCTGCATTCTCACCCGCACCAAATTTCGCTCTCCGATTACCCCAGTCCTTGCCAGACTGCACTGACTCCCTGTCCCAGAGAGGATCGATTTCAAAATCCTCATGCTTGTATTCAAATCCCTCCACTCCTCTGCACCGCCCCCCCACCCCCCCTCTCTGACCTCCTCTCTCCTCAAGCCAGTTGCCTTCGCTCCACCGGGTCTGGTCTCTTCCGTGTCCCCCAAATCCTCCGCTCCACCATCGGCAGTCGTGCCTTTAGCCACTACGCCCAGAGGCTCTGGAACTCCCTTCCTCACTCCCTTCACCTCTTTTCTCCTTTCCTACTTTCAGGTCTCGGTTAAAGACCTTTCTTTTCAACTGCGCTTTCGATCACCTTCTTCCCCCTCCCCCTGACTTGTCCCCGGGATCCATTATTGGGAAGCGCTCTGAGACGCCGTCCGGCTTGGAGTGAGGAAGGGAGCTATATAAATCCAAGTTGTTGTTATTATCCAGTGTATCTCTCTCTCTCACTCTCTCTCTCTCTGTATCTCTCCAGTCTCCAGTTTAGAGATAGGGTAATAATAATAATAATCCTTGCATTTGATATAGCGCTTTTCACATCTTGTCAACGTCTCACTAACAGAATATACTATAAAGTGAATTGACAGTATATTTGCGGGAGAAATTTGGCAGCCATTTGCGCACAGTGTCCCACATACAGTCATGGATTGAAATGACCAATTTTATTATTGTGTTTTTTTTAGGGATTATTATTAGGCATGTGGAGTAAGGAAACTTGCCCAAGGTTTCGCCCTGAGCTGCCTGGATGCGAACACAGGTCTCACTCTTGTAAAGCGAGTGCTCTAACCAGACCTAACTACAGGAGCTCCAATAAATACAGGATTAAAAATAAATAGACAGAAGGTACTTGAAAGGTTAGCTGCGCTCAAAGTACAAAAGTCACCGGGTCTGGATGGGCTGCGGCCTAGTTTGCTGAGGAATTTAGGGTGGAAATAACGGAGGCTCTGGCCACAATCTTTCAATCCTCCTTGGATGTCGGAGCAATGACAAGAGGACGGGAGGGTTGCAAATGTCAGGCCCCCCGCATTCACAAAAGTGAAGAGGGATAAACCTGGGAACCACAGGCCAATCAGCCTAACGGTCACTGGAACTTCTAGAGACTATAATCCGGGAAAAAAAATTCACTTAGAAAAACACAAGTTAATTAATGACAGATTTGTTAAAGGCAAATTATGCATGACAAACTTGATTGAGTTCTTTGATGATATAACGGAGAGAGTTGATGAAGGTAGCGCAGTTGATGTGTGCGCAGACTTTCAAAAGGCACGTAATAAAGTGCCACATAATCTACTAGTTAGGAAAGTTGAGGGTGATGAGATTAAAAGAACAGTACAAACATGGGTAGTGCCTAGCGCCTTTAACATCAGTAGTGGAGTCCTGTAGCTCAATGGTTAGAGCTTTTGCCTTACGGGTGTGAGACCTGTGTTCAAATCCAGGCAGGTCAGTGTGAAACCTTGGGCAAGTTTCTGCAAGTTTCCTTACTCCGCACTAGGGTCCGTCGATATGAAAATTTTCCGATATCGATATTCGATATACACCGATATATCGATATTTCCGGGTTTTTTAATCCTGTGCATGTGCGCGCATTCAGAGGTGCGCGCACATTCCGTGATCTAGGCCCAGGAGGTTTGCAATGCCGTCGACAAGATAAGTTGGAAAAGTTTGCATTATACCGATAATATCGATATCGCTGGAAACAATATACCGATATTTACGATATACCAATATAATTTTTAATACCGAATTTTTCAATATCGATATATTTTAAATTCCAATATCGGCATATCGATATGAAAAATTATTTCGATATAACTGATGTATGGTTTTTTTTGAGGGATTATTATTATGTGTGTGTGCGGAGTAGTGTCGCCGGACACTACTCCGCACACACATAATAATAATCCCTCAAAAAAAAACAATAATAAAATTGGTCATTTCAACCCACAACTGTTTGTTCGGACACTGCTGTGTGCAATTGGCTGCCAGGTTTCACCAACAAATACACAGTGAATTCACTTTACAGTATATTCTGTGAGGCGCTTTGAGACGTCGATAAGATGTGAAAAGTGCTATATCAAATGCAAGGATTATTATTATTGGTGTAACTCTTTCTCTCTCTCTCTGCAGTATCCGGTGGAGTCGGAGCCAGCGCACCAAGCCTCTCTGGGGGCTGAGGCTGAGCTGGAGCTGGACGCTGACACGGTGGTGGACACCATCACGGGGAAAGAGTATGTGCCGCTGGGGGAGCAGGAGGCTGAGAGGCTGAGTCAGAGGCTGGAGGAGATGTGGGAGAGGTCCAGGCCTGAGCTGAGCCCGCTGCCCGCGGACAGCCAGCGGGAGGCTCTGTTGTCGGCGATTGAGGGGAACCAGGCGGTGATCGTGTCGGGCGCCACGGGCTGCGGCAAGACCACCCGCGTCCCCCAGTTCATCCTGGAGCATCACGTGAGGGGCGGGCGCGGGGCGGACTGTAACATCGTGGTCACACAGCCTCGCCGGCTGAGTGCCGTGTCCGTGGCCCAGAGGGTCAGGGAGGAGCTGGGGCCGACGCTGGCCAGGAGGGTGGGCTACCAGGTGCGGCTAGAGAGCCGGCTGCCCCCCTCCGGCGGGGCCCTGCTGTTCTGCACGGTGGGCGTGCTGCTGAGGAAGCTGCAGGGGAACCCGAGGCTGGAGGGCCTGAGCCACGTCCTGGTGGACGAGGTGCACGAGTGCGACGTGGACACGGATTTTCTGCTGGTGCTGCTGCGCCAGGCCCTCGCCAGCAACCCCGGCCTCCGCCTGGTGCTGATGAGCGCCACCGGCGACACCCAGCGGCTCTCACGCTACTTTGGCGACTGCCCGATCGTCCACGTACCCGGCTTCCTGCACCCGGTCACCGAGCACTACCTGGAGGATATCCTGCCCGTCATCGGGGGCAGCAGGAGCACCCAGGTAAGTCACCCGCTAACCAGAGCCTCGCCAGCTAACCACAGACTCGTGCCTAACTAACCATGTCCCTCACTGACTCCTGTCCCTCTCTCGGTGTATAACGGTGACTGTCGCTGGCACTGACTGGGCTGTTTGCTGTGTGACAGGCTGAGGAGGATCCCACACCAGATCTGGATTTGGTAACAGACACCATCCTGCACATCCACGCCAATGGTCAGCCTGGTAAGTCACAACAGTCAGAGTACTGCCCCTCCCTCCCCCCGCCTGCCCCTCCCTCCCCCCCGCCTGCCCCGCCCTCACCCCCGCCTGTCCTTCACTCCCCCCCACCTGCCCCTCCTTCCCCCCCCGCCTGCCCCTCCAACCTGAGATATGGTTCAGTTTCAGTAAATCAATGCTTGGTGTGTTATAGGCGGTAACTTGTGTGTGATTTACATGTGACTTGTGTGTGATTGGCCTGTGTATTGGTTGGGTTGATGTGTGGTTGGCGTGTGACTTGTGTGGTGTTGGGGTGTGTCTTTCATGTGGTTCGCGTGTGACTTGCATGTGGTTGGTGTGTTACAGGCGGGATTCTGTGTTTCCTGCCGGGCTGGCAGGAGATCCGCGGAGTTCTGCACCAGCTGGAGGAGCGTCTCAGCGACCCCAGGTCCTGTATCATCCACCCCGGTGAGCCTCACCCCGTACACACACACCACACACACTATACACACACACACACACTATACAGACACACACACACACACTACACACGCATCCACATGCACCATATACACACCATACCCAAACACCATACACACACTGTACACCATACATACACCATACACACACCACACACACTTCACAGACACCACACACTAAACACACACACCACACAACATACACACACTGACACACACAGACACCCACACACAGACACTGACACACACACCCATACATACACACCCCCCCAAACATACACACACCCACCCACAGCCACCCACCCACACACAGACACTGACCCTGACGTTCAGACTGATGCTGTCCTCCCCACACAGTTCACTCTCACATCACATGGAGCTCCTGTGGCCTAGTGGTTAGAGCACTTGTCTTGCAAGCTGGGGAGACTTGTGTTCGAATCCAGGCAGGTCAGGGCGAAACCTTGGGCAAGTTTCCTTACTCCACACACCTAATAATAATCCCTACAAAAAAACCACAATAATAAAATTGGTCATTTCAACCCACGGCTGTTTGTGCGGACGCTGCTGTGCGCAATTGGCTGCCGCGATTCGCCCACAAATATATACAGTCAATTCACTTTACAGTATATTCTGTGAAGCGCTTTGGGACGTCGATAAGATGTGAAAAGCGCTATATCAAATGCAAGGATTATTATTATTATTACACACAGACACTGACCCTGACACTCAGACTGACGCTGTCCTCCCCACACAGTTCACTCTCACATCCCGATCAGTGATCAGCGGGGGATATTCCAGGCTCCGCCCTCCGGTACCCGCAAAGTTGTCCTGGCAACCAATGTGGCCGAGACCTCCATCACCATCAACGACATTGTGTACGTAGTGGACACCGGCTGCCAACGGCAACAGAACTACGACCGGACCACCAAGGTGAGGGGAGTAGGAGGGAGGGGGCAGGGTGTGGTTGGAGTAACCAGGGGTGAAAGGGTGGGTTGGGGGGAAGAGGGGGGGAACAGTGGAGGAGGGAGGGGCCAGGGTGTGAAAGGGTGAGGCCAGGGAGTTGTGGGAGGGGCCAGGAGTGGAGGGCAGGACCTGGGGGTGGGGGAGGGAGGGGCCTGGGAGGAGGGAGGGGCCAGGGGTGGGGACATGGGAGGAGCTTTGGGCCTGAGTTGAGGGTGGGGCCAGGGTGAGGGGGTGTAGCTGGGGCCAGGGTCGGGGCTTAGGGTTGGAGGGAGGGAGGGGCCAGGGGGTGGAAAGAGCCTGTAGCTCAGTGGTTAGAGCACTTGTCTCTCAATGACAGGACCCAGGTTTGATTCCCGGGCAGGATAACCATTGGGCAAGAATCCTCACTCTCACTCCACGGGCCTCTGTTTACCAGCAGTCAGTAGGCTCCCGGGTATTAGTCAGTTGGCGACTTTTCCAATTCCTTCCAAAAATATGATAATTTGGTCACTCAATCCATGGCTGTTTGTGGGGACGCTGCTATGCGCAATTGGCTTCAGCATTTTGCCCATTAATTGCAGTCATACACTTTATAGTATAGTATACACTACACTTTATAATATAGTACACAGTGCACACTTTATAGTATATTATGTGAAGCGCTTTGAGACGTCTGAACAACATGATAAGGCACTTTATCAAATGCAAGATTATTATATATTATATATCCTCTCTGCTTTCCCCTCTCTCCCATCCCCTCTCTCTCTCTCTCCCCTTTCTCTTTCCATCCTCTCTCCCCTCTCTCTTACTATAACCCTCTCCCCCCTCCCCTTACTGCTCCCGCCCTCTCTTTTTGATCTCTCCTCTCCCCTCTCTGCTCTCTCCTCCCCTCTTTCCTCTCCCCTCTCTCCATTCTCTCATCCCCTCTCTCTCTGCTTTCTCCTTCCCTCTACTCTCCCCTCTCTGCTCTCTCTCCTCTTCACTCATCCCGTCCCCTCTCTCCCTCCATCTCCCCTCTCATCTCTCCTCCCATCCGCTCCCCTCTCACCTTTCTCCTCCCCTCTCCCTTCTCCTCTCCCCTCTGTCTCCCCACCTCTCCTCTCTCCTCCCCTCTCTCCTCTCCTCATTGGCAGGTGTCCTGCCTGGACACGGTGTGGGTGTCTCGTGCCAATGTGTGGCAGAGACGAGGCCGTGCAGGGCGGTGCCAGCCTGGGCATGTTTACCACCTGTTCCCCAGGGCCCGGCTCCAGGCCATGGAGGAGTTCCAGACCCCAGAAATCCTGCGATCTCCTCTGGACAGTGTGTTACTGCAGGCCAAACTACACGCTCCAGACATGGCTGTGAGTACACACACACACAGTACATACACATAGTATACACACACATGCAGTATACACACACAGCATACATGCAAACCATACATACACACCATATATATATATATATCTATATATATATAGATATATATATATACATACACAATACACACACACAGTATACACACACATCAGACACCATACATATAGACCATATATATGTACACATACAGTATACACACACACTATATACACACACACCATACACACCATATGCACACAGTATACACACCATATTTACACACCATTTATACACACACACCATACATATACTTCATATATATATATACACATCACACACCATACATACCCACACACCACACACATACACATGGAAACCATACACACATACATACGCCATATTCAGACACACCACATACAGACAGACACACACCTCTGTACACCACACAATGTGCTGTTTGGGGAGAGGCCAGTAACATTGCTATACTGTACTGTATTAATCTCAGGTGGGTGATTTCCTGTCTAAAGCCATGAACAGCCCTGAGCCAGCAGCAGTCAGTGAGGCTGTGAGAAACCTGCAGGAGATCGGTGAGAGTGGGGGGGCTGGGTGGGGTGGGGGGGGGTGGAGGTGGGGAGAGGCTAGTGGGGGAGAGTCTGAGGTGGGGGGCGGGGGGGGGGCTGTGGGTCCCGGGGGTTAGAGGCTGGGGGTGGGGGTAGAGCTGGGGATGGGTGGGAGAGAGTGTGTGTGTGTGACTGTCCCCAGTTGGAGTGTATCTCACTCTATGTTTCTGTGCGTGTGTGTGTATCTGCAGTTCTCTGTGTTTCTGTGACTGTCCCTAGTTTGAGTGTAACTCAAAGCTGGATGAGCGGGAGGAGCTGACTGTATGAGTATGTGTGTGTAACTCTCTCCCCCCCACCCCCCCCCCACCCGTGCTGTGTGAGGGTGTAGGAGTGCTGGATGAGCGGGAGCGGCTGACTGCGTTGGGCCTGCGCTTGTCCCACATCTCCTCTGAGCCGCGCCTGGCGAAGGCCGTTGTCCTGGCCTGTGTGTTCCGCTGCCTGTATCCTGTGCTCTCCATCGTGGCCTGTCTGACCAGAGAGCCTTTCCTCAACAGCCTCCTCAACAGGGCCGAGGTGCTGCAGGTCAGCGGGGCGGGGGGTGGTCAGTGTGTACATTGAGGGTAGGGTAGGAAGGGGTGGTGGGCAGTAAAGGGTATGTCGGTGGGCGGTGTCAGTGAGTGGTGCTGGGCTGTGGAGGGGCTTGACCTGACCCTCTGGTTGGAGGTCGGTGGGAGGGGGTGGGGGGAGCTGGGTTGGGTGTGGGGTGAGGAGAGCAGACACTGACCCTCTGGTTGCCCAGGCTAAGTCGCGGTTGGCTGGGGACACCCGCAGTGACCACATGGCCTACACCAGGGCGGTGAGCGGCTGGCGACGGGCGCTGGGACATCCCGACCGTCACACCAGGAACAGCTTCCTCCAGGAACACTGGCTCTCCTCAGCCAGCCTGTACTTTATACACGGTCAGTCAGCCCCCTCACACACACGCACGCACACACACACACAACCCCCACCACTCTCCCCATACAGCATCCTCAGCTGACCTCCACTTCATACCTCCCCCACCTACATATGCAGTGACGTACACACAAGGTCACACACACACACACTGACACAAGCTGACACACAGTGACTCACACAGAACACACACTGGTAATACTAATCATAATAATAATAATCCTTGCATTTAATTTGGCGCTTTTTACACCTTAACGACGTCCCAAAGCGCTTCACAGAATATACCGTAAAGTGAATTGACTGTATATTTGTGAGCAAAACGCGGCAACTAATTGCACATTGGTGCACACATAGTGACACAAAGTGATACACACACACTCACCCTGACCCTAACGCTGTGATTTCTCTCTCAGGGCTGATACAGCAATTCTCTGAGAATGTGTTCAATGCCTTTCTGGTGCCCAGAGCAGCCGACTGTACCCATCCCCAGTCTGTGTGTAACCAATACAGCCAACAGCACCAGCTGATCACAGGCATCCTGCTAGCCGGCCTGTACCCCAACCTCATCCAGGTCTGCCCCAGCCCCCCCCCCCCCTTCACCCAGCTCCCCCTCGCTCAGCCCCCCCCCTCGCTCAGCCCCCCCCCTCGCTCAGCCCCCCCCTCGCTCAGCCCCCCCCTCGCTCAGCCCCCCCCTCGCTCAGCCCCCCCCCTCGCTCAGCCCCTCCCTCGCTCAGCTACTCCCTAGCTCAGCTTTCCTTCACTCAGCCCCACCTCACTCAGCCCCCCACCTCGCTAGCCCCAGCCTCCCCTTGCTCAGCCCCAGCCCCTCCCTTACTCAGCCACCCCCTCGCTCAGCCCCACCTCCCCCCTTGCTCAGCGCCCCCCCTCACTCAGCCCCAGCCTCCCCCTCACTCAGCTTCACCACCAGCTCTGTCACTCTCCGTGTCACACTCACTCCTTATATTACTCTGTCACACTCGCCCTGTCACACTTGCTCTCTGTCACACTAGCTCTCTATCACACTCACACTCTATCACACTCACTCTCTGTCACACTCACTCTGTCACACTCTCTTTGTCGCACTCATTCCCTGTCCCACTCTGTCACACTTGCTCTGTCACTCTCGCTGTATAAAGTACTCTCTCTTTCTCTCTCTGTCTCTTGCTCTATCTCTCTCCCTCCCTCTCTCACTCTCTCTCTCTCATGCTGCTGTTCCTCTCACAGATCAGACGTGGGATTGTCACCAGAGATGGGAAATTCAGACCCAACAGCCTGGCTTACCGCAGTCCCAGCGGCCGCGTCCTACTGCACCGCTCCACCATCAACAGGCAGGTGTCAACATGTGTGTGTGAGAGGAGTGGGGGGGGGGGGGGGGCAGTGTATGTGTGAAGGGGTAGGGGCCCTGTGTGTGAGGGGGGTGGTGGTGGAAGTGTGTGTTTTGGGTGGGGTGGCAACAATCCCAATAAAATTATACGTGTGTGTGTTGGGGGTGGGGGCTGTTTGTGTGTGTGAGGGAGAGGGGGCAGTGTGTGTGAAGGGGGTGGGGTAGTGTGTGTGAGGGAGAGAGGGGGCAGTGTGTGTGAAGGGGGTGGGGGTAGTGTGTGTGAGGGGGTGGGGGCAGTTTGTGTGTGAGGGGGTGGGGTCCAGTATGTGTGAGGGGCTAGGGGGCAGTGTGTGTGGGGGGGGTGTTAGTGTGTGTGGAGGGGGTGGGGGGCAGTGTGTGTTAGGGGGTGTCGGTGCAGGGGGAGGTGAGGGGGAGAATTATATCACCTTGCACCCCCCCCCCCCCCCCCCCCGCCGAGGCTGTAGTCTAGCACAGTGTAATCGGCCTGTGCTGACTTGTGACCTGTGATCTGCACTGCCCCAGGGATGAGGAGACCTTTCCCAGCCGCTGGTTGACCTACTTCACGGCTGTTAAGTCCAATGGGAATGTCTTTGTCCGGGATTCCTCCATGGTTCATCCCCTCGCTCTGCTGCTACTCACAAACAGCCAGGTCTCCATCACAGGTACCATGCCGACTGTGTGTGTGTCTGTGACTGTGTGCGTAACTGTGACTGTGTGCGTAACTGTGTGTCTGGCTGTATGTGTCCGTGACTGTGTTTGACTGACTGTGTGTATGTGTGACTGTGTGTCAGTTTGTGTCTGTGAATTTATGTGTGTGACTGTATGTTTGTGTGTGTGACTGTATGTGTGTGTGACTATGTATGTGTGTCCGTGTGCCTGATATTGTTTGTTGTGGGCAGTGTATCTCGGAACCTGTTGACATTGTGTATCTGTGTTACTGTGAGGGTGAGTGTTGTCTTTGTGTGTTACAGTGATGGTGTGAAGGTGAGTGTTGACATTGTGTCTCTGTGTTAGTGAGAGTGAGTGTTGTATCTGTGCTACAGTGAGGGTGTGAGTGTTGTCTCTGTGTTAGTGAGGGTGTGAGTGTGAATATTGATGTCTCTATTACAGTGGAGGGGGAGCGGATGTTGTGGACGCTGGGTGACCATGGTTTGGTGAGGTTGGAGACAGACGGGGAGACGGGGACAGCGCTGGAGGGGCTGAGGGTTGCAGTCAACAGGATGACAGAGACGTGCCTGAGCCACAACCTGCCCCACCTCCCCCCACACCTCCAGCAGCAGCACAACCAGCTACTGCCTCTGGTGGTGGATCTGCTCAACTGCCCCCTGACAGACTCAACAGGGAGTGAGCGGGGGGAGCTGGAGGAGAGAAGGGCGGGGTGGGCTGGAGGGAGGAGGAGGAGGAGCTGGAGGAATGAGTTAAAGGAGTCTGAGGAGTGATGTGGGAGGGGTTGAGGGAGCGAGGAGGGGTTGTGGCAATGATATGGGAGAGGCAGGGGGAGCGAGGCGGGCTGTGGCAATGATGTGGGAGGGGCAGGGGAGTGAGGAGGGGGGGCTGTGGTGGTGGTGGGAGGGACTGGAGTGATGTGGTAGGGGCTGGGGAGTGAGGAGGGGCTGTAGCAGTGATGTGGGAGGGGCTGGTGGAGCAAGGAGGAGGGACTGGATCAGTGATGTGGGAGGGGCTGGGGGAGTGATGTGGGAGGGGCTGGAGCAGTGATGGGCAGGGCTATCGCGGAGGAGCTGTATTCTGTATCAGAATGTGAGCACAATGTATAAAGTGGTGTTGGTCTGTAACGCCAGGTTATAATAAACTCTGGAATGTGAAATAAACCAATCCAGAGACATGAAACACATCAGTCCTCCTTTCCCCCTCCCCCCAGCGATGTGAGTGTTGCAAACACTAAGCTACAGGAATCCCTGATTGAATCTCCCTGCTAGATTAAACCATCTTTAGACCTTAATCCATAATATAAATAGCTAGCGCTCTAGTCTAGAGGAACAGTTCTGTAATCATAATTACATTTGACACACATATGGAAACATGTTACCGTGATCAGCTTTCAAGTCTACAAACCTTTATCTCAAAGGTCCTGGAATCTAAACGATGCAGTTGTATAGAGCCTTGGTCAGCCCCCATCTGGAGACTGTTCAGTTTTGGGCACTGAACCTCAGGGAGGGAATATTAGCTTTGGAGGAGCAGCAGCGCAGATTCACAAGAATGTTACAGGGCTGAAAGCGCGGACACCAATGCTGGAATGAAGGGCAGAGGGACATACAGGAGGCTGGAGCCAGTCGAGCGGAGGTTGGAGCTTGGGGGATAAACAGGTCAACACCTCTGTACCCCTTCCCCCTACTCAATCCTCCATCATCACCTACTGCACCTGGAAAAAAGTCGCCCTCTCTGCTGCCTACAACAACAAAATTGCACTTGTATAGCGCCTTCTATGTCGGGAGGATGTCCCAAAGCGCTGGGACTCCCCTAGGGTCATTTGATCCCTTGGCCCTGAGTAACCAGCCTACCCTCTTCGGTCTCTTCTCCACAAATCCCTCTCCTCCACCCTCGACTCCCTTGGCCCAGATAATCCAGAACTCTTGCCCGTGTCCTCTCCCGCACCAAGCTCCGTGACCCCATCCTCGCCCGACGCCATTGGCTCCCCATCATCCAGAGGATCCGATTCAAGATCCTGGTCCTCACATTCAAAGCCCCCCACAACCTCACCCCACCCTACATCTGTGATCACCTAACCGCCTACCAACCTGCCCATCCCCTGCTCTCAGTGGGCTCCAGCCTGCTCCATGCTCCCCCCAACCCACCCACCCCACCATCAACGGGTGAGCCTTCAGCTACTCTGCCCCTAACCTCTGGAACTCCATCCCAGTCCCTCCGTCTCGCCTCCAGGAAGGACAGCTGTGAGGCTAGGTTGTGCACCGGTTCGGTTATTCTGAAGGCCGGGCCGGGGAGGATGAGGAGGTCAGAGTCGCTGTATAGAAGACTTGTCAACGTCAAAGAGAGGAGTGAGGAGAGAGAGCCCTGAGGAACGAGGCAGGAGGACACAGAAGAAATCTGCGCCACGTTAACATCAACATAGAAGCTTTATTTCAAATCAGACTCTTGGTACAACAAAGACTAAACGATAAAATTAGATCTCAGACTCCATGATATTGTTTGTTAACAGCCAAACAGCAAAGCAAGGATGTGGGGCAAATATTGTTAATGTGTGAAGGTTGACAGCAGCCACTAAACTATACAAGCCCATTCGATGGCCTGCGTGTGGGCCCACTCCTCGTTTAGTTTCATACCCCACACATCAAATCATCTCGCCTAACTAAAGTCCAGAGATTCAGACACAATCCAGGCCTCTTTTATTACACATTTAATATCCATGACGTCTCGTCTCCCTATCAAAAATTATAATTAACCCTTGCATTTTTAATACAGCGCCTTATCACGTCTTATCAAGGCGCCTCAAAGCGCCTCACGGAATACACTGTAGTGTCTGTATATTTTGTGGGCGAAACGCAACAGCCAATTGCACACAGCAGTATCCCACAAACAGCCATGGATTGAGAGACCGCATTATATATATTTTTAAAAGGATTATTATCCTCAGAAAAGCGATCCCACAACCGACTAAGAACCGGGTTTCTACTTATTGCTGGTAAACAGAGGCGTGTGTATGTGGTGTGTATGTGTGGTGTGTGTGTGGAGTAAGGAAACGTGTTTGGCTCGGCCCTGGAATCGAACCCAGGTCCTCTCTCGTTTGCGAGGCGAGTGTTCTAACCACTACACTACAGGACTCCACAAAAGCACTGAGAGAAGGTATCAGTCAGTCAGACAGAGAGAGAGAGAGAGAGAAGTTCTTCATTTCCCTTTAACTGATAATGCTGGTGACGTAACTGGAGCCAGAGATTAATCAGAGAGAGCAAGCCCCCACCACACACCTCCCACCACACATTGAAACAACAGACTTCATCCCCCTCCACCTTAGCCCAACTTCACTCCCGACACCTCCTTCCTCCCTCCCCCCCGCACTCGCACACTCCCAACACCTCCTCCCCGCACTCACTCCCGACACCTCCCCACTCCCCTCCTGACATCTTCTCCCACACTCCCCCCCCCCCCCCCCCCCCCCCGCTCTCACTCCTGACTTCTCCCTCACTCCCCCACCCCCCTCACTCCTGACACCTCCCTTTAATTCCCGACTCCCCCCTCACCCCACATCCCTCATGTCCCGACCCACCTCCCTGACTCTCCTCCCTCCCTTCTCATTCCCCCCTCCCTCCCCCACTGACTCCCCGATCCTTTCCCCCATCGATTGCTAACCCCTTCCCTCCCTCTCCCCCCCCCACACACTCTGTACCTGAATCAGCAAATTAGCCAAACTTCCACCACATCCACAACAACACGATATTATCGAGGCGGGGGGGGGGGAGACTGACAACTTTACTCAGACAAAATCAGAATCCCCTCCATCCATCCAACCCACCCCCCACCCACGCACTCTCCTCCCTATCCCCAGGACAGCTCTCTCCACAGCGAATGAGTGAGACAGAGAGAGAGAGAAATTGTGAGTGAGTGAGAGCACGAATGGGTGAGAGTGAGTAACAAGCTCTGAGAGAGGGAGAGAGTGGGGGAATGGGAGCGAGTGAGTGACACAGAGAAACACAAACGATGGTTGAGTTTGGATTAACTGCCTCCTCCCCCAAACAATATTACAGCAAAACTCTCCACATCCGCTCGCCATCTGTCTGCAGATCCACATACTGTCCGTCCGCCACAGTTACCTGTCGTCTCCCACCAGCCCAGGGTTATAGTCAACTGCTGGTTAGTCAGGCAGTGAGAGGGAGGGGACGTGTGTGAAAGCTATGTGTATGTGGCCTCCCTGCCCTCCTCTGCTCTCTAGAGGACCCCCCCACCTCGCTCAGCCCCACATAACAGTCTGGGGGGGGGGGGGGGGGAGGAGAGGAGTGTCTGGGGGAGGGGCTGTATCTGTTGGGAGGGGCTGTGTGGGCTGGGGGGGGGGGGGCTGTATCAGGGGGAGGGTCTGGGGAGGGGCTGTGTGGGCTGGGCGAGGGGCTGTGTCAGGGGGAGGGGCTGTGTCAGGGGGGGGCTGTGTGGACTGGGGGGGGCTGTGTCAGGGGGAGGGGCTGTGTCAGGGGGGGGCTGTGTGGACTGGGGGGGGCTGTGTCAGGGGGAGGGGCTATTTAAACAGTCAGACATTACGTTTAATCACAAACTCCTGTTATTGAAGCTAAAACATTATTGACTAAGTGTTCGAGTGAGTGTGTGTTTGGGGGGAGGGGGGGGGGGGGGGTGCGGGGGGATGGTGGGAGCCCAGTTTGTCTGTGGCGGGGGGGGGTCCACAGAGAGGGGAGGAGGTGAGGGGGGGGGGGGGGGGGGGGCAGTGAGGGGCTTTGTACATTGTCTGCTCTGTGCCCAGCTCTCAGTCACAGCAGCCGATGAAATTCAATCTGTAACAGAGAGAGAAGCAATCACACACCGAGACTCCTCCCCGCCCCTAACCCCCACTCCCCCACCCTTTGAGCACAGCAGTGTCCCACAATGTGTACGTACATGAGTGAGTGAGTGAGTGAGTGAGTGAGTGAGTGAGTGAGTGAGTGAAATTGTGTATGAGTTTGTGTGAGCGAGTGAGCAAGCAAGTATACATGTATGTGTGTGTGAGCATGTGTGGCGTGCGTGTGAGTGCATGTGTGTGTGTATCTGCATGTGAGAGTGTGAGTGAATGTGTGTGTGTATCTGTGTGTGAGTGAATGTGTGTGTGAGCACAAGTGATGCGTATTGTTGTGTTGTGTGTGCTATTGCCTGGTGTCTGCTCTGACTCTGGCTTTGGGGTGAGTGAGTGAGTGAGAGTGGGAGAGTGGGGGTGTCAGGCTGGGCTGGTGTTGCTCACATGTTGGCAGGGGCAGTGGTTGGCTGAGAGGCTGAGTGTCGGCTTCCCCCACCCCGTTCTGTGTGCTGCTCCCAGCGGCTCCACCGGGGGGCGCTTCAGCCAGGCTGGCTGTCAGCTCATCACCAACAGCCTACAGGGGAACCAGGGGCTCAAGGTTATAGGGGTACTCACTACACACCAATACACTCACACACACTACACACACACTGCACAGCAATACACACTCACACACACTAAACACACACTACACAGCAATACTCACACACACACTAAACACACACTACACAGCAATACACACACACACACTAAACATACACTACACACCAATACACTAAACACCAATACACTCACGCACACACTGCACAACAATACACACTCACACACTACACACACACTACACACCAATACACACTCACACACTACACACACACACTACACACCAATACACACACACTACACACACACACTACACACCAATACACACTCACACACACATTACACACCAATACACACTCACACACACATTACACACCAATACACACTCACACACTACACACACACACTACACACCAATACTCACACACACTACACACCAATACACTACACACACACTACACCCCAATACACTCATACACACACTACACACTCACACACACTAAACACACACTACACACACACACTACACACCAATACACTCACACACACACTACACAGCAATACACACACACTACACAGCAATACACACACACTACACAGCAATACACACACTACACAGCAATACACACACACTACACAGCAATACACACACACTACACAGCAATACACTCACACACACACTACACAGCATTACACACACACACACTACACACCAATACACACTCACACACACTACACACACACTACACACACACCAATACACACACACACACTACACACCAATACACTCACACACACTACACACCAATACACTCACACACACACACTACACACCAATACACTCACACACACACACTACACACCAATACACACTCACACAACACACCAATACACACTACACACACACTACACACCAATGCACACTACACACCAATACACACACACACACACTACACACCAATACACTCACACACACTACACACCAATACACACTCACGCACACTACACACCAATACACACTCACGCACACTACACACACACGCTACACACCAATACTCACACACACTACACAGCAATACACATTCACACACACTACACACACACTACACACCAAAACACACACTACACACCTATACACACACTATACACACACAACACACTCACACACACTACACACACACTCACACTACACACCAATACACACCCCCACACTCACATCAATACACACACACACTACACAGCAATACACACTACACACACACTACACACACTACACACCAATACACACTACACAGCAATATACACACACACACTACACACCAATACACTCACACACACTACACAGCAATACACACTCACACACACACTACACACCAATACACTCACACACTACACACCAATACACACACACACTACACACCAATACACACTCACGCACACTACACACACACGCTACACACCAATACTCACACACACTACACAGCAATACACACTCACACACACTACACACCAACACACTCACACACACACTACACACCAATACACTCACACACACACTATACACCGATACACTCACACACACACTACACAGCAATACACACTCACACACACTACACACCAATACTCTCACACACACACTACACACACTACACAGCAATACACACTCACACATTACACACCAATGCACACTCACACACTACACACCTATACACTACACACCAATACACACACAACACACTCACACTACACACCAATACACACCCCCACACACTCACATCAATACACACACAACTACACACACTACACAGCAATACACACTACACACACTCACACACTACACAGCAATACACACTCACACACACTACACACCAATACATACACTACACAGCAATACACACTCACACACACTACACACCAATACACACTACACAGCAATATACATACACACTACACACCAATACACACTCACACACATTACACACCAATACACACCCCCACACACTCACATCAATACACACACTACACAGCAATACACACTACACACACACACAACACACACTACACAGCAATACACACTACACACACACTCACATACTACACACCAACACACACTACACAGCAATATACACACACACTACACACCAATACACACTCACACACACTACACACACACTACACACCAATACACATTCACACACACCAAGACACACACACTCACACACCACCAATACACACACATACCACACTCTACACAGCAATACACACTCACACACACACTACACACCAATACACACACACTACACACCAATACACACTCACACACTACACACCAATACACACTCACACACTACACACCAATACACACACACTACACACCAATACACACACTACACACCAATACACTCACACACACACACACATACACTACACACCAATACACACAGTCACACTACACACCAATATACACTCACTACACACCAACTCACACAACACACCAATACATTCACACACAGCAATACACACTCACACACACTACACACCAATACACACACACTACACACTCACACACTATACACCGATACACACACTCACATACAGTACACACCAATACACACACTCACACTACACACCAATACACACACACTACACACCAATACACACACACTACACACCAATACACACACACTACACACCAATACACACTCACTACACACCAACACACAACACACCAATACATTCACACACAGCAATACACACTCACACACACCAATACACACACTACACACCAATACACTCTCTACACACACCAATACACACTCATACACACTACACACCATTACACTCACACACTACACACCAATATACACTCACTCAAACTAATAGTCACACACTACACACTCACACACTACACACCAATATACACTCTCTCACACTACACACCAATACATACTCACACACACACTACACATCAATACACACTCACACACACTACACATCAATACACACACACACTATACACCAATACACACACACTACACACCAGTACACACACACACTACATACCAATACACACACAATACATGCCAATACACGCACCCAAACTACACACCAATACACACACACTCATGCATTCTACATACCAATACACACTCACACACACACTCCACACCAATACATACACACATTACACTCACACCACACACCAATACACACTCACACACACTACACACCAGTACACACACACACAGACACACACTACACACCAATACACACTCACATAAACACACACTACATACCAATACACACTCACACACACCAATACGCACACACCTATACATACATACACATACTCACAGACCCTCTCACACATACACATACCAATACATACACACACTCATAAACCAATACATACTCACACACACGCACCAATACATACTCACAAACCAATACACACACACCATTAATACACACTCACATCACCAATACACATATTCACTCACTTACACCAATACACCACTCACACAATACACCGCACACATATACACACACAAACACTCACATACCACTAATACACCATACACTCGCATAAACACACCCACCCACATGCAGAGCCCTCGCCTGGCAAGCAAGAAAATTTGGGTTTGATTCCCAGTCAGAACAAAACATTAGGCAAGTTTTCTTACTTCATGAGCCTCTGTTTATCAGTGGAAACAATTGCAAACAGCAGGGACCCACAAACAGTCATCAATTGAAATGACCAACTTTTATTATTGTTTCTTTTTGGACGGACTATTATTAGGTGTGTGAGTAAGGAAACTTTCCCAAGGTTTCACCCTGACCTACCTAGATTCAAACTCACACTTGTAAGGCGAGTGCTCTAACTACTGAGCTGCAGGATTCCACACTGGTCTGGTCCTTAATAATCTGGTCACTTAGCCCACGACTATTTGTGGAGACACTGCTGTGCACAATTGGCTGTCGCATTTTGCCCACAAATATACAGTCAATTCACTTGACAGTATGTTCTGTGAAGCGCTTGGAGACACAGTCTAGAAGACCCAGCTGGACAAACAGTGGGAAATCTTGGCCAGACAGCGCTCAAAGCAAACTCAACATTCAGATTTTAGCTGTGGGTATCAGCCAGTGTCTGACACACATGGAAACCCACTTACACAAGAGAATCTCCTAGTGTCTGGAGTGGAATGCGCCCTCCCTCTCTCTCTCTCTCACTGGATAGACACATCTTGGTCCAGAGAGTATTAGGTGCAGGTTGGCAAAAACCAACAACAACAAAATTACACTTGTATCAGGCCTTTAATGTCAGGATGTCCCAAGGCACTGGACAGTCACTGCTTCAGACCCAAGCAGGGGATACTTGGAGGGAAATGGGGGGATTAGGAGTTGCCAATGGGACCATCGAAGAGGAGGGTCTTGAGGTGAGACTTGAAGGAGGCCAGGGAGGGGGTGAGGTGAGGGACTGCGGGATGGAGTTCCAGAGGTTGGGGGCAGAGTGGCTGAAAGCTCGCCCATCAATGGTTGTGGAGGGCTTTAATCGTGAGGACCAGGATCTTGAATTGGATCTTCGGGATGATGGGGAGCCAATGGAGTCAGGCGAGGATGGGGTCACGATTTGGGGAGGGTGGAGGGGGACCCAGAGTGTATGTTGTGTCAGTGGCCGCTGTCCCCCCCGGACCACCCTCACCTTCTGAGTGCCCCCCCCTGGGGTCTTCACCATGTTGTCCTCTGATCTCACTTTGTTCTGATCTCCATTCTTCATGTCCAACTTGTTGGCTTCAACCTTCTCATCTCCAGCACCTGGGAACAGAGCAGGTCAGGGCCGGGGTGGGGGGGCGTGACCAGGGAGGGGCCAGGTGACAGTGTGCAAGGCCATGTGAGTGTGTCAGGGGCAGAGAGAGCGAGTGTGCAAGGGGGCAGTGTGAGTACAACAACGTGCACTTATAATGGTGCCCTCCACACGAGGCGGCGTCTCAGAGCGCTTCACAATGGCGGAGCCTGACTCCAAGCCAGGGGGAGGAGGCTGTAAACACGGTGAAAGAGGAAGGTTTTTAGGCAGGACTTTAGGCAGGATGCAAGGCGCAGGGAGTGAGGTAGAGAGAGACAGAGTTTGGGGCCATAGTGGCTGAAAGCCCGACCTCCGATGGTGGGGTGCAGAGTGTGAGACAGGAGCCAGTGCCGGTGCGAGAGGGCAGTGTGAGTGAGTGTGTGAGAGGGCAGTGAGTGAGTGTGCAAGTGGGCGGTGTGAGTGAGTATGAGAGAGGACACCATACCTGATTTGAGCTTGAGGTTCGTACGAGATCCACTTTTGGCTGAAGCGCTACTGGGATTCATCTTCTTACTGGGAATCTGGATCTGAGATCGAGAGAGAGTGAGACATAGAGAGAGAGACTGAGAGACACAGAGAGAATGAGAGTGAGACATAGAGAGAGACATGGAGAGAGAGACAGAGAGAGACTGAGAGACACAGAGAGAATGAGAATGAGATATATAGAGAGAGAGAGACATGGACAGAGAGACAGAGAGTCACAGAGAGAGTGAGACAGAGAGAGAGAGAGAAATATATAGAGAGTGAGACAGAGAGAGAGAGAAAAATATATAGAGAGTGAGACAGACATATATATAGAGATAGAGGCACCAAGGGCTCCCAGCGGCACCACAGGAGAGGCTGTAGAGAAGGTGGGTGAGGGTGAGGGGAGGCCAGTGAGAGAAAGACAGGGAGAGGATGCCTTGAGCACTGGGGGGAGTGGCGGGGGCGGTGGGTTAGGAGGGAAGGAGGGGGATGAGGAGGGAGGGAGGGAGGGGGGGTGAGGAGGGAAGGAGGCGGGGGGAGGAAGGGGGATGTGGAGGTAGGTGAGGAGGGAGGTGGGTGAGGAGGGAGGGAGGTGGGTGAGGAGGGAGGGAGGTGGGTGAGGAGGGAGGGGGGGTGAGGAATTGTGGGGGGCAAGGCTGGAGGAGAGGTATGTAGTCAACAGGGGGAAATGGAGAATTGTGGACATACAATGCAACTAACACATTACAGTCTCTCATGTCAGGAGGACGTCCCAAGGTGCTGGATGGTTACGGATTTGGACCTGAGCTGGGGGTTGGGATCAGGAGAGGTACGTGGGGCAGGGAGGGTGGGAGGGGGTGGAAGGGAGGGTGGGGGGGTAGGAGGGCGACTGAAGGTCGAAGAGGACGGTCTTGAGACGTGGCTTGAAGGAGGGAGTGAGGCAATGGGTCTGTGGAATGGAGTTCCAGATGTGGGAGTAGAGGCTGAAGGCTTGATCACTGGATGGTGGGATGGGGTAGGATGGGCGGGGGATGTGAGGCAGGCCAAAGCCCGCTGAGCGGAGGGGGGTAGACAGGTTAATATGGGGTCAGCAACAACAACAACATTACATTTGTAGAGCGCCTTTCACATCGGGAGGTCATCCCAAAGTGCTGAACAGTCAGTTCGGGACCCGAGCAAGCGAGAGGAGCAGGGCAGGAGGGAGGGGAGAGTTGGGAGGACAGCAGAAGGCAAGATCAAAAAGAGCAGGTCACAGAAGTAGGAGGGGCAAGGAGCCCTGTGAAGCTGAGGAGGACGATTTTGAACTCTATGTGGGGGACGGGGAGATAATGGAGCCGGGCGAGGGTTAGAGTTAATGGGTCACAGAGCCTGGTGCAGGAGGAGGCGTCTCCTACCTTCCCTCCCCGTCACTCAAGTGAACCCCCCCCACACCCCACCCACCCCACCCCACACACAGAGTGTAGGTCAGTGTGTAATAATAATAATCCTTGCATTTGCTATAGCGTTTTTCACATCTTATCGACATCTCAAAGCGCTTCACAGAATATACTGTAAAGTGAATTGACTGTATATTTTTGGGTGAAACACGGCAGCCAATTGCGCACAGTAGCGTCCCACAAACAGTCGTGGGTTGAAATAACCAATTTTATTATTGTGTTTTTTTTGGACGTATTATTATTAGGGGGGTGTGTGTGTGTATGTGGAGTAACAAAACTTGCACAAAGTTTCACCCTGACCTGCCTGGATTCGAAACAGAGGTCTCACTCTTGTAAGGCGAGTGCTCTAACCACTGAGCTACAGCCCACCCCACCAACCCCACAGCACACAGCCCCCACTGCACTCACATTGCCCCCGCCCGGTACATGTTTGATATTGTCCTTGGAGCCGCACTTTGACTGCACGTGGCTGTAATCAACCTTCTTATTGATGATCTGCACCTGGAAGATCACAACACAGTTATAGACACACACAAAGAGTGTGTGTGTGTGTGAGAGAGAGGTTAGTTTAACATGGAGCCCTGAGCACGAGAGACGGATAAGTTAAATACGCCTCTGGCCAATGAGAGAGAAAGGTTATCATTAATAATAATAATAATAATAATAATAATCCTTGCATTTGACATAGCGCTTTTCACATGTTATCAACGTCTCAAAGCGCTTCACAGAATACACTGTAAAGTGAATTGACTGTATATTTGTGGGTGAAATACAGCAGCCAATTGCGCACAGCAGCGTCCCCACAAACAATCGTGGATTGAAATGACCAATTTTTTATTATTGTGTGTTTTTTTGGAAGGATTATTATTAGGCGTGTGGAGTAAGGAAACTTGCCCAAGGTTTCACCCTGACCTGCCTGGATTCGAACACCAGTCTCACACTTGTAAGGCGAGTGCTCTAACCACTGAGCTACAGGAGCTTAAGACTCCAGAACTAAGAGAAAGAGAGAGAGGTTAGACTCCGACACTGAGAAAGGGAGAGAGAGATATAGACATTCAAAGACAGAGAGAGTTTACACTCCGACACCGAGACTGAGAAGGAGAGAGAGAGAGAGAGAGGGGTTAGACTCTGGTCAGTGTGTGTGAGAGAGACACAGTTAGTCCCTGGCTATTGAGAGAGAAACAAGGTTAGACACCAGCCACACAGCCCCAACATCCAACTAAAGCCACACATTGAAGCCTCCACTGACTGTCGTCAGAGGCTCAATGTCTAGTTCCATGACCCAATGAATCACACACACAATTCCAGGTGTCTGTGCTGGTGCTCGCTCCCCCCGAGCTCTCTACTCTAACCCCATTCCCCGCTCCCTCTCTCTCTCTCTCTCCCCATGGTGTCTGTGTTGGTGCTTCTGCTGCCCGCATTCTCACCTATTCCAAACTCTGCTCCCCGATTACCCCGGTCCTTGCCAGACTTCACTGGCTCCCTGTCCTGGAGAGGATCGATTTCAAGATCCTCACTCTTGTTTTCAAATCCCTCCACTCCTCGCACCCCCCTAACTCTCTGACCTCCTCTCTCCTCACAACAGCACCCGTTGCCTTCGCTCCCCGGTTCTGACTTCCTCCTTGTCCCCCGAATCCTCGGCAGCCGTACCTTCAGCCACTATGCCCTGAAGCTCTGGAACGCCCTCCATCACCCCCATCACCCACCTCTCTTCCTATTTTTAGGTCTCGACTAAAGACCTTTCTTTTCGACCGTGCTTTCGGTCACCTTCTTCCCCTCCCCCCGGCCCGGCCCTGGGATCCGTTATTGGGAAGTGCTCTGAGACGCCGTCCAGCGTGGAATGAGGGAGGGCGCTATATAAATCCAAGTTGTTGATACTTGCTCCCCCTAAGCCCATTCTCCCCTTGCAGTTAAGTTAGTTCCCTGCTATTTCTGGCAGCTAAAGCATACGGAGCTCAACTCATTTTACTCATTTTAAAGGCACAAATGGTATTACACAGACAGACCAACCCATACGTAGATAGGCAGACAGACAGTGAGTTGGAGGGTTGAGTGTGGAGGGAATCAGGAGGGGATGGATACTAATCTGAAGAGACAGCCTGTGCCAAGCCATCCGTGCACAAACCACAGGGGTTAGTGACCAACAGTAAGTTAGCTGAGGCACACACGAGCACACACCCACACGTGCCTCTCTATACACACACTTTCTCCCATAAGCATGCATTCTTACACACACACACGTGCTTTCACACACACAATCTTGTACACGGATATTCACTTGCACACACCTTTGCGCACACACTCACAAAAACTCTGTGATAGGGAGTCATCGGAGCCTGGCTGGCGAGGGCTGGGGTGATGGGGGACAGAGTTTAATAATAATAATAATCCTTGCATTTGAAATAGTGCTTTTCACATCTTATCGACGTCTCAAAGCGCTTCACAAAATATACTGTAAAGTGAGTTGACTGTATATTTGTGGGCGAAACGCGGCAGCCAATTGTGCACAGCAGCGTCCCCACAAACAGCTGTGGATTTAAATGACCAATTTATATTATTGTATTTTTTTTTGACATTATTATTCGGCGTAATAATACGCTTAATAATAAGGCGTGTGGAGAAAGGAAACTTGACCAAGGTTTCGCCCTGATCTGCCTGGATTTGAACACAGGTCTCACACTTGTGAGGCAAGGGCTCTAACCATTGAGATGCAGTATGTTTAGTGTATGATAGGGAGCCAGTGGAGCCTGGTAAGGGCTGGGGTGATGGGGGGAGAGAGTTTAGTGTGTGGAGTTCTGTATTAGTTGCAGTCTGTGGGTAGTGGAGCTAGGGAGACCAGTGAGGACGGGATTACAAGTAATCGAGGTGGGAGGAGATGCAATTTATATTCAATGCACGCACACAGCCACACTCACTCACACTACCTCGCTCACACTGCCATGTTCACACTCGCTGGCTCACACTGGAGATGGACAAAGCAACCCAAAGTATAAGTGAGAGAGTTCCTTGCGAGCGAGTGAGCGAGCAGGCGAGCGTATGGGACTCACTTTGCCCTCGCTCGGCCTCGCGGGTTCTCTCCCGGTGGCAGATTTAGTGACTCGCGTCACTGCGGAGACCTCGGGCTTTCCAGTCAATCTGCTGGGCTCAGGCTTCCTGTCTAACGCTCTGGCCTGTGTGTGGGACAGACACACAGACACACACAGGGAGTGAACCACTGAATACAACAAACATCAGGGAGGGAGGGAGGGAGGGGGAAAGAGAGGGGGGGAGGGAGGGAGGGGGGGGATGGGGGGGAAACCAGCCGCGGATGGAATGAACACAATGCAGAGAAATGAGCCTAAACCCACTGCAGCCCCACCCCCGCAACCCCCATCAAACACACATAGAGCTCCGCAACCCTCCATACCACACACACAGAGCACCCCTCCATCACACCCACACAGCCCCCACCCCCCCATCCACCCCCCACACACATACCACCCTCCCACACAGACCATTGGTCACACTGTCTGCAGTTACCATTATTTTACCATCCCCTGCCACAGAACCGAGTCTGTCTCCATCACCTTGATCTAGTATCAGCCGGGTGTCTGTCTGACACATGGAAACCCATCACTGTGATCAAGGCTGTGTGTATCTTTCCCCCATCCCCTCGGTTACCTTGCCGCCGCCAGGCTGGTACTTCATGTTCTCGGTGGAGCCAATCTTGGACCTGACGTTCTTGAGGTTGAGGGTGGGGGCGCTGGCTGGCCGGGGGGGACGGGGGGCGAGCACGGGTTTTGGGGGCAGGCGGGTCACGGGTGCCACCCGCTTAGCTTCCGCCGCCGCCGTCATCTTGATGGTGGAGGGGCGGGGGGCTCGGTGGGCGGGGACTCGGGCGGCAGCGGGGTTCCGGGCGGTGGGGGTCCCGGGGGAGCTCTTCACCGGGGTGGAGGAGGCTGTTCGAGGTCGGCTTGGTTCAGCTGTCAGCAGAGAGAAAGGTCATCACTGGCTGGCTGTCACCACCGCACACACACCCGTTCCCCAAACCCCGCTCACACCACAGCCCAAAACCCACCCCCACCACCCCACACATCCTTGCATTTGATATGGTGCCTTATCACATCTTTGAGGCATCTCGAAGCGCTTCACAGATTGAGTGACCTGAACAAATTGAGGAAGAGGGATTACTGCCCACAGAGAACTATCCACCAATCAACCAGGTTCCTACTCACTGCCAGGTAAACAGAGGCGTGTGGAGTAAGGAAATGTGCCTAAGGTTTCGACCTGCCCAGGAATCAAACCCAGGTCTTCTCACTTGTGAGCCGAGTGTTCTAACCACTGAGCCATCCGCCCCACCATTGGCGGGTGAGTCTTCAGTCACTCTGTCCCCAACCTCTGGAACTCCAACCCGCAGTCCCTCCGCCTCGCCCTCTCCCTGGCCTCCTTCAAGTCCCGCCTCAAAACTCTCCTCTTCGACGGACCCATTGGCAACTCCTAATTCCCCCCTTTCCCTCCCCACTCCTGTCCCCAGCTCAGGTCTGACAGCACGACACTCTACAAGTGTAATTTTCTTGTTCTTGTTCACATTCCCTCCCTCCCAATACCCCTCCGCTCTCCCACTGCCCACAGATGAACAGAGGGAGGGACTCGGGAGTGGGAGGTAGGTACCTTACCTGAGGGGGACTTGGCTGACTGAGGTTTCTTGGTGTCTGCAGATCTGGGTTCAGTTTTAATGGCTGGAACACGGGACGGGACATGTTAGAATCAACTCCAGTTGTCACTACAGGTACCACAGCATTATCCCAAACCTGTCCCTCTCCCTATCTCCCTCTCTCTCTGTCGAGTCTCTCTATTTTTCTCTCTCCTCCCTCGAGGGTCTATAATTCTCACTATGCCTCCTCAAGTCTCTTTATTCCCCTCCTTCCCTCGCTCCATCCCTCCCTGAGTCTCTATCATTCTCTATTCTATCTCTCTCTCTCTCTCCACCCACAAGTCTCTCTAACATTCCATGTCTCTATACTCGGTGTCTCTCCCCCTTTATGTCTTTATCATTCTCTCTCTCTCCCCACCATCCACACTCATTGAATCTCTATCATTCTCTCTGTCTCCTTGAGTCTTTATCATTCTCTCTCTCCTTCCCACCCCGGGTGTGAGAGACAAGAGAGACAGACAGAGGAACGAGGAGGCAGAGTGTGTGTGCGCGGGCGAGGTGGGTGATGTCAGTATATTTGGTAGGGGGAGATGATGTCAGTGCGTAGTGGGGGGGGAAAGGGAGGGGGTTGGGGGTTGATGTGGTGTGTGTGGGCTCCCTCGTCCTCCTCGACCCATCCGCCGCCTTCGATACCGTGGACCACTCAATCCTCCTCCATCGCCTCTCCTTCCACTTCAACCTTCAAGGTTCTGTCCTTGACTGGTTCCGGTCCTATCTCTCACACTGTCTCTACTTCATGTCCACCAATGGCTTTTCCTCCAGTCCCCGCACCATCTCGTGCATTGTTCCTCAGGGATGTCCTTTGCCCCCTTCACTTCACGCTCCACATGACATCATCCGCAGACACGGGTAAATTTCCATATGTATGTGGATAACACCCAACTCTATCTCTCCATTTCCACTCTCAACTCCAGGGCTATCGGCGTCCTGACTGCCTGCCTGTCTGACATCAAGTCCTGGACTAGAGAAAACTTTCTTCATTTGAATGTCTGCAAGACTGAGGCCCTCCTGATTGGCTCACGTCAGCACCTCTGTACCTCAGGTCACCATCAGCATCCAAGGCTGCACTCTCCATTTCTCTAAGCCAGTCAGGAACCCGGGCATCTTGTTTGATCCTGAACTGTCCTTTCTCCCCCACATCCGTGCCTTGCACCACCTTCACAATATTGTCAGATCTGCCACTGCCTCAGCCCTCAGGCTGCCGAAACCCTTGTCCACACATTCATCACATCAAGGCTCGACTACGGAAACTCCCTCCTCATCGGCCTTCCCGGCTCTCCCTTCACAAGCTGCAGATCATCCAGAACTCTGCAGCTCCTGTCCTCTCCTGCATCAAGCTCCGCGACCACATCACTCCCACCTTCGCCCGGCTCCATTGGCTCCCCATCCCACAGAGGATCGAATTCAAGATCCTCGTCCGCATTTCAAGGCCATTCACCCCTCCTATCTCTCCGATCTGCTGTCCCCCTATGAACCTCCCCGCCCCTTCATTCAGTGGGCTCCGTCCTGCTCCATGTCCCCCACCCGACCCGCCCTACCATCGGCGGACGGGCTTTCAGCCTCTCTGCCTCCACATTCTGGAACTCCATCCCACAGTCCTTCGCCTCACTCCCTCCCTCGCCTCGTTCAAGGACAGTCTCAAGACCTTCCTCTTCAATCATGCCTTCTGCTGCCCTCCCAACTCTCTCTCCCTCCCCTCCCCCGTACTCAGGGAAGGGGAGGGAGAGAGGCGGGAGGGTTGCTATCTGTATGTGTGTGGGGGGGGATTGACGTCTATGTATGTATGTGTGTGTGGGGTGGGTGGGGTGCTGGTGGCTGGGGTCTCAATACGTACATGTTGGCCGTTTCGGGGGGCTGTTGTTGGAAGCTTTCTGGGGGGCCGCTGTCCTGGGTGGGGGGGAGGTGGGGGAGGCGGCCGGTTTGCTCAGTGGTACTGTGAGGGGGCGAGATGCTCCCGTCTTCACTGGGCTCTTCATCTCAGCCACCTGAAAGTAGGAAACAGCATTCAGCCCTCCCCTCTCCAAGCTCCGCTCACAACCAGCCCCCCCACCACACCAGCAACACCCCCAGACCAGCCCCTCACCCCACACCAGTCTCCACCAAACCAGCCACCTCAACACTAATTCCCCCTCACACTCTAGCCCCCCAACAGCAAACCCCCGCAGACCAGCCACCCCCCTCTCCAGACCCCGCCCAAAATCAAGCCACCTGAACACCAGCCTCTACCATACCAGCACCCCCCCACACCGCACCCACACTCCCCCAACAACACCAGTAGGTTGTCAAGACCCAAGGCTTGGGGGGGAGACCCCAGAGTGTGTGTTGGGGGGGGGGGGGGAGCCCAGAGTTTGTGTTGGGGGGAGCGCAGAGTGTGTGTTGGGGGGGGGGGGGACGCAGATTGTGTGTTGGGGTGTGGGGGAGCCCAGAGTCTGTGTTGGGGGTCGGGAGCCCAGAGTGTGTGTTGGGGGGGGGGGGGGGGGGGGGAGCCCAGAGTGTGTGTTGGGGAGGGGGGGGGGGGGGGCAGAGTGTGTGTTGGGGTAACTGCTGGAGTCTAACCAGCTAAACCCACACAATAGCTTGGCCATTGAGAGCACAGTCTGATCAAGCTGTCCCACGGCTTGTCCAGCAAGGACCACCCTCCCCGCTAGTTAGTTAGTTATAGTTAGTAGTGTAGTTAGTGTAGTTGGTGTAGTTAATTAGTGCTTTGGCTGCAGGGTTAACGGGGGCTATACTGGAAGAATTCCCTGCTCCACTGTTCAGATTCATAGAATCTTATGGAACAAAAGGAGGCCATTGTGATTGAGTGACAAGGAGGCAGAGAAATATAGTGGCAGTAAATTGAGTAAAGCTTTAGACGGAGGAGAAATGGCAACGTCACATTCAGGGGAAGGACAAAGCTTGTTGTCAGTACGTGATGTGGGACAGGTCAGTGTGCAGAGGAGAGCCATTATACAGTCAGTCAGGACAATACACAGGTAGAGGATCCCAGTGAGGGAGACACTGAACAGTGTGCATTGTCCCAAACACAGCCACAGAGTAAATTATTACTTGCACACTCACACACACACACCAGCAGACACACTCACAGACACACATTCAAGCACATACACACACATTCACACTGATGCACTCACACACATTCACACTCACCCCTCATAGAGGCAGACAAACTCACATACACACACAGACGCACTAAAAACAGACGGACAGAGGTAGAGGTAATAATAATAATCCTTGCACATGATATGACGCTTTTCACATCTTGTAGACGTCTCAAAGCGCTTCACAGAATATACTGTAAAATGAATTGACTATATTTGTGGGTGAAATGCGGCAGCCAATTGTGCACAGCAGCGTCTCCACAAACAGTCGTGGACTGAAATAACAAATTTTTGAAAAAAAAAGTTTGCAAGAGATTATTATCAGGCATGTGGAATAAGGAAACCTGCCCAAGGTTTTGCCTTGGTAGGAATCAAACCCAGGTCTCTCGCTTGCAAGGGAGAAAGGTGGAGGAAAGGAGAGCTGAGAGTGAGGGCAGAGACACAGACACGCACAGAAAGCCAGACAGAGAGTGGGGAGAGGAGTTCAGTGAATGCTGAGAGAGAAACAGAGAGTGACGGAGAGACACACACACACACATACATATATTCACATATCTACACAGAGCACAGAGTGGGAGAGAGAGAGAGCGAAGAGTGTGGAGAAGAGCAAGAGGAGTGAGGGTAGAGGAGAGCAAGAAATCAAATTAACCATCAAGCACAGATGATGGTGTGGGTGAGGAGGAAGTGGGTGTGTGTGATGTGGGGAGTGGGTGTGAGTGTGCTGAGATAGGGATTGGGCATAAGTGTGTTGAGGGAGGCGGGCAGTGGGTGTATGTGTTGAGATAAGGAGGTGGGGAGTATGTGTGAGTGTGTTGAGGGAGGGAGGTAGGGAGTGGGTATAACTATGTTGAGGTAGGGAGGTTGAGAGTGAGTATGTGTGTTGAGGGAAGGAGGGAAGTGGACAGTGGGTGTGAGTATGTTGAGGGAGGGAGGTGGACAGTGGGTGTGAGTGTGTTGAGGTAGGGAGTGGGTGTAAGTGTGTTGAGAGAGGGAGGTTGGGAGTGAGTATGAGTTTGTTGAGGAGGTGGACAGTGGGTGTGAGTGTGTTGAGGTAGGCAGTGTGTGTGAGTGTGTTGAGAGAGGGAGGTGGGCAGTGGGTGGGTGTGAGTGTGTTGAGGTAGTAGGGAGTGGGTATGAGTGTGTAGGGTGGTGGTAAGGGAGGGGCGGTGGTGGTGTGGGGGTGGAGGGGATGGCAGGGGGGACAACATGGCGACCAGGCTATGGCCCACTTACCTTTGGTCTCGTGTCCTTATTGGTGGAGGTTGAGCTGCGGGCTGTGGCCACTGATGGCCGTTTGGTAGCGGAGGCCAAGGCTGAGCCGGGCTGTTTGCCATGGCCGGTGGCCACTGGAGGCTTGGGGGAGGCCGACGGCTGGACACGGGGACGGGCTGAGGCACTCGGTAACACCTTAAGTGAGCAGTGACCCAGAACAGCAAGAACACGGTTACACCAGGCTAGGACAGCTACGTCAGCCAGCGCCAAACAGCAGCTACAGCTCGGTGCTGAGAGACAGAGCCAGGCTGGGAGCTGGTCTGTGGGGGGGGGCGAGGGGGGTGAGTGTGGGGGAGGGGAATGGGGGAGGGGAAAGGGGGCATTGAGTCCCACAAACAACATTACATTTACACAGCGTCACTCACGTTGGAAGGACGTCCCAAGGCGCTGGACAGTCGGGGAGTTAGACCCGAGCTGGGGGTTGGGTTCAGGAGGAGGAGTAGAAGGCAGGGAGGATGGGCATTGGGAGGATGACCGAAGGCGGAATAGGGGAGGGCCTTGAGATAGCCCTTGAAGGAAACGAGGGAGGGAGGGAGGGAGGGAGGGAGGGAAGGAGGGAGGGGGTCTGTGGATGAAGTTCTGGTGGGTGGTCAGAGAGGCTGAAGGCCTGACCGCCGATGGTGGGTTGGGCCAGGAGGGGGATGTGGGGAGCAGGCCGGAGCCCTCTGAGCAGAGGGAGTGGACAGGTTGATATGGGGTCAGCAAGTCACAGAGGTAGGGAGGGGAAAGACCGTGGAGGGCTTTGAAGGTGAGGATCAGGAGTTTGAACTTGATCCTATGGGTGATGGGGAGCAAGTAGAGCCAGCCGAGCGTGGTAGTGATACGGTCACAGGGGGAGAAGACATGAGCTGCAGAGTTCTGAATGCCCTGCCATTGATATTGCTGTGTGTGGCAAGCTTTCCTACTGCTTGTCTAGCTAGGACCATCCTACCCCAGGGACTGGTGTGATCTTCAAGGTCCCGGTGATAAGCTAGTCTGGGCAGTGTCCTTTAATACTGCGGACCCGCCTGGCTCAGCCAGTTCAGCTCCAAGGAGACCTTGTTTCAAATCCCTCCACTCCTCTGCACCCCCATACCTCTCTGACCTCCTCTCTCCTCACATCAGCACCCGTTGGGAGTTTTGGGAAAGGGCAGATTTGACTGACAAACACAGGCATCAATGTAATGAGATGGAATGACGAGCACTGGATTTGTCTTACATAGGGAGAGCAACAACGTGTGGAGAGGGGAAAAAGGGGTTAGAGAGGATGGAGAGAGAGGAGAGATGGGGGATGGAGGGAGGGAGAGAGGGTGGAAAGACAGAGAGAAGGGTAGAGGATGGATGAGGGCTACAGGGGAGGAAGAGAGGGTGGCGAGAGAGAGAGGAGAGGGATGGGGGCTGGAGGGGAGGGAGAGAGGATGGATAGAGAAAGAAGAGAGATGGGGGATGGAGGGGAGAGAGGGTGGATAGAGAGAGAGAGAGGGTGGGGTAGAGAGGAGGGAAGCGGGAAGAAGAAGAGGGAGAGAGGGTAGAGAGAGGAGAGATGGGGGATGGAGGCGAGGGAGAGAGGGGGAGGAAGAGAGAGGGCAGAGGGCAGGGAGAGCAGCACCTGGAGCGTACCTTACTCTTCCTCTCTGGGCTGATCACTTGCTGTTTCTCAGTGTTGAGCTCAGTGTTGGCTGGCAGATCAATGGGTTTGGCTGTGAAGAGAAACAGCGAGATTGTAACTAATTTTTTTGGCAGCCGAGTGTCTGACACATGCGGAAACCCATCACCGTTGCTTACAAATATCCAAACCAGACTGAGGATTTCATGCATCCCACCTACACACGGAAATCCCAGAGGTAGATTGTTGGAATGGAATGCTCTCTCTCTCTCTCCCTGGAGAGACACATCCAGCTTAGCTAATTTTGGAGTATTAGGCGCTGGTTGGCAATTACCCCAGTCCTCGCCAGACTGCAGTGGCTCCCTGTCCCGGAGAGGATCGATTTGAAGATCTTCACTCTTGTTTTTAATTCCCTCCACTCCTCTGCACCCCCCTACCTCTATGACATCCTCTCTCCCCACAACAGTACCCATTGTCTTCGCTCCACCGGGTCTGGCCCCCTCCTTGTCTCCCAAATCCTCCGCTACACCATCGGCGGCCGTGCCTTCAGCCAATACGTCCAGAGGCTCTGGAACTCCCTTCCTCACTCCCTTCACCTCACCTCCTCTCTCTCCACCGCCCCCTCTCTCTCCCCCTCTCTCTCCCCCACGTCGCCTCGCCCTCTCGCTTCCTATTTTCAGATCTCGGCTAAAGATTTTTCTTTTCAACCACACCTTCAGTCACTTTTTTCCACTTCCCGCCTGGCTCGGCCCCGGGATCCATTATTAGGAAATGCTCTGAGACGCCATCTAGCATGGAGTAAGGGAGGGCGCTATATAAATCCAAGTTGTTGTTCCAGCTGAGAGCCAAAGCTTGGAGACCCCAGTGAGTTGGGGTAGGTGCTGGAATCTAACCAACTAAAATCCCATAGATTGCCATTAAGGGAGAGCTTTCCCGCTGTTTGCCCAGCTAGGATCACCGGGCTTGTTAGGGATTTGGGTCATAGGGTTAACAGAAGCTTAAATAGGAGGTTATCATCAGCATTCCCCCTCCTCCCTCCATCACCGCCGGCTCCAGAACAGTAAGAATTACCCTTGTATTAGATTATAGAGCCTTATCACGTCTTTGAGACGTCTCAAAGAGCTTCACAAATATATACTGAAAGGTGTTGTGACTGCATATTGTGTGGGCTCGGCAGCCAATTGTACACAGTCGTGCACCACAAAACAGTCATGGATTGAGTGACTAAATTATTAGTATTATTTTTTAAACAATTATCCCTGGAAAAGTGATCCTCCATTCGACTAACAACCGGGTTCCTACTAATGGCTCAGTAAACAGAGGAGTGTGGAGTAAGGAAACTTGCTGAAGGTTTTATCCTGCTGGGAATCGAACCCAGGTCCCCTGGCTTGTGGGACGAGTGCTCCGACCACTAACCTCGGGACTCCACAATAACATTATACCACCAACCACTGCCTGCTCCAAAACAATGAAGAAAAAAATAACAGCACAAACAGGGGCAGCCTGTGTCTTTGCCAGAACATCCTGTCATTTTAGGATTCGGTACAGCTAAGGCCGAGGATTTAATCTCCATTGTTCTAAATCACAGATCAACATTCAATCTTGGAAATAAATGTATTGTGTTTTCAACATTAAACTACATTCCCCCCACCCCCCCTCTCTCTATCCCCAAAAACTACCCGGCCACAGGGACAACACAAGTCACTAAAACACAAGCCATCATTTTCCCCAGTCACAGATATGACAACGCAAAGTGGTGGGGGGGCATTCAACCATGAAATCGAAACCATTCCCTGCTCTCTCTCTTCCCATATCTGTGCTGGTGCTCGCTCCCCCACTGGAGCTCTCTCCTCTAACCCCATTCCCTGTTCCCTCTCTCTCCCACTGCCCCCACCCCTATGTTGTTTGTGCTCGTGCTCACTCCCCGATTAGAGCTCTCCCCATCCCCTGCTCTCTCGCCAGCGTGCCTTTACTGGTGTGTGTGTGTGTGTGGACTGACTGACAATAGCAGGGAGAGAGAGAATGCAGCCCGCAGCCCGGCTGGCACAGTGAGCCCATTGTTAGCCTGAGCGAAGTGAGCGAGTGAGCGAGTGAGCGAGTGAGCGAGTGAGCGAGTGAGCGAGCGAGAGAACGAGTGCAAGGAAACACTGACCATCCAAAACCAGTGCTCTGTCACTGAGCAACACAACAGTTAGTGTCCATCCAGCCTGCAGCTGTGTGTCAGAGCCAGGATTGACGCTAATGCTCCCCCCACCAGTTGGCTGTAGGTTATATGGTTTCTGTCCTCGCCAGTAACACATTGAGAGGCTGGTGCTTGTAACAGCACCTTACAATTCCTCAGTGTTTTGTAGACAATCACTGACAAGGGTTGGGTATAATAATAAATAATAATAATTCTTGCATTTGATATAGCGTTTTTCACATCTTATCGACGTCCCAAAGCGCTTCACAGAATATACTGTAAATTGAATTAACTGTATATTTGTGGGCGAAACGCAGTAGCCAATTGCGCACAGCAGCATCCCCACAAACAGCTGTGATTGAAATGACCAATTTTATTATTGTGTTTTTTTTTAGATGGATTATTATTTGTATGAATCACAGACCTGAGATGTGAGGGGATTAATGATAATCACTTCACAGAATATACTGTACTGTAAAGTGCAGTGATATGTATGTTTTTTAGTGTAGGAGGTGGTGGTGGGGTGGGGGGGGAAACGCAGCAGCCTACTGCACATAGCAACTGTGTGTCGGGAGCCAGGGCTGACATTGCTCACAGCAGTGACCCACAAACAGTCGTGGATTGAGTGAGCAAATTTATTTGGGGTATTGTTGGGTAGGACATTGGGAGGGAGAGAGGGAGAGAGAGAGAGAGAGGGAGAGGGAGGGAGAGAGAGGAAGGGAGAGGGAGGGAGAGACAGGGAGAGAAACTCCCTTCACTTTTCTTGACAGTGTCATGAATCTGTACCCGAACAGATACATTTGGGACCTTGGTTTAACATCTGAACCAAAGGACAGTGTCTATAACAACAACAACAAAATGACACTTGTATAGCGCCTTTCATGTCAGGAGGACGTCGCAAGGCATTGGACAGTCATTGTTTCAGACCCGAGCTGGGTTGGGGAGGGTGGAGGGAAAGGAGGGGATTTGGAGTGGCCAATGGAGTCAAAGAAGAGGAGGGTCTTGAGGCAGGACTAGAAGGAAGCCAGGGAAGGAGCAAGGTGGAGGGACCGCGGGATGGAGTTCCAGAGTGGCTGAAGGCTCGTCCGCCAATGGTGGGGCGGATGGTTCGGGGGACATGGAGCAGGCCAGAGCCTTCTGAGCGGAGGGGGCAGGCAGGTTAGGAGATCGCGGATGTAGGATGGGGCGAGGCCATGGAAGAACTTTTAACAAGGCAAGCTGTCCCCCAGCTGTACATTTGTGGGTGAATGGCAGCAGCCAATTGCGCATAGCAGTGTCCCACAAACAGTCGTGGATTGAAATGACCAATTTTATTATCGTGGTTTGGAGTGAAAGCCTTACCTGTTTAGCTCACTGTGGGTGCAGAAACTACACCCAGGTGATGGGAGCCAAGAGCGAAAGTGTCTGACATGTGGCTGGAGGCACACAAACACTGAGGTCGGTCACAAGATCCCAATAATGCAGCAGCAACAACTCTTCAAACTACACACACAGACTGAGTCCAGGCCATTACAGTACCATTACACACTGCCTCAATCCAGGGCATCACACTCACTCTCTGAGATTTTCATTGTGGTTTTTTTCCAGACGCCTAGAAGGCGTGAAAAGTGCTATATCAAATAAGGATTATTTGATATAGCAAGGATTATCATTATTATTACCTGCATCCTCCTCAGTGGGGAGGGGGGGAGCGAGGGGCAAGGAGTTATTAATACTAATAATAATAATAATCTTGCATGTGATATAGCGTTTTCATATCTCCTAGATGTCTCAAAGCGCTTCACAGAATATACTGTAAAGTGAATTGACTGTATATTTATGGGTGAAACGCGGCAGCCAATTGCGCACAGCAGCGTCCCTGCAAACTGGGGTGGATTGAAATGACCAATTTTATTTATTTATTTTGGAGGTATTATTAGTGTGTGTGTGTGTGGAATAAGGAAATTTGCCCAAGGTTTCGTCCTGACCTGCCTGGATTCGAAACACAGGTCTCATGCTTGTAAGGCGAGTGCTCTAACCACTGAGCTACAGGACTCCAACTATTGGTGGGGAGAGGGGCGAGGGGTCTCTTTGGGGTTGAACTGTGACATTTCCTGCACTGACTCCCCCTTCCCTTCCCTTCCCCACCCTCTCCCCTTCACTTGGATGTACAAACCCAAATTACAAGTTAATCCACAATGTCACAGTATTCTTCATGTCAGGAAGACGTCCCAAAGCAATACACAGCTTTTATTGTAATGTGTAGTGACTGTGTTTGTAGGTGAATGCAGCCACCAAAACCACTCTCTTGTCACCAACCAACCAACTCCAACCATCTCATGGCCATTACCAATCAATCAACCCAACTCACTGACCCAACGCTCAACCAACCCAACTCACTGACCCACCGCTCAACCAACTCACTGACTCACCCAACAACCAAATCCCTTGTTACCAAGGGCGAGAGGTACAAGGTGAAGCGGTGGGGTGGGGGGCAGTGAGTGTGATGCGGAGGGGTGGAGTGGGAGAGACTGAGGGCACAGCCACATTAGGGGTAGGGGGGGGAGAGAGACTGAGGGCACAGCCACACTAGGGGTGGGGGGGGGGGGGGGGGGAGAGACTGAGGGCACAGCCACATTAGGGGTGGGGGTGGGGGAGAGAGACTGAGGGCACAGCCACACTAGGAGTGGGGGGGGGGAGCAAGACTGAGGGCACAGCCACACTAGGGGTGGGGTGGGAGAGAGACTGAGGGCACAGCCACACTAGGAGTGGTGGGGGGAGAGAGACTGAGGGCACAGCCACACTAGGAGTGGTGGGGGGAGAGAGACTGAGGGCACAGCCACACTAAGGGTGGTGGGGGGAGAGAGACTGAGGGCACAGCCACACTAGGAGTGGTGGGGGGAGAGAGACTGAGGGCACAGCCACACTAGGAGTGGTGGGGGGAGAGAGACTGAGGGCACAGCCACACTAAGGGTGGTGGGGGGAGAGAGACTGAGGGCACAGCCACACTAAGGGTGGTGGGGGGAGAGAGACTGAGGGCACAGCCACACTAAGGGTGGTGGGGGGAGAGAGACTGAGGGCACAGCCAAACTAGGAGTGGGGTGGGAGAGAGACTGAGGGCACAGCCACACTAGGGGTGGGTGGAGGGGGGGGGGAGAGACTGAGGGCACAGCCACACTAGGAGTGGGGGGGGGGGGAAGAGAGAGACTGAGGTCACAGCCACACTAGGAGTGGGGGGGGGGGGGGGGGGGGGGGGAGAGAGACTGAGGGCACAGCCACACTAGGGGTGGGGGGGGGGGAGAGAGATTGAGGGCACAGCCACACTAGGGGTGGGGGGGGGGGGGGGGAGAGAGACTGAGGGCACAGCCACACTTGTGGGGGGGCTCAGAGCACAGCTATATTGGGAGGGAGGTGGGGGGGGGAGAGAAACTCAAGAGCACAGACACACAGAGGGGGGGGAAGATAGATTGAGAGCACAGCATATGAGGGTGGGAGGGGGGGGGGGGAGAGAACCTGAGGTAACAGCTTCACTGAGGGGAGGCTGGCTTCACGGATCAAGCCATTTTGGGGGGGTGGGGGGCCGGGGTGAGAGGGAGCTGAGAGGGAGGGTCAAGGTGGTTGGGGTTAAGGGAGGATCAAAGGAGAGGGTTAAGGGGGGGGTCGAGGGGGAGGGTCAAGGGGACCAAGTGGGCAGGAGCTGGGGAGTAATGAAGCCTACGGACACACACAGTCGCACTTGAAGGGGTGGGGGGAATGGACATAAATCACAGTTAAAGATGGGACACAGGCAGCCCCGACACACTTAATAAAACCATCAGCATTTCAGGCGTCCGCCTGCTCTCAGCTCTGAAGCTTCTCGCTCACCCGGTCTGCATAATAATAATAATAAGAAGAAGAATCCTGGCATTTGTCCCAGCGCCTTATCACGTCCTCTAGACGTCTCAAAATACTTTGCAGAAATATACTGTACTGTAAAGTGAATTGGATATTTTGTGGGTGAAACGCGGCAGCTAATTGCGCGCAGCAACGTCCCCACAAACAGTCGTGGATTGAGTGAACAAATTATAATCCTTTTTTTAAAAGAATTATTCCCCCTGAAAAAGCCATCCACCGATCGACTAACAACCGGGTTCCTATTAACCACTGGATAAACAGAGGCGTGTGGGATAAGGAAACTTGCCCAATCTTTCTCCCTGCCCGGGAATCGAACCCAGGTCCTCTTGAGGCGATAACCAAAACGCAATAGGAACCCACATTGTGTGTACCCCCAGCCTGGAGCCCCACCCACTCTCCCTGGTACCTGGTGAGGACGATGCCCCCTGGGAGACGGTTGTGGATGGGGGGAGTGTGGGAGCCGAGGGGAGCCGCTCGGGATGAGCAGTGTGAGCGGGGTCCGGCTTGACACTGGGCTGGTGGCTGAGGGAGGTGTTGCCAGGCTGGCTGAGCTGCTCCTGGTTGGGGTGGTGAGTGCCAGGCTGGGGGTTGGCGTCGGCGGAGCCTGGCGGTCCGCGGCTCTGGTCGGCGGGTAGTTTTGGGGCCTCGCTCCCCCTCGGTGCCGGGCTGGGGAGCCGGGCGGAGGGGCTGGCACTGTCCCGGACCGCGCCTTCGGCGGCTTTCCTCCCGCCCTGCTCCGGGATCTGCTCCAGTCTGCGCGGCTGGAAGACCGGGCTGGCGCCCGCCGGTTCCACGCGCGGTGATGCCAGGTCGGTGTCCAGGCTGAACTCCAGCGGCTGGTCATCCGCCACCGTCATCGAGCGCTTGACCTGGGCCATTGGGGGCTTCCTGCCGAGGCTGGGGCTGGGGACTGGGCTGGGGCCCGGAGGGGAAACCGCTCCCGGGAGATCAGGGTAAGTCTCTCCTCCCTCAAAGCCGGCCGGCACGGACAGGTGAGAGCACTCAGACATGGCTCGTCTCATCTGCTTTCTCTGCTGTGCCGCCCGATCGCTCGGCCCTTCCTCGCCCTGGGGACTGCCCCTCATGACGGGCTCCGCCGTGCCGGGGGGCGCTGGCCTCTGGCCGCTCGGGGGGCCGGGGGGCACGCAGGCTGCCGGTGGCTCGGACAGGAAGTAGGGGTTCCACACGCTGGTGTCCCCTGGGTTGGTGATGTGCCGGCTCTCGCTCTCCGGGATCTCTGTGGTCTCCCAGGCCGGCAGCAGTGGTGCCCAGTGAGGCTCAGTCACGCCACCCGGTGGGTTCCCCGTGGCCGGGCCGGTGCCAGTCCCAGTGCCAACCAGGCTTTGCCGATCCCCAGAGGAATGCTTGTCTACAGACGGCTGTGTAGCTGAGACACGGCCGCCGCTCCCAGCCCCCTCCTCCGGCCCCAGGAACCCCAGTTTGTCCTCATCGGTCAGGGCTCGCGGCTCCATCACCCCCTTCGCTGGCACACTGGATCTGTCCGTGGCTGCTGTGCCCAGGGCTGTGGGTCTGTCGGTGCCACCGTCAGCGCTGGGTTTCTGCTCGTTGTTATTCCATTCCCACTGCGAGCGGCTCCACTTGGCGGGGGGCTGGGCCGGGCCGGGGCACAGCTCAGGATAGTCAGTGCAAGGCACTGGTTGCTGGTTACTGACAGACATTGTGAGCTGGCTCTGGTCTCCTCTCCTCTCCTCACCGATGGCAGACAGACTCTCCTCCGCTCGCTCGCCTGACAACTAGATAAATCCGAGGGGTTGTGACATCACAGCATGTCCCTGGTATTCATACGACGAGCCCGAAGCTGTACCTTGCCTGACTGTATCACTACGCCAAATAATCCCAGCCTCCGCAGTAGGCTAACTTGAGTACAGCATTCGCTCTCTCCTCTCCGGACACACAGGCTCAGCCTCACACAGTGATGGATGCTTTGAGCAGCTTGATACACAGTCTCTCCCTGGTCCTCACTCGCTAGTTGTGTGCAGCCTTTCACTGTTCCCCCGCAATAGCTCACATCAGCAGCTCCCACCCCCCCCCACCCCCCCACACACACGGCTCCCATTAACCCCCCAAGTGCCAGTACCCGGCAGCCCCCAATCCCGGTAATACATTCTCACTGACATGTCAGAGAACAATAGCCATTAGCTCTGCACACACATACACATATATACATATATATACACACACATACATATACACACACACAAATATATACACAGCTCAACATTACACACACACAATGCCAACATTACACACACAGCTCAACATTACACACACACACACACAGCTCAACAGTCACTCAGTTCATGACTGTTTGTGGGGACACTGTTGTGTGCAAATGGCTGCCGCGTTTCGCCCATAAATAAGCAGTTAATTCACTTTACAGTATATTTCGTGAAGGCTCTTTGAGACACAGTCTAGAAGATGTGACAAGCTCCGTATCAAATGCAAGGATTATTATTATTATTATCAACATAACACACAATCACAGCTCAACATCACACTCACAAACACACACAGCTCAACACTACACATGCAAACACAGCTCAAATTTACACACTCACAAACACACACAACAAAGTTACATTTGTATGGCAACTTTCACATCAAAAAGACGTCCCAACATTACATTATACATTCCACTGGCTCACTCACACACTCGCCTTACAAGTGAGAGCCCTGGGTTCGATTCCAGGCAGGTCAAACCTTGAGCAAGTTTCCTTACTCCACACGCCTAATAATCATCCCTCACGAAAATAATAATCAAAATTGGTCACTTCAACCCACGACTGTTTTGTGGAAACGCTGCTGTGCGCAACTGGCTGCTGCGTTTCACCCACAAATATACAGTCAATTCACTTTACGGTATATTATGTGAAGCGCTTAGAGGCACAGTCTAGAGAATGTGAAAAGCGCTATATCAAATGTAAGGATTATTATAAAGTCACTCCCTCACTCCACGGCTGTTTGCGAGGACGTCGCCGTGCACAATTTGACTGCCGTGTTCACCTACATAGCGACACAGTCGCTACCCTATACAGAGATAATAATAATAATAATAATAACCTTGCATTTGATATAACGCTTTTCACATCTTTTTGATGTCTCAAAGCACTTCACAGAGTACAGTGTAAAGTGAATTGACAGTATATTTGTGGGTGAAACGTGGCAGCCAATTGCACACAGCAGCGTCCGCACAAACAGTCGTGGATAGAAATCATAGAATCATAGAATTTTACGGCACAAAAGGAGGCCATTCGGCCCATCTAGTCTGTGCCGGCTCTTTGAAAAGAGCGATTCAATCCCACTGCCCTGCCCGCTCCCCATAGCCTAATAGACCCGTTCTCCCTAAATAAAGATCTAATTCCCTTTTAAAAGTTGTTATCGAATCAGCCTCCACCACCTTTTCAGGCAATGCATTCCAGATTCGAACAACTCGCTGAGTGAAAAAAATTCTCCTCAGCTCCCCTCTACTTCGCCTTGAAACTATTTTAAATCTGTGACCATGAATCACAGATTCACCCACGAGTGGAAATAGTTTTTCTCTATTTGCCCTGTCGAAACCCCTCATGATCTTATAAACCTCTATTAGGTCTCCCCTCAATCTTCTCTGCTCCAGAGAGAATAACCCTAGCCTATCTAGCCTCTCCTCATAGCTGAAGTCCCTCAATCCTGGCACCATCCTAGTAAATCTTCGTTGTACCCTTTCCAATGCCTTCACATCCTTTCTGTAGTGTGGTGACCAGAATTGAACACAGTATTCCAGCTGAGGCCTCACCAAGGTCCTATAGAGGTTAGTCAGCACTTCCTGACTTTTGTACTCTATACCCCTATTTATAAAGCCTAGTATCCCATATGCCTTCTTAACAGCCTTGTCTACCTGTCCTGCCACCTTCAATGAGTCACTAACACAAATCCCCAGGTCTCTCTGTTCCTTTACACCATTTAAAATTGTACTATCTAGCCTATATTGCCTCCCTTCATTTCTTCTCCCAAAATGCATCACCTCACACTTCTCTGCATTAAACTTCATCTGCCATGTGTCTGCCCACTTTACCAATTTGTCTATATCCTCTTGCAGATGGCTACTATCCTCCTCACTGTTTACTATTCTCCCTAACTTAGTGTCATCTGCAAACTTGGAAACTGTACTCCGTACACCCAAGTCCAGATCATTGATGTAGATTACAAACAGCAATGGTCCCAAAACCGATTCCTGTGGCACACCACTGCTCACTTCCCTCCAATCTGAAAAACAGCCGCTCACTACAACTCTCTGCTTTCTGTCTCGCAGCCAGTTGTGGATCCATGCTGCCACTGTCCCTTTTACGCCATGGGCCTTTAATTTCATAATAAGTCTCTCATGTGGCACTTTGTCAAATGCCTTTTGAAAGTCCATGTAAACTACATCAACTGCGCTACCGTTATCCACCCATTCCGTTACCTCATCAAAAAATTCTATCAGATTTGTAAGGCAAGATTTGCCTTTAACAAATCCATGTTGACTGTCCTTTATTAGCCTATATCTTTCTAAGTGAAGATCTACCTTGTCCCTGATTATGGACTCTAGAAGTTTGCCCACTACCGACGTTAGACTGACTGGTCTGTAGTTACCAGGCTTGTCCTTCTGCCCCTTTTTATACAAGGGAGTAACATTAGCTATCCTCCAGTCCTCTGGCACGACCCCTGTGTCCAAGGAAGATTGAAAGATCGTGGCCAGAGTCCCTGCTATTTGCTCCCGTGCCTCACTTGGTAACCTAGGGTGCATCCCATCCGGACCAGGTGACTTATCCACCTTGAGCGACGTCAACCTTTTTAGAACTTCCTCTCTGGTTATAATTATTCTATCCATTTCTCCTACCCTCTCCTCTAATACCATGGCATTGGCTGTATCATTTTCTTTTGTGAAGACAGAGGCGAAGTACTCATTCAGTACATCAGCCATGCCCTCTGCCTCCACAATGAGATTTCCTCCTAGGTCCCTAATTGGCCCCACCCTATCCTTGACCAACCTTTTACTCTTAATATGTTGGTAAAAAACCTTAGGGTTCCCCTTAATCTTACTCGCTAATTGTTTTTCATGCAGTCTCTTTGCCCCTCTAACTTCCTTTTTTAGTTCTATCCTACACTTCCTATATTCTGCTTGGTTCCCTTCTGAACTTTGAGCCTGACACTTATCATAAGCCTCTTTTTTTTGTTTTATTTTGGCCCCGATTTCCTTAGTCATCCAAGGAGGTTTGGATGCCTTACATTTCACCTTTGTGGGGATGCTTTTGACCTGTGCCTGAACTATCTCCTCTTTGAACGCTGCCCACTGCTCGTTAGTTGTCTTACCTGCCAATTTTTCTTTCCAATCCACCTTGGCTAGGTCCCACCTCAACTCATTGAAATTAGCCATTTTCCAGTTGAGTGTCCTCACCTGTGATCGTTCCTTATCCCTTTCCATAATTATTCTGAATCTAACGATATTGTGGTCACTATTCCCTAGATGCTCACCTACAGAAACCTGTTGAACTTGCCCTACCTCATTTCCCAAAACTAGATCCAGCAATGCTTCTTTCCTCGTTGGACTGGAAACATACTGATCAAGAAAGTTGTCCTGCACACACTTCAGGAATTCTTCTCCCTCCTTGCCCTTTACTCTACTATTCTGCCAGTCTATGTTGGGATAGTTGAAGTCACCCATTATCACTACTCTATTAGCTCTGCATTTCTCCATGATACGCTTGCAGATCTGCTTGTCTATCTCCTCCCCACTATTTGGTGGTCTATAGTATACCCCTAACAGTGTAACTGCACCTTTTTTATTCCTCATTTCTCACCAGATAGATTCAGTTTTTAGTCCTTCTTCCACCTCGTTCCTTTCTAAGGCAGTCACTGAGTCCTTAACTAAAATTGCCACCCCGCCCCCTTTTCTCCCTTCTCTATCCCTCCTGAATACATTATAACCAGGAATGTTCAACTCCCATTCCTGCCCATGCTGGAGCCAAGTCTCTGTTACTACTATAACATCATATCACCTCGCAGCAACCTGAGCCTGCAGCTCACCAATTTTATTTCTCAAACTTCGTGCATTTACATACATGCACTCTAAGGCACAAATTACTTCCTCTGCATTTTTCTCCCGTCTTACCTTTACCCCCCCCCCCTGTCCTCTTTATTACCCCTCCCGTATTTGAACTACTGATCAGTTTCCCACCCTCACCCCCCGGGATTAGTTTAAAGCCCCCCCTACAAAACTCGACAACCTCCCTGCAAGGAGATTGGTTCCAGCCCTGTTCAGGTGTAACCCATCCATTTTGTACAGGTTCCACCTACCCCAGAATTGGTCCCAATTGTCTAGGAACCAGAAACCCTCCTTCCTACACCACTTCTCCAGCCATGCATTGATGTGCCTTATTCTAGCATTCTGGAACTGGCTTGCTCGAGGCACTGGAAGCAACCCAGAGATCACCACTCTCGAAGTTCCATTTTTCAGTTTACTCCCTAGTCTCTGGTACTCTCCCTGGAGCATCTCAGGTCTTTTCCTCTCAACTTTATGGGTCCCAACATGGACCACCACAAGTGGATTTTCCCCTTCCCCTAGCAGAATTTCATGCACCCGCTCAGTCAAGTCTTCAACCCTGGCACCTGGTAGGCAACACACCTTCCGAGATTCGCGTTTCCGTTCACAAAAATGCCTATCTATACCTCGGACAGTTGTATCTCCTATTAAAATGGTCTTGATGGAGTTGGTTTGTCCAACCTTCTCACAGACCTCCTTATCCAAACAGGTTGAAAGTACTTCATACCTGTTGGAAATGGTTACAGTCTGGGGTTTCTCTGCACCACTCTTGTGGTGCAGAGAAATATTCTCTGCAATCATTAATAAAATGACCAATTTTATTATTGGTTTTTTTTATGCATTATTATTAGGTGTATGGAGTATTTGGAGATCCCTGTGAAGAGCATTGTGGAGGCCTCCTGATATGAAAAATGCTATGTCAAACGTCAGGATTATTATATTATATAAACGCATAGCTTTCAGGGGTCATAATCCCCACAAAATCTAGAAATATTGATCATTTGGTTGAATCCACGGCTGTTTGTGGGGACGCTGCGTTGTGCATTTGGCTGCTGGGTTTCGCCCACAAAATACACGGTCAATTCACTTTACAGTATACTCTGTGAAGCGGTGACGTACTGAGCTGCTATTTCAATTACAAGGATTATTATTAGTAATATTATTATATACCTCCAGCAAACCCTCTCTCCCCCAATCCTCCAGCCAGCCTCAGGAGAGGGAGCTTGGGGAGAGAGAGAGAAAGGGGGGGTGGGGTGAGGAGGTTACAATCTCAATCCCCCAACCCCACCCCCCACTACAACAGTGTGGGCAGGAAGTGCTGAATGTGAGCTGTGTGTCAGTGTTCAGCGCTGAAGCACTCCCACTATTAAAGCCAGAGTCATCCTCCTCCCCCCTTATCCCCTTACTCCCCTGGCCCCACTTCCACAACTGTTTGTGGGATACTGTTCATTGCAATTTGGCTGCCGCGTTTCTCCCACAAATATAGAGTCAATTTTCCTACTTTCCTTCCGCACACAACCCCTCCCCCGCTGCTCTGGTCCCTATCTCTTTTCCCCACTTTCTTCCCTCTTGTCTTCTCCCTCCCCCAACTGCTCTGGTCCCAACCTTGGGACATTGTTGTATTCTGTGAAGCGCTTTGAGACGTCAATAAGACGTGGAAAGCGCTATATAAATGCAAGGATTATTATTTATTATTATATTATAGCTCCAGGGGACAGGTTTAAAATGCACATCACAGCCAAGCATTGACAGGTGAGCTATTTAAAGATGCTGTGAGTGAGAGTGCAAGAGAAAGGCAGAATGAGAGAGAGAGAGAGGAGAGAGAGGGAGACCAGAGAGAAACACAGGTATACGGAGACAGAGAAAGACAACAACGATTATTTATGCCAGGGTAGCATCCCAGAGTGCTTGCCAGTGGCGGAGGGCATCGCCTAGCCAGGGGGAGGGGGAGGTCCATTGGGAAAGTCTTCAGGTGCGACCTGAAGGTGGGGAAGGAAAGGTGCAAGGAGGAGGGATAGGAGAAGAATGTTTCAGAGACAGTAAGAAAGACAGAGATAAGAGATAGGCAGAAAAAGAGACAGAGAGCGAGACACACACACACAATGAGAGAGCAATAGAGAGATCGAGAGCAATAGAGACACTGAAAACAAGAAAGAGATAGAGATAGTGACTGACAGAGAGAAAGAATGGGAGAGCGCGAGAGAGTTGAGCAAAGAGCAGGAGCGAGAGAGACAGAGAGAACCAGAGAAACTAAGAGAGAGCCAGAGAGAGAAACAGCAGGAGAAAGAGAGAGAGCGTCACTCCAGCATTCACTGGCTTGCAAAAAAATATAGAAATAAGAGGATATTCTCTCTCTAGATGGACATCTCTAGGTACTGGACACTATGGCTTGGCACCCATGTTATTGGGAAAGAGAAGGCAGTCTCTCTCTCTCCTCCCTCCACCGCTCTGCTGACAATCCCAAGGTTCTGGAGTCCTGTAGCTCAGTGGTTAGAGCATTCGCCTTACAAGCGTGAGACCTGTGTTCGAATCCAGGCAGGTCTGGGAGAAACCTTGGGCAAGTTTCCTTACTCCACACATACATGCCTTACAATAATCCGTCCAAAATAAAACCCACAATAATAAAAATTGGTCATTTCAATCCACGACTGTTTATGGGGACGCTGCTGTGCACAATTGGCTGTCATGTTTCGCCCACAAATATACGGTCAATTCACTTTACAGTATATTCTGTGAAGCGCTTTGAGATGTCATAAGATGTGAAAAGCGCTATATCAAATGCAAACATTATTATTATTATTATTATAATCTCTTGTTCATCTCAGTTATGCGTGGAGGACAGTGTGTGTGCAAGTAGCTGCCACGTTTGGCCATGAAACACAGTCACAACAGTTACAGTAAATCAAGGATGTATGTAATGGGTGGATTATGGGTGAGGGGCGAGCAGCAGCACAGACACCATGGGGGAGAGAGAGAGAGATCAGGGGATGGGGTTAGAGAGTTCCAGTGGTTACCAGCATTGATGGCAGTTATTTGGGGCACAAGATGATACCACTTACCTGACTGTGTCCCTGGCTCCTGTGTATCTCTGTACGAGCTGGATATCTGTGTGTGTGGTCGGGGAGTGTCGATGTGTGGGCCGGATGTCCCCGTGTGTGGGCCTGGGGTCTCCTGAGGGCCTGGCTTCACATCTGTGCTGGGCTCCGGCTGCCGAGATGGGGTCGCACCAGAGGTGGGGCTCAAACCCCCTCCTTGTACGTGATCCTCAGCAGCAGGCGGGAGACTGGGCGGGGTCTCCTGGGGCGGGGTCTTTGGGGGTGGGATCTCTTGTGTGGGGGTCTCTAATAGCAGGGTCTTTTGGGGTGGAGCTGAGGGCTGCACTGGGCTCGCCCCCTCCTCACACAGGCCCTGACACTCGTTCACCTCAGCCTCCACCTGGGCCAGGCCCCTCCCTCGGCCACTCGCCTCCTCCTGCCCCACTGAAGGCCACTGGGCCGATTGATCCCCAGAGAGACTGTCCCCAGCCCCCAACCCCAGCCTCCCCTCAGCCACAGCCTCAGCCCCAATCTGAGGAGAACAACTGTCTGCAGGATGCTCTGTCTTGGGTGTAGTTTGTGGTACTGCCTCTGGCTGCAGTATTGCGGGCTGCACTGATGCTGGCTGCGTTTCTGTCACTTCTGTTGTTGCTGGTTGCATTCCTATTGGTTTTGTTTCCGCTGGCTGGGTTTCTGCGCTTAGCTGCATTTCCACTGATTGCACTATAGCTGACAGTGTTGCTGTCGGTTGCATTTCTGGTGATTGTGTTTCCACTGGCTGCATTGCTGCTAGCTGCTCGGTCTCTGGCTGGGCTGTCGCCAGCTCCATAGCTGCTGGTTGCTTTTCCGGCAATTGCGTTTCTATCGGCTGCATTGCTGCTATTTGCACTGCCGTCTGCTGCAGTGTTTCTGGCTGCACAGTCGCCGGCTGTGGTGTTGCCGGCTGCGGTGTTGTCGGCTGAGGTGTTGCTGGCAGTGGTGTTGCTGGCTGCAGCGTTGCTGGCTGTTGCTTTACCATCAGTGGTGTTTCCGTTGGCTGCATTGCTGGCGGTTGCATTGCCGCTGGCTGTGTATCCTGCACCACACCTGGCTGGGGTGGCGGGTGAGCCAGAGCCCCTTGCACCCCCTCACTGCCACCTGCACAGTCCAGGACACCCCCTGGTGACAGCTGCTCCCCGGTGGTCTCGTCGGGGGGAGGGGGAGGGGGTGGGGGGCCGTTTCTACGGTGACGGTTACGCCGTTTCTTTTTCTTCTCGACTAGTACAGAGACCATCTCGGATTCCACCGTCTGTGTGATCTCCACCACCTCCCCCTCCTCCTCCAGGTGGTCCCGGGGAGCGCCGGGCCGGAGTGCTGAATAGCCGGCAAACACTGTGGGCAGCACATCTGAGGGACACAAACACACAGTGGCTAAACACTCGCTTCACACTGAGTAGCTCATAGCCAGGGCCATTGGCACAGTGTGGGCAACACAAGCACTGGCTCACTGTGGGCAGAGAATGTGGAGCAAAGGCAGGTCATTGGAGTTGAGGTCATGCTCTTATAGAATAGGCTTGAGGGGCTGAATGGCCTCCTCCTATGGTACAGGCACTGGGTGTGTCTGGCCCAGACATGATGCGCTGAATTGCCTCTTTTTGTCTATGTCGATGGGGGTGTGGGTAGGGAGGTAGTGGGGGGGGCGAGGGGGGAGGCACATACCTGGGCTGAGCTCAGGAAAGCCATCTTCGGGTCCGAGTGGTGAGACAGGGGACAGGTCTGAACTCCACATTTCTAAACATATGAGAGAGAGAGAAAGAGAGAGATTAGCAAGCACAATAATAATAATAATAATCCTTGCATTTGATATAGCGCTTTTCACGTCTTCAACACATCTCAAAGCTCTTCACAGAATATACTGTAAAATGAATTGACTGTATATTTGTGGGTGAGCAAAACACAGCAGCCAATTGTGCAAAGCAGCATCCCCACAAACAGTCATGGATTGAAATGACCAATTTTATTATTGTGGTTTTTTTTGGGTGGATTATTATCAGGCGTGTGTATGGAGTAAGGAAACTTGCCCAAGGTTTCGCCCTGACCTGCCTGGATTCGAACACAGGTCTCACCCTTGTAAAGCAAATGCTCTAACCACTGACTACAGATAGTCATTTGTTGTTATTGTTGCCTTGAAGGAGGCAATGCAGGGAGTGAGGGCAAGGGAATGTGGGGTGCAGTTCCATTCGGTGGGGGCAGAGAGGCTGAAGACCTGACCGACGATGAGCAGGCTGGTGCCTGCTGAGTGGAGGGAGTGGACAGGTGGAGCTCCTTTGGCTCAGTAGTTACAGCACTTGTCTTGCAAGTTGGGGAGACCTGTGTTCGAATCCAGGCAGGTCAGTGCGAAACCTTGGGCAAGTTTCCTTACTCCACACGCCTAATAATAATCCCTCCAAAAAAAACACAATAATAAAATTGGTCATTTCAATCCACGACTGTTCGTGGGGACGCTGCTGAGTGCAATTGGCTGCCGCGATTCGCCCACAAATATACAGTCAATTCACTTTACAGTATATTCTGTGAAGCGCTTTGAGACGTCGATAAGATATGAAAAGCGCTATATCAAATGCAAGGATTATTATTATTATTATTATATAGGTCAATATAGGGTTAGCAGCTCATAGAGTTAAGGATGAGCAATGCAGTGGAGAGCTTTGAAGGCAAGGATGAGGTACATTTCCTGATGTCACTAGCCTAGGGCTCTCCGTGCTTGTGTGTGTGTGTGTGTGAGGAACCCTATCTGTCCTGTCCTGTCTGGGAGCCTGTGGTCCTGTCACTGTGTGTCCCTCAGTCACCTTGTCAAATACCCTCATTATTTTAAACACTGCAATTAGGTCACCCCCCAAACTGCGTATCTCTCGGGAATGGATCCCAGTCTTTATTCAGCCTCAACACAGGCCCCTGCACAAGGAGCTGACACGTTGATATCTGTTGACCCAGTTACTAGAACAGACATTCAACATAACACTCACAACACTAAACATTGACTCATTGAATCTAACAGCCATTCGGCCCATCGCGCCTCTGACAGCTCTTTGAAAGAGCCACCAACTAGTCCCACTCCCCCGCCCTTACCCTCACAGCCCTATACATTTGTCCTTTGTAAGACTTTCAAGACTCTCCTCTTCGATGGAACCATCGACAACTCCTCATCCCCCACTTCTCTCCCCCACCGTCCTCAGCTTGAGTCTGAAGCAGTGACTGTCCAGCGCATTGGGACGTCCTCCTGACATGAAAGGCGGTACACACAGGTCATTGTGTTGTTGTTGTTTGTAAGTACATATCCAATTCCCTTCTGGAAAGCCATTAATGAATACGTTCCAAACACCCTTTCAGGCAGTGCTGGCCAACCGTAACATCTCTCTGGTAAAAGCAGTTCTCCTCATCTCCCCTCCTCTCGTTTAATTGCCGATTATCTTAGATCTGTGTCCTCTGGTCACTGACCCAACCACCAGTCGAAACAGTTTCTCCCTAACTACTCCATCAAAACCCCTCATCATTTTGATCATCTCTATTAAATCTAAGCCACAACCACTCCCTCTCCGTCCCCCTCACCCTCCCCATCATCAGTTCCTACCACAACCCCCATCCTATCATTGCTGACCACCTCTCTCCTCAAAATAGCACTCGTTGCCTTCGCCTCAACCAGGTCTGGCCTCCTCCTTTGTCCCCGAATCCTCCGCTCCACCATCGGCGACCGTTCCTTCAGCCACTACACCCCGAGGCTCTGGAACTCCCTTCCTCACTCTCTTCGCCTAGCCCCCTCTCTTTCTATTTTCAGGTGTCGGCTAAAGACCTTTCTTTTCGACCGCGCATTTGGTCACCTTTTTCCCCCTCCCCCTGGCTCAGCCACGAGATCCGTTATTGGGAAGTGCTCTGAGATGCCGTCCAGTGTGGAGTGAGGGCACTATATACATCCAAGTTGTTGTTGTTGTTGTTGTAAATCTAAGCGATCTGGTAATAATAACACTAATCTTTGCATTTGATATAGCGCTTTTCACATCTTCCAGACATCTCAAAGCGCTTCACAGAATATACTGTAAAGTGAATTGACTGTATGCTTGTGGGCAAAACGCGGCAACAACAACAACAACAAATTACATTTATAAAGCGCCTTTCACGTCGGGAGGACGTCCCAAGGCGCTGCACAGGAGGCGTGTGACCCGAGCTGAGAGGGGAGTGTTTGGGTAGGGGTGAAACACGAAGGGGAGGTAAAAGAGTTTGGGGTGGAACAAAAGGCACGATCGAAGAGGAAAGTCTTCAAACCGGCCTTGAAAGAAGAAAGGGAAGAAACGAAACGGAGGGATTGAGGGATGGCATTCCATAGGGTGGGAGCGGAGAAACTGAAGGCCCGGCCTCCGATGGTGGGGCGGTTCAGGCGGGGGGCTTGGAGCAGGCCAAGTCCTGTTGAACGGAGGGTCCGGGTGGGCGTGTAGGGGGAGAGTAAATCGGTTAAATAGGGCGGGGCAAGGCCGTGTAAGGCCTTGTAGGTGAGGACGAGGATCTTGAACTCGATCCTCTGGAGGATGGGGAGCCAGTGGAGACGGGCGAGGGTGGGGGTTATGTGGTCGCGGAGGCGGGTGCGGGATAGTACACGGGCTGCAGAGTTTTGGATGACCTGCAGCCTGTGAATGGAGGAACTGGGGAGGCCGACGAGAAGAGAGTTTCCGTAGTCCAGCCGTGAGGTGATGTATGCATGCACGAGTGTTTCGGCAGCGCGGGGGGTGAGATAGTTGCGGAGCCTGGCAATGTTGCGCAGGTGGAAATAAGCGGTGCCGGTCAAGGCGCGGATGTGGGGGAGGAAGGAAAGGTTTTGATCGAACATGATGCCGAGGTTCCTGATTGGCTTTGTGAGGTGGAGAGTGCAGCCTTGGATATTGAGGCTGGCAACGCCCGATGTGCGGAGGCGCTGGCTTGAGCCAATCAGGAGGGCCTCGGTCTTACTCACGTTCAATTGCAAAAAGTTGTCCCTCGTCCAGGACTCGATGTCGGACAGACATGCTGTCAGAACATCGATGGTCTGGGGGTTGAGGGATGAGGCAGAAAGGTACAACTGGGTGTCGTCCGCATACATGTGGAAATTTACCCCATGTTTGCGGATGACGTCGCCCAGAGGGAGCGTGTAAAGGGTGAAAAGGAGGGGGCCTAAAACAGAGCCCTGAGGGACGCCGTGAGAAACTGTGCGAGGGTTTGAAGAAAAACCGTTGGAAGAAACAAAATGTAAACGGTGGGTCAAATAAGAATGGAACCAGTGAAGGACTGTGCCTTGAAGGTTGAGGTGAGAGGAAAGACGTTGAAGGAGGATGGTGTGATCGACTGTGTCGAACGCAGCAGACAGGTCAAGGAGGACGAGGAGGCAGAGGGAGCCCTGGTCACAGGCGGTTAGGATGTCATTTGTGACCTTGACCAGGGCAGTTTCTGTGCTGTGGATAGGGCGGAAACCTGATTGGAGGGGTTCAAAAAGTGAGTGATTTGAAAGGAAAGAGCGGAGCTGGGAAGCAACCACTCTTTCAAGGACCTTGGATAAAAACGGGAGATTGGAGATGGGTCGATAACTTGATGGTAACGACGCATCAAGGGAGGGTTTCTTCAGGATAGGGGTGATGGTGGCTGTTTTAAGGGAGGTAGGGACGGTGCCTGAGGAGAGGGAAAGGTTAATGGTGTCAGAAAAGTTAATGGCGGCAGCCAATTGCACACAGCAGCGAACCCACAAACAGTCGTGGATTGAAAGGACCAATTAATTATTGTTTTTTTGAGAGATTATTATCAGGCATGTGGAGTAAGGACCAGCGTCCTGAACACACACACACACACACACACACCCTTGAGAGATAGTTTGATCATTCATTTCAAGGCTGTTTGTCGGTCACCACTGTGCGCAAATTGGCTGCCGCGTTCACCTATAAAATACAGTCGCTGGGGCTCTACACAAAGTGTGTGAGGTGCTTTCAGAAGTTCAACCTCACTGTGTCAAAACTAGGGTCCGGCGATATATCGATATATCGCTAAAACCCGATATAATTTTCATATCGATATGCCAATATAGGCATTTCAAAAATATCGATATATCGGAAAATCGATATATCGAGGTAAAAAATCGCAATGCCGCACACTGAACTACAAGACCCAGAATGCTCATCGCAATACACAATGCACAGACCGAGGTGCAAAGCCGCCATATTGTATTCATAGTCCTCGAATACAATATACAGGTATGCAAGGGGTGGGTGGGGGAGAGAGACGGCTGGGGATGGGGGTGAGGGGGAGAGAGACGGCTGGGGGGGAGGGGGAGAGAGATGGCTGGGGGGGGAGGGGGAGTGAGACGGCCGGGGGGGGGGAGGGGGAGAGAGACGGCTGCGGGGGGGGTGAGAGGGAGAGAGACGGCTGGGGTGGGAGGGGGAGAGAGACGGCTGGGGGGAGGGGGAGATAGACGGCTGGGGGGGGTGGGGGGGAGAGAGACGGCTGCGGGGGGGGAGGGAGAGAGAGACGGCGGAGGGGGGGGAGGGAGAGAGAGACGGCGGGGGGGGGGGGAAGAGAAGAAAGACGGCTGGGGGTGGAGGGGGAAAGAGAGGGCTGGGGGGGGTGGGGGAGCGAGACGGCTGCGGGGGGGGAGGGAGAGAGAGACGGCGGAGGGGGGGGGGAGAGAGACGACGGGGGTGGGGGGTGCGAGAGAGGGAGGGCGGCGGGAGGAGATTGGGACGGCGGGGGGGTGGGGGGGAGAGACGGCTGCGGGGGGGGAGGGAGAGAGAGACGGCGGAGGGGGGGGGGGAGAGAGAGACGGCGGGGGGGGGGGGGGGGGAAGAGGAGAGAGACGGCTGGGGTGGGGGGTGCGAGAGAGGGAGGGCGGCGGGAGGAGAGAGGGACGGCGGGGGGGTGGGGGGGAGAGACGGGATGGATGTGATAATATACGGATAGATAAGAGATGGGGGGGATGTGAGAGAGGAGAGGGACACAGACAGAAAAACACAGAGATGGAGAGAGTGAGAGACACAGAGAGAGAAAGATATTTACCTCCTGAGGAGATAGGCCCCGAATGTGCGCGCACCGGGAATGCACATGCACATGCACCCGGAACACGCGTGCAACCTGAATACGCGTGCACTCCAAATGCGCGCACCGTGCGCGCATGTGCATTACGAAAAACCCGAAAATATCGATATTTCGGTATATCTCGATATGACCCCATCGATATATCTAAATCGGAAAATTTCCATATCGATGGACCCTAGTCAAAACACAGAACAAACTCATCGTTGACACAGTAAAACTCATACATTTCAGGCAAATTTATATATCCAATTTATACCAAATCCTATTTAATCAATAATCTACATTGCGTATGTGTAAACTGATGCAGAAGTGCAGTCCCGTAACTTAGTGGTTTGAGCCCTGTCCTCGCAAACGAGGGGACCTGGGTTCAATTTCCGCGGAGAGAGAAATATTGGGCTAGTTTCCTTGCTGTACGTGGGGGTATGGGACTGTATCATTGCTAGATTATGTCTAACTCTGGAACACTCTCCATCAATCCCTCCGCCTCTCCCCTTTTTCACATCAGGCCTGAGAACTTTCCTTTAGAAAATTAGACTTGTATAGCAGCTTTCAAGTTAGGAGGACGTCCCAAGGCGCTGGGACAGTCACTGTGTCAGACCCAAGCTGGGGACGGGTGGTGGGGGGGGGGATGGGACCATTGAAGAGGAGAGTTTTGAGGCGGGACTTGAAGGAGGCCAGGGAGGGAGCGAGGCGAAGGGACTGCATGATGGAGTTCCAGAGGTTGGGGGCAGAATTGCTAAAGGCTCGCCCACCAATGGTGGGGCGGGTGGGTCGGGGGATGTGGAGCAGGCCAGAGACTGCTGAGTGGAGGGAGTGGGAGGGCAGGTTGGTAAGGGGTTGGAAGGTCACAGATGTAGGGTGGAGCGAGGTTGTGGAGGGCTTTAAATGTGAGGGCCAGGATCTTGAATTGGATCCTCTGGATGATGAGAAGCCAATGGAGTCGGGCGAGGATGGGGTCACGGAGTTTGGAACAGTAGAGGACATGGGCTGCAGAGTTCTGGATCATCTACAGCCTATATCCATGACCTTCTAACCCTTACCAACCTGCCCTCCCACTCCCTCCACTCAGCAGTCTCTGGCCTGCTGTTGTTGGTGGTGTTGTTCCTGAGGTGCAGTGTGAAAGCAACTCAATGGAATTCCAACACTTGCTGGTAAACATGCATGCAGCGATGGGTCAAGACTCACTGAATCATGGGTAATGTAGTCTCGACCCATCACCACATGCATTATTGTAATAATAATCCTTGCATATGATATAGCGCCTCATCATATCTTCAAGACGTCTCAAAGCGCTTCACACAATATACTGTAAAGTGAATTGACTGGAGGGAGAGGTGCTCACCGAGGTTACACATGATGCCATGTGTGAGATGGTGTGTGTGTGTTTGTATGTGTGTGTGTGTGTGTGGTGTGTCTGAGGGTGTGTCTGTGAATTTGAGTGTGTGTATGTATGTATATGTGTTAGTGTGTGAGCACGTGTATGTGCACGTCAGTGTGTGTGTAGCATGTGTTTGTGTGTGTGTGAGTCTGTCTGTGTGCGCCTGTGTCTGTTTGTGTGTGACAAAGACAGACTGAGACACAGAGAGAGATGGGAAGAGCCACACAAGAGATAGAAAGAGATAGACAGAGACGAGAGAGAGATGAAAAGACATAAGAGAGAGACGGAAAGACACAGAGTGAGACAGAGAGACAAACCGAGAAAGAAGGAGCGGGAGATAGCGACAGAGTGACGAGAGAGAGATGGAGAGAGAGAGAGAGAGACAGACAAGAGACAGAGAGGAGCAGAGAGATGGAGAGAGATAGACAAGAGAGGGAGAGCCGGGGTACTGCATTTTCCCTCCTCCACAGTGCTCCACATTCAATCCAAGTTTGTCATTATTTCCAGATTTTCAGTCTTTTTGCCATTGAGGACATACTGTCATCCTTCCCCTCCCTCCCTCCTGACATACATTTCCTGAGTAGCTTTGCATACACAAAACACACAACCAACTACATGTGATACCTAACATTTGATACAAGGGTCTTTCACGTCAGGAGGACATTCCAAAGCGCTTCACAGGACGCACAGAGAAGTGTTGTGACTGTGTCTCAAAGTGCCTCACACACAGCTATGAAATGAATAACCAATTTATATCTGGTGGGTTGTTGGCCAGGACACAGGGAGAATGAAAGAGAAAGAGAGAGAGAAATTCCCTTCTCTCTCATCATAGATTTACATAGAATTTACAGCCATTCGCCCCAATGAGTTCATGCCTGAACCATGATTTCAGTCACTGAAGTGGATTATGAAGCCACAACTCCTGTCTCATTTGCAAGTAAGTGCTCTCTCTCATTGTCAAGCTATCTGACTTAGCTGGTTAGACTCCAGCAATCACCCATCATCCAGAGGATCCAATTCAAGATCCTGGTTCGCACATTCAAAATCCTCCACAACCTCGCCTCACCATATATCCATGACCTTCTAACCCCTTACCAAACTGCCCGCCCCCTCCGTGGAGCAGGCTCTGGCCTGCTCCACGACCCCCAACCCACCATTGGCAGGTGAGCCTTTAGCCACTCTTCCCCCAACCTCTGAAACTCCTTCTTGCAGTTCCTCCACCTCACCCTCTCCCTGGCCTCTTTCCATTCTTGCCTCAAGACCCTCCGCTTCGATAGACTCATTGGGAATTCCTAATCCACTCTTTCCCTCCCCAAGTCCCCGCCCTATCCCCAGCTCGGGTCTGAAATAGTGACTGTCCAGTGCCTTGCGACGTCCTCCGGACGTGAAAGGTGCTATACAAGTGTAATTTTGTTGTTGTTGTTACCCCAATACACACTCTGGGCTACCCCCAAGCCTTGGCGAGATGGAAAGGGTTAGGGTCAGGTGATGAACACAGTCAAACAGATCATGATAATCCTTGCATTGGATGCAGCGCCTTATCAAGTCTTCGAGACATCTCAAAACGCTTTACAGAATACACTGTAAAACCCATTGTTTTCTGTGTATACTGTGGGCAAAGTGCGGCAGGCAATTGCACACAGCAGTGTCCCACACAGAGTCGTGGATTGAGTGACCACATTTGTTTTGTGCAATTGTGAGAGGTATTTGTGGCAGAACAAGTTTATGGATTGAGTGATACCAGTTATATTATTTTTTTGAAGGGATTATTACGACAACCTGCACTATATAGCGCCCTCCACACAGGGTAGCATCTCAGAGCACTTAACAGTAGCGGAGCCTGACTCCAACCCAGGTGGGGGGGAGGTTAGGTGACCACATGCTCAGTCAAAAAGGAAGATTTTCAAACGGGACTTGAAAAGGGGGAGAGAGGGGGTCAAGATGGAGAGATTGAGGGGACAATGTTCCAGACTTTTGGGGCGTAGTGGCTGAAAATGCGACCTGGGACGGTGGAGCGGAGTTTCGAAGTCGAGCAGGAGGCCATGTCAGTCGAGTGAAGGCACTGGGTCAGGCAGTGGATTGGGGAATGAGAAGGTCTAAGAGGTTGGGAGGGAGGTGCCAGGCAGTGAGTGGATTGAAACATGAGTGTGAGGATCTTGAAGTCAATCCATATGCTGTTGGGAGCCTGTGGCCAGAAGTGGTGAAATGGGGATCCAGAGGACATTACCCCCAGCTGTGTGATCCACCAGTCTACTAACAACTGGGTGCCTGCTTACAGAGGCGTGCGGAGTAAGGAAAAGTGCCTAAGGTTTCGTCCTGCCGGGAATCGAACCTAGGGCCAATCGCTTGCGAGGCAAGTGCTCTAACCGCTAAGGTAACAACAACAACTTGGATTTATATAGCACCCTTCCTCACTCCATGCCGGATGGCATCTCAGTGAGCTTCCCAATAACGAATCCCTGGACCGAGCCAGGGGGAGGGGGAAGAAGGTGACCGAAAGCGAGGTCGAAAAGAAAGGTCTTTAGCCGGGACCTGAAAGTAGAAAGGGAAGGGACGAGGCGAAGGGAGTGAAGGAGGGAGTTCCAGAGCCTCAAGGCGTAGTGGCTAAAGGCACAGCTGCCAATGGTGGAGAGGACGATTCAGGGGACAAGGAGGAGGCCAGACATAATAGAGCGAAGGCAACGAGTGCTGTTGTGAGGAGAGAGGTCAGAGAGGTGGGTGGGGGGTGGGTGCAGAGGAGTGGAAGGATTTAGGTTTTAGAGGAGGTTTGAGTTCTCGGGGGCAAAGTAACCCTAGTGAGTGTGAGCGAGCGAGAGAGGCTAACATTACCGGGGACACAGGCTGTGGAGGCCAAGGAGGAACACAACCCTGTTCCTATCAGCCACTCAGGGAACAAAGCTCGCAGAGAAAAAGAATGAATGGAAACGTTCTGTGTGTGTGAGACGAGTCTGTGACCTACTTTACTAAAACGAGGGCGGCTGTTTTTCAGGAGTGGGGTGGGGGGGGGGGGGGGGAGGGTGTGGATGGTGGGGGAAGAGAGGGGGAAGCTGCATTAATAACTCAATGTCAGGCCTCACCAGCTCACACTGGCTGTTTAGTGGCATTTCCATCCTCTCACGCGGAGACAGTGAACGGGGGGGGAGGGGGGATTAAAGGGGCCAACAACTACCTCTGTCTGGGGATTGTCAGCCAGGGCGTTGGGCCAGAGAGAGACACACTCACACTTACACAGGACAGACACACCACATTTGTATACCCTGTGAAGCACTTTGAGGTGTCTAGAACACATGATAAGGCTCTATATCAATTCCATGGATTATTATAAGTATTATTATAGATAATTATATTATAATACACACTCACACACTCAAGACACAAACCCAGACACACACACAATCTCTGTCAAGGGGACACCAGCAAGCAGCCAAGTGTTTCAGAGAGCAGCAATTTAGCACTGACAGGGTTAAGAGCAAGCTTTACTGCAGGAACGCTTCCTCTGCTGTAAGGCAAACAGAGCACTGAGGAGGGAAAAGGACTGACTGAGAGAAAATTAAATTCTAAAAATAGGCACTGCAGAAATGGCTGACCTGAGAAGCTCTGTGATACGCGGCTGTGTGAGCAAGATAGATGGTTGCTGCCAGCAGTCTTTAACCACTTCACTGCCACGCAGCTGATATGTACCTCAATTAACCCGCACCACATCCCTTGATACCCTGACCCTAACAAACATTTATCTGCCTCAGTCTTGAAAATATGAATTGATCCAACCATAATCTACAGCCTTTCGGATTTCTTACTCAAATAATCCCTGCCTTCGATACAGTGCCTTATCACGTCTTCAAGGTGTCTCAAAGCGCTGCACCAAATATAAGTAAATTGACTGTTTTGTGGGCAAAACACGGCAGCCAATTGCGCAAGCAGCGCCCCCACAAACAATAGTGGATTATTAGCCCCATAAAATTGATCCACCAATGGTCTAAAAAAACGGGTTCCTACTTACTGCAAGGTAAAGAGAGACGTGTGTGTGGAGTAAGGAAACTTGCCTAAGAATTTGCCCCAGGTCTTCGCTTGTGAGATGAGCGCTCTAACCACTGAACAACAGGACTCCACAGGACAGGTATATCAGAAGCCTGGCTGGCCAGAAAAATTATGGGTGCGAGGTGGGGGCCGCTGTGTGAGAGCCACTGGTCTGTAGTGTAGTGCAGGGAATGCGGTGTCGTGAAGGGAAGGGCTGCCGCGTTTCGCCCACGAAATATAAAGTCAGTACACTTTATGTAATAAATATTAATCTTTCCATTTGATATAGCGCTTTTCACATCTTTTCAACGTCTCAAAGCGCATCACAGAATATACTGTAAAGTGAATTGACTGTATATTTGTGGGCGAAATGTGGCTGCCAATTGTGCACAGCAGCGTCCCCACAAACAGTCGTGGGTTGGAATGACCAATTTTTATTATTGTTTCACGTGGTAAGGATTGGTTTTTTTTGGAGGGCTTATTATTAGGCGCGTGTGTGTGTGGAGTAAGGAAATTGGCCCAAGCTTTCGTCCTGATCTGCCTGGATTCAAACTCAGCCCTTACGCTTGTAAGGAGGTGAGTGCTCCAACCATTGATCTACAGAGGCTCCACAGTACTGTAAATACTGCAAAGCACTTCGAGACGTTGGGGTGATGGGGTGGGTGGGGGGATGAGAGAGCATCTCACAGCACTTATCCAGCCTGAAAATGCGCATCATTGGGCATCAGTAACATGGTTCACAAATCCTCCAGACTGCTTCTCTCACACAGGAGAGCAAAGTAAGCTGGGCACAGTCCTGTGGGAGACACAGGGAGAGGGGGTGGAGCTCGTGTCCAGGCAGCTCTACTCATCCTTTACATCTCACTTCACATCTTCATTACTAAGGCTTTGTTACACCCTCTGCTTCTCTCAGCAGCAAAGAGCTCAGTAAAGAGAGAGAGAGCAGGGGATGGGGTTAGAGTAGATAGCTCCAGTAGGGGAGCGAGCACCAGCACAGACACCATGGGGAGAGAGAGTGAGAGAGAGCAGGGAATGGATTTAGAGAGCTCCAGTGGTAAGTGGGTCCTCAGCAGAAAGAGACTGGGCAACAAAGCAGTATTAATACTGGGTTAGGAGTAGGTATGGTGTGTGTGTGTGTTTGGTGTGAAGTGAGTGTGTAGTGTATGTGGAGTGTTTTAGAGCGCTTAACAGTGGCAGAAACAGACTCCAAACCAGGGGTGGGGGAGGTAACAGTGGCAAGTCCATTTTCAGTCCTATTTTAAGTCGATCATTGCCCCAGCCCTGGCTCATCGGCAGGACCTGGAAGAACAGACCACTCACTGGGGGCAGGGAATCCTCCCACTACAGCTCCTGTTAACGCTGCAAGCATCCCCATTCTCACCCAACTCCATTGGCTCCCCATCACTGAGGATTCAAGATCCTGGTCCTCACCCTCCATGGCAATGCCCCCTCTCCCCCACCTCTGCGACCTCCTAACTCCCTACCAACCAGTCCGCTCCCCCTGCTCAGCGGGCTCTGGCCTGCTCGATTTCCCCCAACCAACCCACCCCACCATTGGCAGATGAGCCTTCAGCCACTCTGCCCCCAACCTCTGGAACTCCACCCCGCAGTCCCTCCACCTCGCCCTGGCCTCCTTCAAGTCCCGCCTCAAGAGGACCTCTTCAATGATCCCATTGGCTACTCCTAAACGCCCCCTTCCACTCACCACTCCCCATCCCCCGTCCCCAGCTCAGGTCTGAAACAATGACTGCCCAGCGCCTTGAGATGTCGTCCTGACGTGAAAGGCGCTGTACAAATGTAATTTTGTTGTTGTTGTAAACTCCAGCAGTTACCCGAACACAAACTCTGGGCTCCCCAACCTTGGTTCTCACTAATCTCCACTTAACACTCCCTGGAATTAAGTAAGCAGGTATCCCTCTCAGGAGAGAGAGAGAGAGAGACAGTGCATATTCCCTTCCCTACACCGGGAGATTCCCATGTAAGGGTGACAGACATGTGTGGAATTCTCAGTCTGGGTTGGAGACAGAAGCACATTGATGGATGTTGAGTGTCTATAATAATAATAATCCTCGCCTGTGGTCCAGAGGCTTTCAATATCAAGCGGACATTCCAAAGTGCATCACGGAATTTTGTGGGCGAAACGTTGCAGCCAATTGCGCACATCAGTGTTCAACAAACAGTTGTGGTTTGAGTGATTATATATTTTTTAAGGGATTATTACCCCCCGGGAAGTGATTTGCCAATCAACTAACTACCAGTTTCCTACTTGCTGCTAGGTAAATAATAAATTGGTCATTTCAACCCACGACTTTGTGGGGACGCTGCTGTGCACAATTGGCTGCCCCATTTAGCCCACAGATTTACAGTCAAATTACTTTACAGTATATTCTGGGAAGTGCTTTGAGACACAGTCTAGAAGATGCGAAAAGCGCTATATCAAATGCAAGGATCATTATTTTATTATTTATAGAAGCGAGTGCAGTAAGGACACATACCCTGTCCCGGAATCAAACCCAGGTCCCTCATAGAGTGCTCTAACCACTGAACTTCAGGACTCCACAGTAACTGCTTTTTGTATGTGTGCATGTGTGAGTAGGTGGTGTGGTGGTGGTGGTGGTGGGGGGGTGGTAGAAGCCGGAGTTTGAGAGCAATGTCTGACAAGTTTCCCAGAGAAAGTTGGGGAGAGATAAATTGACTGAGAGTAACAATCCCACTGAGCTGTGGGGAAGAGAAGGGAGTTTCTCCTGGCTTCCTGGCTGAAATTTCCACTGATATAGCCACTCGCTCACTTGTAGGACTTGGCTTTCAAGTTCCACCTTTGTTACTGCACTTTACAGTATTACCTGTGAACTTTTGAGATATCCTTCCGATGTACAAGGCGCTGTACCAAATGTAAGGTTATTTTATCCTCCCGACTCCCTTCAAACCAACTGTACACGCAGCAACAACACGCATTTAAATAGCCCTCTTCACGCAGGGCAGAATCTATGTTCCTGTGTGTGTACGTGTGTGTGTGTGTGTGTGTGTGAGAGAGAGTCTCACAAGCATACAGAAGCACAGATCGACAGACACAGCACGCCAACACACAAAGGCCCCCACACACAGGCACATACAAACACACACAGAGGCACACACGTACACAGTACTGCGTGTGGAAGGGAAAGGACACAGAGCCAGACAGATTTGTGCCATTCTGGCTTGTAACCCAGGTGTTTATTAGCATCGTTAGTACATTGAGGAAGTGAAGCAGTGAGTAACAGAAAGCTTCACACTGACATTAGTCAGGGTGTGAGAACACTGATCATACACTCTCAATCGCATGCACACGCACACACTCACACCGATACACACACACAGAGAGCCCAAATCACCTTTTTCCCATGTTTAAATAAAAAATAAAGGTAGGGTTTGAAAAAATATAAAAGTAAAAATATAAAAATGTAATTTAAAATGCTGTTTTCGGGACGAGTGAGAGATGGGGAGGGGTGGGAAACAGACAGACAGACAAACACAGAGTAAATCTGGAACTCTATCCCAGATTGTGGAGGCTGGAATCATTCAGTTTCAAGACTGAGGTGGATAAGATGTTTGTTAGGTCAGGATATCAAGTGATATGGGGCCAAGGATGGGTATTTGTAGTTGAGATACAGATCAGCCATAATAGGAACATAAGACAGGAGGAGGCCATTCAGCCACTAAAGCCTGTTCTGTCACTCTGTAAGATCCTGACTGATCTGTAGCTCAACCCCAATTAGCCATCTTTGTCTCAGGTCACTTGATACCCTGACCTAATTTATATCTATCCACCTCAGTCTTGAATCTACTAGAATGGAGGAACAGGCTTGAGGTGCTGAATGGACTCTTGACAGATGACAGACAAGTATTAGGGCTGGGCTGGGCACAGTGATGAGGGACAGAGTGAGGCCTTGGATCCTATAGTGGGCTGAGGTTGACAGCCAATTCCTCAGGGAGGGAAGGGGGGAACAAGCTGCTGAATTGAATGTTAATGTGATGTGAGAAGCTGTTGGACTGAGCGAGGCAAGATTTGGAGGAGATCACAGGTCACGGGACTGTGGTGATAGGGGGACAGATCACAGATGGTTATTGAACAGAGGGAAGTTCTCACACAGCCCTATCGGTCAAACCAACTCACAGTGCATTAAAGCAACTTTCACTCATGTAGTGATTTTCAGCAGCTAGAGTCCACTCCCCAGCCAAACATTAAAGGCTTTGGGTGATGGGCAAGTCGATGAGTGAGGGGAGGGACGATGGGCATAGCCGGATGTGGAGCGATGTGGCCAGGGCTGGGGCGAGTGGTGATTGGAGGTGCGAGGGGAGGGGAGGGGAGGGGAGAGGAGAGGGTGGGTGTGAGGATAGGACAGACTCAAGCTACTGTCAGATTCCGAGTTTCTTGTCAGACTCTTGTCACTGTCAGGCGCTGAGGTGAGTATGAAAAAACGGCTGCTCAAAGGGAGCTTTAAATATTAAAATAATAGACATAGCATCATTCTCCAATGAAAGATGCACACACACTGGGAGCGAACGTCACACACCTTGGTTGAGGGTCTCATACACACACATACACAAACTGTCACACTGCGAGGTGGGGGGGGAAGGAAGGGAGGGAGGGGAAGGTTAGCATCTGACTGACGCTGACTCCGCAGGTTAGCTGTACAGGTCCCTCAACCAGACAATCAACTCCCCACAAATCAGCTGAGAACAGTTGGGTGTCAGAAGCTTCCCGTGTGTGAGCTGCTTGTCCAGAGCGGGAAAAATGGGGTGGACGGCAGGTTCCAGCAAGGCGGTGAGGAACAGCGAGGCGAGCTGGGCAGAGTGAGCGCTGGAGTTGGGTCCCAGGGCACACACACTGCTCAGAGGGATAGAAAGCTTCATCTAGTTGCTGGAGACAGACAGGCAGCGGAGAGAGAGGGAGAGACAGAGAAGAAGGAATGGCAAGAGAAGAGAGGAAACAGGGAGAGGAAGGAAGCACAAGCATAGGCTGTTAGTGGCAGAGTTAGAAACTGGGCAGTCATTATATATATATATATCTCAATAAGAACAACATGCACTGACGACACTGTATAGGAGTCCGACCGACTCTAAACGCTTCACATGGATACGTGGGAGCAGTGGGGAGAGGGAAGAGTGAGCAGTGATCGCACGGCAGACAAAACCCCACCCACTACAATAGACCTTGCATTAGATTTACCTCTTTATAAATAAAAAATGTCATTTCAGTCCACAACTGTTTATGGGGACTCTGCTGTGCGCTATCGGCTGTCGCATTTCGCCCACAAATACACAGTCAATTCACTTCACAGTGTATTCTGTGAAGCGCTTTGAGACACAGTCTAGAAGACGTGAAAAGCATTATGTCAAAATGCAAGGATTATTATCACGTCTTTGGTACACCTCAAAGCGCTTCACAGCATTTTTTGATAGCATTTTTCACATCTTCCAGATGTCACAAAGAGCAAATTACTGTAAAGTCTAGTAACTATGTATTTTGTAGGGCAAAAGTGGCAGCTAATTAGGCATTGCAGTGACCCCAAAACAGTCTGGATTGAGTGACTAAATCATTGATTGATTGTTCAATAGAAAGATTACAAATCAATCTATAAGTCAGTCCTTTTAAAGCAAGAGTTGAGATTTCAAGCTTTTTCTGTTCGTAAATATAAATGTTCGCGAAGCAATAAGTGAGTTCAAAAACATTGTTCTCCTCATAAACTCGCCGGTGAGTGAGTGAGTCACCAGCCCTGATGCACAGCAACTAAATACCAGCTCCATTTCATCAGACATCTCATAATCATTTAGCTCATCTAATCCTGCTGATTGATTAACATAATTCAATACTGGAGATAAAATATTCCATGGTTGCGGAGTAGGGAATGGGATTAGAGTAGAGAGCTCCAATGGGGAGAGCGAGCACCAGAATAGACATGATGGGGGAGAGAGCAGAGAATGGGATTAGAGAGTTCCAATGTGGGGAGCGAGCACCAGCACAGACATGATGTACAGAGAGTAGGGAATGGGGTTACATGTTGAATCCTGGATGTGTTGTCAACAGTGTTAACAGTAACACTGTACAGTGTGTATGTGTGTGTGTGTGTAGAGCTCAGTCTAACTCCAGCCACAACATGCAGGCTCCCATCCTCCCCTCCCCCCGCATGAGAATCCTCGCTGGTCAGTAATGCTGGTACCTGAGGTATCTGCTGGCTCCATCACCTGCTCCCCGTTCTGCAGAACAGCCGCACCAGCCAACCGGGGACCTGCAGAGAGGATCACACACAGTCAGCCACACACAGTCACTCACACACAGTCAGCCACACAAAGTCAGTTACGCGATACACCCAGTCAGCCACACCCAGTCAGCCATACGCAGTCAATCGCACTGCATGGGGGGGGTGGGGGAGTAGTTGTGGGGGGCAGGGCATGGCCGGCAGTAGGAAATCCTGTAGCTCAGTGGTTAGAGCACTCGCCTCGCAAGCGAGATACCTGGGTTCGAGTCCCAGCAGGTCAGGTCAGAGCAAAACGTTCAGTACCTTGGGCGTCCTCCTGATGTAAAAGGCACTGTATAAATGTAAGTTTGTTGTTGTTGTGGGCGTGTTTCCTTACTCCAGACACGCCTGATAATAATCCCTCCCCTCAAAAAATTAGTTGTTTTCAACCCACGACTATTTGTGGGGACACTTCTATGCTCAATTGGCTGCCGCGTTTCGCCCACAAAAATATGCCGTCAATTCACTCTACGGTGTACGTTCCGTGAAGCGCTTTGAGACGTCTAGAAGAAGTGATAAGGCTTATCAAATGCAAAGATTATTATTATTATTAGAGGCTCAGTGCTGACACTCACTCTCAGCATCTACGGCCTGGAGCTGGCTGTCGCTGTGTGCCGCAGGGACTGAGCCTTTGGGAGCCGCCTTCTCGTCATCGTCCAGCAGTGGTATGTACTCCTGCCGCCCCACGCTCTCCCCCACCACATCCTCAAACTTTTCAGCCTCCAGTGTGGCCATGAAGTCCCGCCGGATCTCAGGCTCCACTAAGTCCAATGGGGCTGCCTGGAGAGCATCGCTCAAATTCAGGTCGTCCATCTCACAGCCTCCTGCAACACAGCACAGCGCATCATCAACAAGCCCATCATCTAGAAGATGCAATTCAAGATCCTGGTCCTCACATTTAAAGCCCCCCCAACAACCTCGCCCCACCCTACATCCATTACCTCTTAACCCCTTACCAACCTACCCGCCCCCTCCCTCCGCTCAGCAGGCTCTGGCCTGTTCCACGTCCCCCAACCCACCCGCCCCACCATTGGAAGGTGAGCCTTTATCCACTCTGACCCCAACTCCATCCCGCAGTCCCTCCGCTTCACCACCTCCCTCATCTCCTTCTAGTCCCGACTCAAAACTCTCCTCTTCGATAGTTCCATCAGCAACTCCTAATCCCCCCTTCCCTCCCACTCCCCATCCCCAGCTTGGGTCTGACAGTGACTGTCCAGCGCCTTGGGACATCCTCCTGACGTGAAATGCGCTATATAGGTGTAATTTTTTGTTGTTGGTCACCCACACTGAGACTCCCGGTCAACAACAACAAATGACGTTTACACTGCACCTTTCACGTCGGGGGAGGGCAACCCTATGGTGCTGGACAGTCAGAGGTTTGTGGAGTCCTGTAGCCTAGCAGTAAGTAGGGGTATTGTTAGTTGATTCACAGATCGCTTTTCCAGGGGTAATAAACATTTTCAAAAAAAATCCTATTAATAATTCAACCGCTCAATCTGCCAATGTTTGTGGGATGTTGCTGTGCACAATTGGCTGCCACGTTTCACCCACAAAACCCACAAAAGTATATTCTGCAAAGTGCTTTGAGACATCTAGAAGATGTGATAAGGAGCAGTCTTAACACACAATCACATCCCAATAAACACACTCACAAACACATCCCAACACGCTCACACACACCCTGATAAGATTCACAGGCACCCTGACAAACTCACAGGCATATACATTCTAACACACGTACACACACACACTAGGGAACGGCGATATGGGAATTTTCCGGATATGGATATATCGGTTGGCTCATATCGAGATATACCGAAATACCGATATTTTCAGTTTTTTCGTACTACGCATGCGCGCGCGCATCGGAGTGCGCGCGCATTCCGGGTGCGCGCGCATTCGGGGCCTATCTTCTCAGGAGGTAAATATCTTTCTCTCTGTGTCTCTCACTCTCTCCATCTCTGTGTTTTTCTGTCTGTGTCTCTCTATGTCTCTCTCCCTCTCTCCTCTCTCACATCCCTCCCCATCTCTACCTATCTGTATATTATCACATTCACCCCATCTCTCCCCACCCCCCCCCCCCGCCGTCCTTCTCTCGCACCCCCCACCCCCGTTGTCTCTCTCCCCCACCCCACCCCCAGCCGTCTCTTTCTCCCTCCCCCCCCCGCCGTCTCTCTCTCCCTCCCCCTCCCAGCCGTCTCTCTCCCCCTCCCCCCAGCCGTCTCTCTCCCCCTCTCCTCCTCCCCCCAGCCGTCTCTCTCTCCCTCTCCTCCCCCCCCCAGCCGTCTCTCCCCTTCTCCCCCCAGCCGTCTCTCTCCCCCTCTCCTCCCGCCCCCCAGTCGTCTCTCTCCCCCTCTCCTCCCCTCCTCGCCGTCTCTCTCCCTCCCCCCCCAGCCGTCTCTCTCCCCCTCCCCCCAGCCGTCTCTCTCCCCCTCTCATCCCCCCCCCCCGCCGTCTCTCTCTCTCTCCCCCTCAGCCATCTCTCTCCCCCTCTCCCCCCCAGCCATCTCTCTCCCGCTCTCACCCCCAGCCATCTCTCTCCCCCTCTCCCCCACAGCCGTCTCTCTCCCCCTCTCCCCCCCCCCAGCTGTCTCTCTCCCCCTCTCCCCCCCCCCAGCCGTCTCTCTCCCCTCTCCCCACCCCCCAGCCGTCTATCTCCCCCTCCCCCCAGCCGTCTCTCTCCCCCTCTCCTCCTCCCCCCAGCCGTCTCTCTCCCCCTCTCCTCCCCCCCCCAGCCGTCTTTCTCCCCCTCTCCCCCCCCCCAGCCGTCTCTCTCCCCCTCTCCCCCCCCCAGCCGTCTATCTCCCCCTCCCCCCAGCTGTCTCTCTCCCCCTCACCCCCCCCCCCCAGCCGTCTCTCTCCCCCTCACCCCCCCCCCAGCCGTCTCTCTCCCCCTCATCCCCCCACCCCAGCAGTCTCTCTCCCCCTCACCCCCCCTCACCCACAGCCGTCTCTCTCCCCCCACCCCTTGCATACCTGTATATTGTATTCGAGGACTATGAATACAAGATGGCGGCTTTGCACCTTGGGCTGTGCACTGTGTATAGAGATGAGCATTCTGGGTCTTGTAGTTGATTGTGCTCGCATCCCGATTTTTTACCTCGATATATCGTTTTTCGATATATCGGTATTTTTTAAATGTCTATATCGGCATACCGATACGAAAATCATATCGGGTTTTAGCGATATACCAATATATCGCCGTTCCCTAACACACATGAAAACCAACACACTCGCACACCCGTCCACACAATCACACATATCCCAACAAACACTCCTTACTTTCCTTACTCCACACGCCTAATAATAATCCCTCAAAAAAAACACAATAATCAAATTGGTCATTCAATCCACGGCTGTTTGTGAGGACACAAATTAGAGAGGGATATAGTTAAATCCGAGGCAAGTATTTTGAATTTAAATAAGGCTAATTTTGTAGGTATGAGGAAAGATCTGGGTAAAATAGAATGAAGAATCAAATTAGGAGGTAGAACGGTAGACCAACAGTGGCAAATATTTCAGGATGTAGTACAGAATTCACAGAGGTTGCATATTCCCCTGCGGAATAAGAGTACCGCAGGGAACACAATTCATCTGTGGCTAACTAGAGCAGTTAGGGAAAGTATAAAATTAAAAGAAAAAGCCTATAAAATTGCCAAGAAAAGCAGCAGATCAACTAAAATGTGTGAAAAATGGAGTATGAGGGCAAGTTAGCTAGGAACATTAAGTCAGATTGCAAAAGTTTTTATAAATATATTAAGAGGAATAAGCGAGTGAGAGTAAATGTAGGTCCACTTCAGACAAAGATGGGAGAAGTTGCAATGGGGGATAATGATATGGCAGAGTCCCTAAATGAATACTTTGCGTCTGACTTCACCCTAGAATACACAACACGTCTGCCAACAATAGGGATACACCAAGGAGTAAATGACAGGGATCAACTTAGGGAAATCTTCATTAGCAGAGAATTGGTGCTAGGGAAACTGTTAGCACTATAAATTGATAAATCCCCTGGTCCAGATGTCTTGCATCCCAGGGTCTTACAAGAGGTAGCGTATGAGATAATGGGGGCCTTGTGTCTGATCTTCCAAAGTTTCTTGGATTCTGGAACAGTCCACATGGATTGGAAGATCATAAATGTCACACCACTATTTAACAAGGGTGGAAAGGAAAAGATGGGGAACTATAGGCCAGTTAGTCTGACATCGGTGATAGGAAAAAAATTTGAATCCTTGATTAAGGATGTTTTAATGGGGTATTTAGGGGAGCACGACATAATTAGGCCAAGTCAACATGGCTTTACAAAAGGGAAGTCATATTTGACAAATCTCATAGAATTCTCTGAGGATATTTCGAGTAAATTAGATAGGGGTGAATCAGTGGATGTAGTCTATTTGGACTTCCAGAAGGCATTCAAAAAGGTGATGCGTAAAAGGTTGATCCAAAAGATAGGGGCCCACGGAATTTGGGGAAACATATTAACATGGATTAGGGAATGGTTAACGGATAGCAAACAAAGAGTAGGGATAAATGGGTCCTTCTCAGATTGGCGGGACCGAAGATCAGTCCTTGGGCCTCAGCTATTTACCATCTACATCAATGATCTAGATAAGGACACCGAATATATCTAATATATCTAGCTGAATATATCTAAATTTGCTGATGACATGAAACTAGGAGGAAGCGTTAATATCAAGGATGACATTAAAAAAATGCAGCGCGATATAGATAGGTGAATAGGCAGGTAGGTGGCAGATGAAGTATAATGTAGGGAAGTGCAAAGTCATTCACCTAGGTGGCAAAAACAGCAGAGCATGTTATTTTTTAGAGAGGGAGAGATTGGTAAGTGTTAGCGTACAGAGGGGCTTGGGTGTACTTATACACCAAACACAGGAAGTTAGTATGCAGGTGCAGCAGGCAATTAGGAAGGCTAACGGTATGTTAGCTTTCATTATGAAAGGGTTAGAGTATAAGAGTAGGGAAGTCTTGCTGAAATTGTATAGGGCCCTGGTGAGACCACACCTGGAATACTGTGTGCAGTTTTGGTCTCCTTATTTAAGAAAGGATTGTACTTTCCTTGGAGGGAGTGCAGCGTAGGTTTACTAGGTTAGTACCCGGAATGAGGGGAATGAGTTATGACGATAGGTTGATTAATTTAAGCCTATATTCTCTGGAATATAGAAGAATTAGAGGGGATCTTATAGGAACCTATAAGATTATTAAGGGGCACAACAAAGTAGATATGGGAGATTGTTTCCCCTGGTTGGAGAAACTAAAACCAGGGGTCACAGTCTTCAAGTTAGGGGTCAGCCCTTTTGCACTGAGTTGAGGAAAAACTTCTTCACTCAGAGGGTGGTGAATGTATGGAATTCTTTACCCCAAAAGGGCTGTTGTGCTCAGTCCTTGAACATATTCAAAACTGATTTATACAGGGATTAAGGGGTATGGGGATAAGGCAGATAGCTGGAGTTAGAGTAGAATATCAGCCATGATTGAATGGCGGGGCAGGCTCGATGGGCCGAATGGCCTACTCCTGCTCCTATTTCTTATGTTCTTATGACACTGCTGTGCACAATTGGCTGCCACATTTCGTCCACAAATATACAGTCAATTCACTTTGCAGTATATTCTGTGAAGTGCTTTGAGACGTCTAGAAGAGTGAAAAGCACTACATCAAATTCAAGGATTATTATTACACTCACAACCCCTCCCCACCCCCCCAATAGTCACACATTCCACAACATTCACACACACCCCAATATATATTGCTGGTTGGAGCAGTGAGCAATGCTCACCATCTGGCCTCCTGATTCACAGGTACAGTCTTTGTCCAAACATATTCAAATCCACACATTTAAATAGAAGCCATGACCGAGGTTCCTAACACAGACAGATCACACACAGCCTTTTCTCTCCCTCTCTCCACCAATAAATCCCTTCAGAGAAATGATTTGAGTAAATTTGACCGCAGAATGATGTGATAAGCAGCCTTTGTTGAGCGCAGCCCAGCGAATGGCTAGTAATCTGCTATCTACTGATCCCTTTCCATTAGACCCACAGTCAAACTCCACAATGTGCAGCTTTATAGAGATCAGCCTCGCTAGCTCCCACAACAAGCCAGCTTGGTGACGCACTCACAAGAGTATTAAACACTCGATCCGCATCCAAGGCTCCCCACAACTGCAGCTAATAAGTATTAGATTAAAAATGTTTGCATTTTAATACTAATCATAATCCTTGCATTTGATACAGCCCCTTATCACGACTTCGAGACGTCCCAAAGCGCTTCACAGAATATTCCGTAAACAACAATAACAAAAGTACATTTGTTTAGTGCCTTTCACATCGGGAGGACATCCCAAGGCACTGAACAGTCAGTGTTTCAGACCTGAGCTGGGGTCGGGATCCAGGGGAGGGAAAGGGGCTGACCAATGGCACAGTTGAAGAGGAGGAGGGTCTTGAGGCAGGACTTGAAGGAGGCCAGGGAGGGAGCGAGGCAGAGGGACTGGGGATGGAGTTCCAGGCATTGGGGGCAGAGTGGCTGAAGGCTCGTCCGCCAAAGATGGGGCAGGTGGGTCGGGGGGCGTGGAGCAGGCCAGAGCCCGCTGAGCAGAGGGAACAGACAGGTTGGTAAGGGGTTAGGAGGTCGCAGAGGTAGGTTGGGGCCAGGCCAAGGAGAGCTTTAAAGGTGAAGACTAGGATCTTGAATTGAATCCTCTGAATGATGGGGTGCCAGTGTGTTGAGAATGGGGTCATGGGGTCACGGAGCTCGGTGCGCGAGAGGACATGCACTGCAGAGTTCTGGATGATCTGCAGCCTATGGAGGGAGGAGCTGGGAAAGCCAACAAGCAGGGCGTTGGCATAATCGAGCCCAGATGTGATGAAGGCATGGATGAGAGTTTCAGTGGCCTGAGGTAGTAGCGGAGTCGTACAATGTTGCGGTGGTGAGGGAAGTGAATTAACTGTATATTTTGCGTGCAAAACACAGCAGGCAATTACACACAGCAGTGTCCCACAAACAGTCAGAGATTGACATTATTATTAGTGATTTATTTAAAAAAATTTAAGGGATTATAACTTACGGAAAAGTGATTCGTCAAGTAACTGATAACAATGACACATGATAATTCTTTCCATTTGATGCAGTGCTTTTCACGTCTTCTAGATTAATCTATATAAAACACTGGTTAGACCTCAGCTAGAATACTGTGCTCAGTTCTGGGCACCACATTTTAGGAAGGATGTTAAGGCATTGAAAAGGGTGCAGAGGAGATTTACCAGGATGGTACCTTTGGTTATGAGGAAAAGATGGTGAGGCTATGATTATTCTCATTGCAGCAGAGAAGGTTACGAGGAGACCTAATAGAGGTTTTCAAAATCATGAGGGGATTCGACAGAGTAGATAGGGAAAAACTGTTTCCACTGGTGGGTGTGTCAGTGACTTTAGGTCACAGATTTAAAACTGTTTCTAAAAGAAGCAGAGGGGAGGTGAAGAGAAATGTTTTCACATGAGTTGGAATGTATCTGGAATGCATTGCCTGAAAGGGTGTTGGAGGCCGATTCGATAACAACTTTTAAAAGAGAGGTGGATGATTATTTGGGGAGGACGGGTTTGTGGGATTATGGGGAGAGAAAGAGGGGGAGAGAGAGAGAGAGAGAGAGAGAGAGCCGGGGAGTGGGATTGACTTTGAATTGCTCTTTCCAAAGAGCCGGCACAGACTCGATGGGCTGAATGGCCTCCTTTTGTGCTGTAAAATTCTGTGATTCTATGAAAGTGTAGGGGCTGTATATTTGCAGACAAAATGCGGCAGCCAATTCTGCACCTCATGAAGCCCCCAACAGCTGTGAGTTCTCTGGCCTGCACTGTAAATGTAGTACATGCTATTTCAGAGGCTCTGCTGTACTTCAGATAAAATCGTTTAAACTGAGGCCCCGGCGCTGGCTGTAGGGATGGATATCAAAGGCTCTGCGTCACTGTGGGAAAAGAGAACGGAGTTTCTCTCCTCCTCCCCCACCCCACCCCCGCTGTCTGGGCCAACAATCAATCATAATAAATCACTCAGTCACCTCACAGCTGGTGCAAATAAATAACTTCCTAATCAGTCACTACACCTGATTTAGCATTGGGAGATGTTGCTATGGGTAACATATTGCCCTGTCATGATGACATTATTGCTGCAGCACACAATCGATCCAGTCCCCAGCTCAGTCAGCTCTGCTCAGCCTCGTGTCCCCTATCACGCAGCTCAACGGGCTGTAATCCTTGCATTTGGTATGGCCGCTTCTCAAAGCCGCTTGACTTTGAGACAACATTTATAGAGCACTTTTCACATCGGGAAGGACGTCCATAGGCACTGCACATTCAGGGGTCAAGACTTGAGCATAGTAGTGGTGGGGGGCCAGGGTTGGGATGAGGGAGGGCAGAGAGGAAGGAGAGCGGTTGAAAGCACGGTTGAAAAGGAGGTCTTGACCCTTCCTACCAACATCCCTGTCCCCACCATTCAGCGGGCTCCAGCCCGCTCCATGTGCCCCGCCCGACCCGCCATGTCATCGGAGGACGAGCTTTCAGCCTCTCTGCCCCCACACTCTGGAACTCCATCCCACAGTCCTTTAGCTTTGCTTCCTCCCTCACCTCCTACAAAACCCTCCTCGATTGTGTCTTCTGCCGCCCACCCACCTCTCTCCCTCCCAACTCTCTCTCTCCCCCTCTACCCTGCTACTCCACCTTGCTTGGGTCCCGACCTGTTCAGCGCCTAGGGACGTCCTCCCAAAGTGAAAGGAGCCACCTGGCCACCAATCGTAGGGCGGGTCAGGCGGGAGACATGGAGCAGGCCGGACCCTGCTGAATGAAGTGGGCGGACAGGTTGATAGGGATTCAGCAGGTAAGAGAGATAGGATCTCTGTACAATGCTGTGGAGGGCCTTGATGGTGAGGACGAGGATCTTGAATTCAATCCTCTAAGGCAGTGGTTCCCAACCTCAGGTCCGAACCCAAATCAGGGTTGCGGGTGTCCTCGGTATGTCACGAAGTGTCATCAGAATTTTTTTTCTTATGCTGAAAAGTGCTGGAGGCGATACCGCCGACCAATTTGTATCAAAGACCGGTACTAGCGAGTTGCGCTGAGTCCACAAAAGAGAAGGAGATATGGTCTTGGCTGAGCTTCGCTTCAGTCACGCAGTTACCCTCTTAGGGTCGGGAGGACCTGTTGGTGGCCAATTTAGGATTGCAGCAAAAAAAGATTGGGAACCACTGCTCTGAGGGATGGGGAGCCAGTGGAACTGGGCAAGAGTGACGGGGTCACGGAGCCTGGTGTGGGAGAGGACATAAGCTGCAGAGTTTTGCAGGTTCGTGTCTCAAGACTAGTAAGAAGCAAGCTGGTTGCTGTCGTTTGGCAGATCACTTTTTCGGTGTTTATAATCTCTTTTTTTTATAAAGGTGATCAATACATTCTGTGAAGCACTTCGAAGCGTCTCAAAGACATGATAAGGTGCAATATCAAATGCAAGGATATTATAATAATAATAATTAATTTGATATAGCGGTTTCACATTTTACCGACGTATATACTGTATACTGTAAAGTGAAGCGACTGTATATTTGTGGGCGAAACGCAGCAGCCAATTGCGCACACCAATGTCCCACAAACAGTCATGGATTGAAATGACCAATTTTTATTGTAGTTTTTTTTGAGGGATTATTATTAGGTGTGTGTGTGGAGTAAGGAAACTTGCCCAAGTTTCACCCTGACCTGCCTGGATTCAAACACAAGTCTCACGCTTGTAAGGCAAGTGCTCTAACCACTGAGCTATAGGAGCCCCTCGATTCGCTTCTATTCCCTTCTGAACTTCAACGATTTGGGAGGCTGAAAAGGAGGCCCCCTCCCCACCCCCACACACACTGACAGTGACAGTGAGAGAGCAAAGCATGGGGTCTGGCTGCAGAGCACGTGGACACAGCGAGGAACAGCATGACTCACATCCTTCCCCTCTCCTGGCATTTCAATAGGACTGATTCACAGCACAACTCAACAACACCCCCTCACAGCCCATTGAGAGCCATTACTATTTGTGACAAGATCGTGCTGGATACACACAGCACAAGGACAGAGCAGTCTCACCCCCTCACCCTCCACACCTTCTCCAACCAGCCCCCATCACATCGCCAGCTGCTTAATCCAGGTCCTCAAGTGAGGGGAGCTCAATGACAGGTCAATGTAGGCGGGAGCCCACCCACCCTCCCTCCCTCCCTCCGTCCAGTCTCTTACAGATAATAATCCTTGTCTTTGATACAGCGCCTGATCACAGACCTCTCAAAGCTCTTCTCATAATATAGTCTGAAGTGAACTGACTATATATTTTGTGGGCTAAACACGGTAGCCAATTGCGCAGAGCAGCGTCCCACAAACAGTCGTGGATTGAGTGACCAAATTTTTTTTAATGTTTAATTAACCCTGGAAAAGCCATCCGCCAATCGACTAACAACCAGATTCCCACTCATTGCTAGCTAAATGGAACAGTGTGGAGTAAGGAAACTGGGAATCAAACCCAGTTCCTCTTGCTTGTGAGGTGAGTGCTCTAACCACTAAGCTACAGGACTCTATATTGGCTTCAAGAGGGAAGTGGATAAATACCTAAAATGGAGTAAGCTCCAGGGGTGTACACAAAGGGCAGCTGTGCCTTAGATAGAGTGAAATCAACGGCTTCTCGCTCGCTACTATCAGCAAGCTGTCTGTCGCCTATTTCCTTATTGGCCTCATCACTAATCTCTATAATAATAACCCATTAGCCCCTCACAAGTAGGGAGGGCAGGAATCACTGTAAGGAGTAGTGACTGTGGGTACACACGGCCTCTGACACTCTATCCGTGTGAAGGCGATATTATAATAATATAAGCCTAATAATAATCCGTCAAAAAAAACCCACAATAATAAAATTGGTCATTTCAAGAAAGTCCCTAGTCTTTTCCAATGGTTGCAAAAGGCTGATTAAATAATAATAATTAGAATATCTAGAAGAGGCATTCAGCAATCATTTATAATAATAATCCTTGCATTTGATATACCACCTCATCACACCTTTGAGATGTCTCACAGTTCATGTATACTCATGAACTGTATACTGTGTTGTGGGCCACTGCTGTGCGCAATTGGGTTCTCCCAAATATTTAGTCAATTCACTTTACAGTGTATTCTGTGAAGCGCTTTGAGACATCTCAAAGACATGATTGGGCGCAATATCGGAATGTAAGGATTATTAAGTGGATTGTATATTTAATGTGAATCACCTTACATAAAATAATAAACAAAATAAAAATATGCTAATAATCCTTGCATTTGATATAGTGCTTTTCACATCTTATCGATGTCTCAAAGCGCTTCACAGAATATACCGTAAAGTGAATTGACAGTATATTTGTGAGCGAAACGCGCACAGGAGTGTCACCACAAACAGTAGTGGATTGAAATGACCAATTTTACTATTGTTTTTTTTTGGAAGGATTATTATTAGGCGTGTGTGTGGAGTAAGGAAACTTGCCCACAGTTTTGCCCTGATCTGCCTGGATTCGAAACCCAGGTCTCATGCTTGCAAGGCAAGTGCTCTAACCACTGAGCTATACAGGGGCACCACAATCAACCCCCACTCCAGCCTCTTCTGCTCTCAACCCCCAGCTTGGGTACAAACCCCTCAATGTCCAGCACCTCAAGACACCCTCCCGATATGAAAGGCGCAGTGTAAATGAAATATGTTGTTGTCATTTGCCTCAGAGCTGTTTGTGGGGTCTTTAAAATACCATCACAGCTGCTTAGAGTGCTGAATGGAGCCACACTCTGACTGACAAGCACACAGCTCAGAGGAACACAGTATCACTACATCACGTATCACTCTCATCCCACTCCCTCAGCCTAGATGTTCATGTGAGGGGCCTTGGTAAATAAACATGGCCACTGTGGGTGGATGGGTGGGTGGGTAGAGGTAGGGAGGGTGGGTGGGTTCAGGGAAGGAAGCCTCAGTCGTTACACCAGACAACAACAACAACTTCGATTTATATAGCGCCCTCCACACAAGACGGCGTCTCAGAGTGCTTAGACAGCAAACTGCCAGAGCATGGGCCTGACTATCAAGTTTGACTTTTGAAACTACATGTTTATTTCTTCACCTTGAACCTCACAGCAATAACCATTCACTGTTTATTGACTCAGGAATCGTTGCACTCCCCGCACCAAACCGCCATCAAACAAACCCTACACTGGGCCTTTTCCACACCTCACTGATAAAGAGATGGTTTTGATTATTAACACCAGGTAATAACAGGCCTCTCCTTCTCTCCTCCCGCCCAAGGAACTTCACATAAACTGGAGTCCTGTAACTGAGTGGTTGGGACTCTCCTTGCAAATGAGAGGACCTGGGTTTGATTCCCAGGCAGGACAAAATGTTGAGCAAGTTTGTTTACTCCACAAGCCTTGGTTTACTCGCAATAAATAGGAACCCACTTGCAAGTTGATTGGCAGATAGTTTTTCCGGGGGTACATAATGATGGGTCACTCAAAACCACGACTGCTTGTGGGGGCACTGCTGTGCGCAATTGGCTGCCACAAAACATACAGTCATTACAACTGCACAGTATATATTTTGTGAAGTGCTTTGAGACACCAAGAAGATGTGATCAGATGCAATACCAAATGCAAGGATTATTATTATTAAAATAACCGTCAACACAACACCCTCTCCCAGACAAAGCCCATCACAGCCCGGCTTAGTGAGTCACACTCTGGCCTTCGGGCAGGAGATTGGATGGTCAAAGTCAGAGACTTCCAGTGCAGCCAGGCTGATGCTCCAGGTAGTGCTGGGGGAACGCTGCACTGTCAGAGGCGCAGTCCTTTGGATGCGTAGAGACAGGCTTGCATCCTCTCTCCCCCACACTATGGAACAACCTCCCACAGTCCCTTTGCCTCGCTCCCTCCCTCGCCTCCTTCAAGGCAGGTCTCAAGACCCTCCTCTTCGACCATGCCTTCTGCTGCCCTCCCAACTTTCTCCCGCCTCTCCCCACTACCCTGCCCCTCTCTCTTGCTCGGGTCCCATCCTGACTGTTCAGCACCTTGGGGCATCCTCCTGACGTTACATGGCAAACCATACAAGTTGTGCAGTAATCCTGCTCCGCAGTCTGTGGGACACCACTCCCATCACCATCTCTCCTGAGGATCAAAGTGGTGGTTACAGTGACTTTGCCAGCATGAAGGCTTGGCACACACTCACAGGTTAAAAGGAGCCGCTTCGTCAGGATTGTTGGGTTTATGGCACTGAGTCACTGAAGCTTGTGATCATGTTCACACAGACACTGAGACTGCAGCAATCAGCACTGCACTCCAGTATACACTTCAGCCATACTCCTACTCCTACCCTCCCTGCCCTCCACCTCTCCCATCTGCCTGCTCAGGTCCAAATCTCCGACTGTCCAGCCCCTTGGGATGTCCTCCTGACGTGAAAGGTGCTGCGTAAATGTTATGTGTTATTGTTGCACTCACTGCAGGTCATACAGCACTGCCCACAGACACATATACACTCTGCCAAGCAAACCTTTTCATCTAGTCTTAGGTATAAAATGGATTGACTGTGTATCTTATGAGCGAAACACAAAAATCCAAGACTATGGCACCCGGATGTGTCCCACAAAGAGTCGTGGATTGATTGAGCGAGGGATCCACCAATCGACTAACAACCGAGTTCCTACTTATGGCTAGATAAACAGAGGCATTTGGATGAGTGAAACTTACCCAACGTTTCGCCCTGTCCAGAAATCAAACCATGGGCGAGGCGAGTGCTCTAAGCACTGAGCTATGGGACTAATATCATCCTTATATCTGAGTCACCACATTGAAGGCAGGAAGATGTCTCAAAATTAAATTTACAGGATTTACTGTGAAATAAAATGATTCTGCATTTTATAGGAGAACATAAGAGCCAATTTGCCACAACAAAGTTTTACAAACAAATTAGGTGAAGGGAAAGCCTAACTGTATCTGGGAGATTGTCAGCCAGGAAACCGGGAGAGAGAAACTCCCTTCTATTTGCAAATAGACATATCATCACAATACAATATCACATTTGTATAGCACCTTTCACACCAGGAGGATATATAACATCTGTTTGAACAGGCACAGAGAAAAGCCAAATTTAATATCTTATTTCAACAGCATTGCTGTTAATGTGGAGCTCCCCCAGCACTGCACTGGAAAGTCAACCTAAACTATTAGCTCAAATTCCTCAGTGGGACTTAAATTCACAACCTTCTGACTCAACGGCAAGAGCAATTGACTAGAGTCCACACACTGTGTGGTAAGGAACGGCGATGTATCGGTTTTTCGATTAAACCCGATATGATTTTCAGATCGGTATGCCGATATGGTGATTCTAAAAAAAACGTTATATCGAGAGATTCGATTTTAAAAATATACATCGTTATATTTTTAATATCGTTCCTGGCAATATATCAATATTGTTGGTATTATCAGTGTAATGCGATCTTTTCCAGCTTACCTTGTCGCCGGCATTGCAACCTCCTAGACCTAGAGCATAGAATGCGCGTACATTCGGTGCGCGCGCACAATTAACGGGCGCGCACATCTGATGCGCGCGCACACTTTACTGTGTATACTCGACGTGAGTCGTGGCGTCTTAACAAAGTCGCATCGCTGAAAATTGTAGTTTGAAAATTTACCTTTCTCATCATGGGGAAAAGAAGCCCCGTATGGGACTACTTTGAAAACAATGCAGTCAGTAATGGTGTGTATAGATGTACAGTTTGCAAGGTCTTGGTTAAGACATCTGATTCGAGCACGAGCAACCTGCGACAACACATTAAGCAGCACCACCCCGCCCAGCACGCTGCCCTCAGAGCAAAATCATTGTCGACAACAGAACGAAGTCGAACCAGCGCTTCGGAGAAAGTGACAGGTAGTGGGGCCAGTGCAGCTCAAACAATTCCTGCTTTATTTAAGAGGAGAACATTGTACCAGAGAGGGGACAAAAAGTGGCAAAGTATCGCGAACGCTGTCACTTTTTGCATAGCAAAGGAGAGCTTGCCAATGGCGAAGGACATTAATTCAGACTTCAGACTACATAAAAATAAGTGGCATTTTGTGGCTGTAAGTGTTATTTTTGTGTGTGAGAGAGTTAGAAGCCAGATTACCACTGCTTCTATGTGTGTGTCTAGGCAGACACAAACAGCAGTGATAATCTGGCTTCTAACTCTAACAGTCAGACTGTCGGTCTCTCTCTTTTCTATTGTAATAGATCTCATTTACACGTAGACATTACATGCTAGTTTCAAGCAAGAAATGGAGGAGAATAAATCTCTAGATTTTGTTTTTGGTGTGTGTGTGTTCTATTTTGTGTTTAGAGATGGAGTGAGAGAAGGAGAGGGGGAAAGGATGGAGAGAAGAAGAGGGGGAAAGGAGGGAGAGAAGGAGAGAGGGGAGGGAGGGAGGGAGGGAGAGAAGGAGAGGGGGAAAGTTGGGAGAGAAGGAGAGAGGAAGAGAGAAGAGGGAGGGAGAGAAGGAGAGGGTGAAAGGAGGGAGAGAAGGAGCGAGGGGAAAGGAGGGAGAGAAGGAGAGAGGAAGAGAGGAGAGGGAGGGAGGGAGAGAAGGAGAGGGGGAAAGGAGGGAGAGAAGGAGCGAGGGGAAAGGAGGGAGAGAAGGAGAGAGAGAAGGAGAGAGGAGAGGGAGGGAGAGAAGGAGAGGGGGAGGTAGGGAGCAAACAACATCGTATAATTCAACAGACCTTGACACCAACATTACAAACTTTCTGGACCTAGAGCACGCATTTCGAAATGTGCGTGCACCGCGACTGCGCGCGCATCGTCAGTGCGGACGCACCGTCAATGCGCGCGCACCGCGACTGAGCGCGCACCATCAATGCACGCGCACTTCGAATGCACGCGCATGCGCAGTATAAAAACTCTATAGATCGGTTTAAGCAGGTATGAGCAAACCGATATATCCATATCCGGAAAAATCCCATATCGCCGTTCCCTACTGTGTGGATCTCTCATTGACAGGTCACTATGAACTGAGGCTGTGTCCCATCAGTGCTGAATACTACTATAGATGGGAATCAGGCCCACTCTCTGCGCCAGTCTCTAGTCCGGTTCCTGAGCCAGGCAGGTCCGCAGTATTCCAGGGCATTGCTGATGACTCCATCTCCCCCATCCTCGCCCAACTCCATTCGCTCCCTATCATCCAGAAGATCCAATTCAAGATCCAGGTCCTCATATTTAAAGCCCTCCACAACCTCCCCCACCCTACATCTGTGACCTCCTATCCCCATACCAACCTGCCTGCACCCTATGTGTCGCAGGCTCTAGGCCTGTTCCACGTCCCTGGATGCACCCGCCCCACCATTGGCAGTTGAGCCTTTAGCCACTCTGCCCCAAACCTCTGGAACTCCATCCCGCAGTCCCTCCGCCTCGCCCCCTCCCTGGCCTCCTTCAAGTCTCACCTCAAGACTCTCCTCTTCGATGGACCCATCGGCAACTCCTAATCCCCCCATCTTCCCTTCCTCCACCCCGTCCCCAGCTCGGGTCTGAAGCAGTGACTGTCCAGCACATTGGGACGTTGACGTGAATGGCGCTATACAAGTGTAATTTTGTTGTTGTTGTTGATGACAGTATAACCCAACCTGGCTCAACAGTAGGAATTGGAATGGTAGTGAGTCTTCCAACTCAGCTTCAGTTAACCCTGCAATCCAAAGCTCTAATGGGTATGGTGTCCTAGCTGGACAAGCAGTGGGAAAGTTTGCCAGGCAGCAAATTAATGGCAACTATTTGGTTATGCTGGTTAGACTCCAGCAGTTACCCCAACGCACACTCTGGGGTCCCCGAGCCTTGGCTCTTTCCAACCTGCAGCTAATCATCAGCCACTACAGATCACTATGATGGGTTTCCCTGTGTGTCAGATACCAGATGATAAAGAAAACATACCTGTACTTTCAGCCGCGGAAGTCTAGTTCTGCCGTTCTGTTCAGCAATTCCAGCAAATAAAATCCACTGTCTGTAGAGAGGAAATCAGTCACCTTACACACTGAGCAATCAAACAGTACCCAGCCATCACACCTACACCCAGCCCCACCCAGCCAATCACAGCTACACCCAGTCTCACCCAGCCAATCACAGCTACACCCAGCCCCAGCCATTCATCGCCACACAAAGCCGCAGCCAATCACAGCCACACCCAACCGCAGCCAATCACATCCAGCCAATCACACCCAGACCCAGCCAATCAGTACCCATTATAGCCATACCCAGTCTCCATCCAACCACAGCCACACCCAGCCCCACCCAGCCAATCACACCTACACAGCCCCAGCCAATCATAGCCACACCCAGCCCCAGCCAATCATAGCCACATCCAGCCATAGCCAATCACACCCACACCCAGCCAATCATAGCCACACTCAGCCACCCCAGTCAATCACAGCCCCATCCAGTCCCCAGCCAATCATAGGCACACCCAGCCCCAGCCAGTCACAGCCCCACCCGTCCCAGCCAATCAGAGCTTCACCCAGTCTCCAACCAATCAGCCATACACAGCCTCAGCAAATCACAGCCAAAGAGATACACATGTAGAGACAATGCTATGTAGACACACACAACTTGCATTTTTATATAGCGCCCACCACACCAGGCAGCGTCTCAGAGCACTTAAACAAACACACGCAGGAAAAGAGAAGCACACATACACACATACAGAGAAAGTCACACACAAAAGAGGGGGAGGAGAGAGCGACACAAACAGTTACAAACTGGGGAAAAGAGACACTGGTGTGGAAGGAAGGGACACACACAGGGAGAGAGAGACTCACACACACAAGGAGAGAGACACCCACAGAGAGAGTGATGCACACACACACAGGGAAAGAGAGACTCGCACGCAGTGAGAAAGAGACATACAAGGACAGAGAGACGCACACATAGGGAGAGACGCAGACACACACAGAAAGAGAGAGACTCACACACAGGGAGGTAGAGAGAGAGAGTCGTACAAAAAAGAGACAAAGAGTTTGCAAGGGGAGAGGAAACAGGCCTGTGAGAGAGGGCGAGACGTGAATCTTCACCAGCTGCTGTCTCAGCTGTGAGCCAAACGCCCCTGGGAACAGCATGAGGAAAGCGCTGGCGCTCAGGAACTCAGTGTTATTGCAGGTCACTGGTCCCCAGCTCAGCCATGGGGGAACGAGGGAGCAACACACAGACAAATACACACATGGGGCAGCTCAGCAGCAAGGGAGGTTAAGGGGAGGAGAGGGGGGAATGTGTGGAGGAGGAGAGGGAAGGGGTGGGGGAGAGGAAGAGAGAAAGAAGGGGAGAAAGGGAGGGAGAGGAGGAGGAGAGAAAGGGAAGGAGGGGAGGATGAGAGAAAGGGAGGGAGGGGAGGAGGAGAGAAAGGGAGGGAGGGGAGGAGGAGAGAAAGGGAGGGAGGGGAGGAGGAGAGAAAGGGAGGGAGGGGAGGAGGAGAGAAAGGGAGGGAGGGGAGGAGGAGAGAAAGGAGGAGGGAAGAAAGGGAGGCAAATAGGGGAGGAGGGGGGGGGGGGGGGGGGAGCAGTCCAAGTGTTGGGGCTTAATGTGAATCCAGCTCCTCATACTCCCTCACGGAGGGAACGGACACAGTGGCTATACCAAATGTAGTAGTTCCTGGTTTAATTTTAACAAAACACAAAATACTACAGATGCTGGGAATCTGAAACAAAAACAGCAGCAACTTCTGTTCCTGGTTTAATTTTGTTGTTGTTGTCGTCAATGATAAAAGAATCCCTGCATTAGATGCACATTCTGCAATGTCAACCGTCTCACATGCTGTAGCCACTATTTATAGGCAAACAAAGCAGCCAATCTGTGCAGAGCAAAGTCCCACAAACAGCCGCCAAGTGAATAACCCAAACTATCACTGGCATTTCCAATAGGGATGGGACATTGCTGTGCTCAATTTGGCTTTACAGTACATTCTGTGTTGCACTTTGAGATGTCTAGAAGACGTGAAAAGCGCTATATCAAAATGCATGGATTATTATTATCTTTGACCTGAACAGGCACAGACAGGACCTCTGTTTAATATCTCTAATTGGCACCTCTGCCAATGCAGCAACAACAACAAAATTACACTTGTACAGCCTCTTTCACGTCAGGAGGACATCCCAAGGCGCTGGAAAGTCATCGTTTCAGACCCGAGCTGGGGTCCAGAACAGGGAAGGTGGAGGGAACAAAATTACATTACTGTGCACAATTTCATGTTTCCATGTTTCGCCCACTAATAATAGTCAATTCACTTTTACAGTATATTCTGTGAAGCGCTCTGAGATGTCTTGGAAAACGTGAATAGGCACCATATCAAATGCAAGGATTATTATCATATTATCATAGGCTGGAGCTCAGTGTAGGCCTAAGTCAGGAGATGAGAGCAGCAAGTGAGACCATCCGAAACATGCACATTCCCCATTTAGACTGTGACCCATTTCTAGCAGATACACACAACATTCCCGCCTCCGCCACTTCCTCTCCCTTCAGGCCACAGAGACCCTCATCCACACATTCATCACATGCAAACTTCACTACATAAACTCCCTGTTTGTTGCTCAACTCTTCCCTCAACAAGCTGCAGATTATTCACTTCTACCTCATCAGGTTCTGTGACCATATTACTCCTCACCCAGCTCCAATGGTTCCCCATCCCTTCACTCGTATTCAAATCCCTTCATGCCTTGTTATCTACTTACTTATCAGACCTGTTTACTCCCCACTCCTCCAGCCACTGCCTCCGCTCCCCTGGCTATAATGTCCTATTTGTCCCTGTTGTCCACCACTGGTGGCCGGGCCTTCAGCCACCACATCCCGAAACTCTAACTGTCTTCCTCAATTCCTCCGCCTTACCCCCTCCCTCCCCACCTTCAAATCCAGCCTAAAGACTTTCCTTTTTGATTGTGCTTTCAGTCACCTCCCCTCTCCTTCTCTCCCCCTGGCTCGGGCTCAGGGACTCCCACTGCCGCCAAAAGCACTCAGAGACGTTACCCCACATGAAGGGCGCTATATATAAGCAAGTTGTTGTACCAAAGCATCCTATTGCTCCACATGTAGCACCAACCATAGTGAAGGGGTAAACAACAGCCTCACACTGTCAGCCGGAGGGTGAGTGAAGGGTTAAGAGCAGGCCTCGCATACAGGGAAGATGATTCCAGCTTTGCTGGAAGCCAGTGCAGTATGTAATTACAATCAATCTGACAAACAGCGCAAAAATCACAGGGCTCAGAGCCAGCCACACACTAACTGCACTCATTACAGTGCTCTGGCAGCTATCAGATTTCCACTGCAGCACAGACAGCCATTGCCAACAGGCTGCATTGTCAGGACAAAGTCTGAATCCTATTATCAGTGTGTCTGGAGGATGGTCTGTGTGTGGTGTGTGTGTGTCTACATATGGACTCCTGGCTTTACTTTCTCAATCCCATTCAGCATCTTATAAACCTCTCTGAGAAGACTCCTCTCAAAACTTAAGAGCCCTAGCTTGTCTAATCATTCCTCACAGCTGTTCCTCTGACAATGAGGATGTGTGGATTCCTGTAGTGTAGTGGTTAGAGCTCTCAACTCACAAGCAAGAGGGCCGGGTTTCAATTCCCAGGCAGAGTGAAAGCTTAATCAGGTTTCCTTACTCCATATGCCTCTGTTCACCTAGAGTAAGTAGGAATCCGATTGTTAGTCGATTGGCAGATGCCTTTTCAGGGGAACAAAATCCCTCAAACAACAATCTGTTCACTCAATTCAGGCAATCCATGTTTGTGAGACACCGCTGTGCATGCCATGTTTGGCCCACAAATACAATTACTACATACACAATATATTGTGTGAAGCGGTTTGAGACGACTCAATGATATAAGGCACTATATCAAATGTGGGGATTATTATTATTATTTTAAGAAATAAAAGCTAATTTAGAAACAAGAACAATCGGAAACCCTCAGACTACATCACTAAAGGCTCCGCAACTATCTTACCCCCCGCACTGCCGAAACACTCGTGCACGCATACATCACCTTGAGGCTGGAATACAGTAACTCTCTCCTCGTCGGCCTCCCCAGTTCCTCCACTCACAGGTCATCCAAAACTCTGCAGCCCGCACCCGCCTCCGCGACCATATAACCCCCACCCTCGCCTGTCTCCACTGGCTCCCCATTCTCCAGAGGATCGAGTTCAAGATCCTCGTCCTCACCTTCAAGGCCTTACACGGCCTTGCCCCGCCCTATTTAACCAATCTACGTTCCCCCTACAAGCCCACCCGGACCCTCCGTTCAACAGGACTTGGCCTGCTCCAAGCCCCCCGCCCGAACCGCCTCACCATCGGAGGCCGGGCCTTCAGTTTCTCCGCTCCCACGCTATGGAATACCATCCCCCAATCCCTCCATCTCGTTTCTTCCCTTTCCTCTTTCAAGGCCGGTTTGAAGACTTTCCTCTTCGACCGTGCCTTTTGTTCCAACCCGAATTTTTCTACCTCCCCTTCGTGTCTCACCCCTTCCCAAACACTCCCCTCCCAGCTCGGGTCACACGCCTCCTGTGCAGTGCCTTGGGACGTCCTCCCGACGTGAAAGGCGCTCTATAAATGTAATTTGTTGTTGTTGTTGTAAAGCTACACAGCACATGCCCAATGCTGAAGCCAGCTAGCCCTGCCGCCACCAATCCCACCGACCAGAGATTACTGAAGTGACAGAAGATGACAGAGCCTTTCGAAGCTTCCTCTAACCTTGCAATGCACCAGTGATTGTGTCCTGCGGCTTTCCTCAATCTTACACTCAATGCTCTCATTTCCTCTCCTGCTGCTCCAAGGAAAAAAAACTAAACAGCCCTTTCTCAGTTTGTAACAGTTCCTTAAAGTACTCTCACAAACACAATCTGAAAGATTTTTTAAATTCAAGCTTGGCACAATCTACTTATTCAACTTTCTCTCTCCCTCCCTCTCCCCCCAGGCCACAGACAGTGTTACATCACCAATGTTCGCTTCACTGTGTCCAATGTGTCGCAGTGGTTTGAGCGCTCGCCTCACAAAGAAGATGACCTCAAGAGTTCGATTCCAGGGCAAGGCCATAGGCAATCTTCCATGCACTACATCCCGCTGCTTATGTAGCATTAAGTAAAAACGCAGGTGCAAGTCGATCGGCGGATCGCTTTTCTGAGGGGTTAACAATCCCATCAAATTTGCCTTTTTAAAAAAAAAAAAACTCAGTCCACAATTGTTTATGGGACTCTGCTTTGTGCAATTGGCTGCTGCGTTTCACCCACGAAATAGTCCATTCACTTTACAAAATATTCACACCTCAAAGATGTAATAAGGCATTATATCAAATGCAAGGGCTATTATTTATTATTATAATCAACTCCTTCACAAACTGAACAGTACAAGAATACCACGTATTTGTGGGTGAACGCAGCAAACAATCATGAAACAAAGCAACAATAAATCTGGCGGATTTTTGGCCTGGACAGAGAGAAACTCTCTTCTTCAATACTAACTTGAACAACATCAACACAAAATTGAATTATATAGCGCCTTTCACATCCAGAGGGCGAGCAGGGAGATGGGACGTTGGTGGAGCTCCTGTAGCTGTGGAGTCCTGTAGCTCAGTGGTTAGATCACTCACCTTACAAGCATGAGACCTGTGTTCGAATCCAGGAAGGTCAGGGCGAAACGTTAGGCAAATTTCCTTACTCCACACGCCTAACAATAACCAAAAAACCGCAATAAGAAAAATTGGTCATTTTCAATCCACGACTGTTTGTGGGACACTGCTGTGCGCAATTGGCTGCTGCGTTTCGCCCACAAATATACAGTCAATTCACTTTACAGTATATTCTGTGAAGCGCTTTAAGACGTCGATAAGATGTGAAAAGTGCTATATCAAATGCAAGGATTATGATTAGTCTTCTGAACAACGACACCTACAATAATGCAGCGCTCTCCCCATTACTACGCTGGTTTGCGTTAGTCTCGACTGAGCTCAGAGTTCTTGTGTGAATCCACAAACCACAATAAAGACTGTGAGCTGGGCTGAGTCCTGGTTGAGATTACGGTTGACAGACTGTTCAGGGTTAAAGGAAGCAAGCAGAGCCTTCACCATTCATTGCAAACTCCAGCTGGTTTACAACAGGGGATTACTCGGCACACAAGTGATCCTGTACTTTGACTTTCTATACTATTTCGTACTAACCTTGGGAGGCAGACAAGGGGTTCATCTCTCATCGGGGGGGAAGGGGGGCGGAGGGCAAGGCTACACTGGATCTTCTCTGAGAGGAACTGGTTCCAAGGTGATATTTGACAATGAAATTTCTGAATCCAGCCCCCGTCCCCTCTCTATGACGGTTTCTAGTCCGGGTCCTGAGCCAAGCAGGTCCGCAGTATATCCAGGTCTCTCTCTCTGCTAATGACAGCACAGCCCAAATCATCAGCAGGACCTGGAAGGGCAAACTAGTCACTGGGGGCAGGGAATCCTCCCACTACAGCTCCTGTTAATCCTGCAGCCAAAGCCCTAATGATTAGGGTGGTCCCAGCTGGACAAGCAGCGGGAAAGCTTGGCAAGACAGTGCTCTCAGGGGAAGCTATTCTGCTTTAGCTGGTCTGGCACTGTTCCCATCCGCCAATCACCCCATCCTGAAGAAATGTTCCTTGGACGCATCTCTGCTCTCCAGTTACCTGCCCACCTCCAACCTCCCTTTGCTTTCCAAGGTGTTTGAAAGAGTCGTTGTTTCCCAGCTTCGTTCTTTCCTCGCCTCCTTCTCCCTCTATGAGTCCCTTCAATCGGGTTTCCATGCTGCTCTGGTCAAGCTCATAAATTACATCCTGTCCATCTATGACCAGGGCTCCCTCTGCCTCCTCGTCCTCCTCAACCGCTCTGCCGCCTTTGACACCGTGATCCACTTAATTCCCTTCCACCGCCTCTCCTCTCATCTCAATCTTCAAGATTCTGTCCTTGACTAGTTCAGGTCCTATCTTTCACACCATCTTCAATTTGTCTCTGCCGACAGTTTCTCTTTCAGCCCCTGCAATGTCTTATGCAGCGTTCCTCCTGGCTCTGTCCTCTGTGCCCTCCTCTTCAACCTCTACATGCTCCTCTTGGTGACATCATCCACATACATGGGGTAATATTCCACATGTATGACAACTTTCTACAGCTGAACGTCAGCAAGACTGAGGCTCTCCTGATTTCCTCAAGCCTCCACACCTCCGGACAGAGCATCAGCATCCACGGATGCCCACTCCACCTAACCAAGCCAGTCAGGAACCTGGAGGTCTTGGTTGACCCTGAACAGTCCTTTCTCCCCCATATCCGTTCCACGACCAGCACTGCTATCCACTACCTCAGCAATATTGTCCAACTCCACCACTGCCTCACCCCTCAGGCCACAGAAACCCTCATTGCATTCAATAGGCTCCATGTCTCCCACCTAACCCATCCTACCATCCACGGCCGGGCTCCATCCCACATCCCTTTGCCTTGTTCCCTCCATTGCCTCCTTCAAGGCCAGTCTCAAGACTCTCCTTTTCGGCCATGCCTTCAGCCACCATCCTACCTCTCTGCCCTCTCTCATCCCAACCCTGCCCTACCCCATGGTCGGATCCTGACCCCTGAAAGTTCATCGCTTTGGGACATGAAAAGAGCTCTACAAATGTAATTTTGTTGTTGTTAAAGACCCCAGTAGTTACCCCCAACGCATTCTGGTGTCCCTAAACCTCGTTTCTTGCCAACCTGCACCTGATACTCTCCAGAATTAGGTAAGCAGAGTGCACACTCCATTCCAGACTCAAAGATATTTCCCTGTACACATATGTGGAACTCTCAGTCTGGTTTTGAGACTCTTCTGATGGGTTTCTATGTGTGTCAGACAAACGGTTCTAGGTTTCCCTGTCTGTCAAGACACTCGACTGACCAAAAACATACTGAACTTTGAAAGTTAAAACTGATGCACAAAGGGGAGATTCCATGTGAGCCAAATATTAACTTGTAAAGTAGCAATTCTGAAGTGGTTTGATTGTGTGAACAAGGAACCCGGGGGCGGGTGGAACAGTTTAACAATAAACAGTCAATGAACTGCAGAACAGCACGCATTGTATAGCTTATCCAGCCAGGACCACCCTAATAATAATCTTTACTTTTGATATGTAGCGCCTTATCACATCCTCAAGACATCTCAAAGTGTTCGCAGAATATACTGTAAAGTGAATTGACTGTATATTTTGTGGGTGAAACACAGCCTCCAATTGCACACAGTTATCGTGGATTGAGTGACCAATTTATTAATTTTTTTTAAGGGATTATTATCCCTGCCCGAAAAACAACACGCTAATTGACGAACAATCGGGCGGGTTCCCCGCTTACTGCTAGTTAAACAGAGACGGGAGTAGTAAGAAAACTTGCCCATTTTGCTTTGCCCGGGAATCAAACCCAGGTCTTCTTGCTTCTGAGCCAACCACTGACCTAGAAGAAATATTGTATTTATTTATCTGTATTCCCCTCACCCCCATAGCCCTTACAGAAGCTGAATATACTCTGAAATAACCGCAGAAAGCTTTCCCGGCTCTTTCCGAGGTGAAACAAGGTCATATTTGAATATTAACAGTCAGGAAAAAATGTATTTGTCTTTGTCATCACAAAATAAGATGGGAAGCTTGTAGAGAGTCAACCACATTAGACAGCACTTCCACAGTACAGCAAGTACACCCCAGTACTGTGCTGAGTATCTACCACCAATAATATAACAATAATAATCCTTGCATTTGATATGGTGCTTAATCATGTCTTCAAGGCGTCTCAAAGTGCTTCAGAGAATTTACTGTGAAGTTGATTGACTGTATATTAGGTGGGCAAAACACAGCAGCCAATCGCATGCATAAGTGTCCCACATACAGTTGTAGATTGAGAGATCACTTTTTTTTCCAAAGGGAATATTACCCCTTTAAAGAGATCATAGAATTTTCATAGAATTTTTCATCCCAAAAGAAGGCCACTCGGCCCATCAAGTCTGTGCCGGCCCATCGATCTGCCAATCAACTATCAAGCGGATCTAAGCAGAGGTGTGTGAAGTTAAGAAACTTGCCCAACATTTTGCCCTCTCCGGGAATCGAACACAGTTCCTCTAGTTTGCAAGTGCTCTAACCACAGCACTACAGGACCCAAGAAGCTCTCTGACCAGATCAAACCTCGGGAGGCAAGTCAGCCACAAACAGAAGCCATCCATCACTCAACTCCAAGACGATTTCCTCCACACATCCCTCAGCACCCAGTGACCCCAATCCTCTCACCTCTGCTAACTGGTCTTCAGCTTTTTACAAACCTCCACCCCACTTAACCTTGTTATTTTCCTTTTCCTTGTCGTCATCCACCAGCCCCCCCACTCCGTGGAGTCTTGTAGCTCAGTGGTTAGAGCACTCGCCTTACCAGTGTGAGACCTGTGTTCAATTCCAGGCAGGTCAGGGCGAAACCTTGGGCAAGTTTCCTTACTCCACCTGCCTAATAATAATCCCTCCAAAAGTAACTACAATAATAAAATTGGTCATTTCAATCCACGACTGTTTGTGGGGACGTTGCTGTGCACAATTGGCTGCCGCGTTTCGCCCACAAATATCCCATCACTTCACTTTACAGTATATTCTGTGAAGCGCTTTGAGACGACTAGAAGATGTGAAAAGCGCTATATCAAATTCAATGATTATTATATTATTATCTATCACATTGACCCCACCCACTCTCTCACTAACATCATTTGCCTGCATGACCCAGGACTCTCATTTTGAAGCTATGAAATTCTCTTCACGTTATTCACACGACAGAAACATGACAGAACTATACACTCCAATCACATCCTAATTATAAACATGTGTCCAGGCCAACCATAGCCCCACCTGGGTGTGTTATCCTGAGCATTTCACAGGACAGCGCCAAGTGTATGGCTCTCCTCACACTGCCCTCCACCGATTGCACACAAATCCAGCGGAAGCATCTCGCTTGGCTCCCACAAGGCTTCACCAACAGGAACGTCACACCTGACTATGTGGGCAAACACAGCACTAATGACACACAGCAACCTCCGCAAATAGCGAATGATTTGATCTGGGGGATTGTCCGCCAGGACACCAGGACACAAACTCCCTTCTCTATTCCCGCGAAAGCTTTAACACTGACAACAACAATTTGCAATTGTATAACACCCCTCACACATCCCAGAGAGCCCGCCCGCCCGATGTTGAGCTGGGAGCATGTGGACTATCAAGGCGCAATCTGAAGATGGGGAAAGAGGGGGATGTCATTCGGACGATAAACACGCTACAACACTATTGCAAAAATTAACCATATGGGCTTAGAGAACTCGAGCTCTTGCGCAGGAGGCTGGAGCCAGTCAAGCAAAGGCAGCGAGAAGTGGATTGGGGGGTGAAATTGAGGCGGAAACTGTTTTTATAATTTTCATGCACAGCAATAATAATCCCTGCATTTGATATAGCACTTTTCCCATCTTCTAGATTGTGTCTCAAAGCACTTCACAGAATATACTGTAAAGTGAATTGACTGTATATTTGTGAGCGAAATGCAGCAGCCCACTGCGCACAGCAGCGTCCCCACAAACAGCCATGGACTGAAGTGCCCAATTTATTATTGTGTTTTCCACTTGAGGGAATTTTTATCAGGCGTGTGGACTAAGAATACTTGCCCAAGGTTTTGCCCTGGCAGGCATCGAACCCAGGTGTCTTACTTGCAAGGCAAGTGTTCTAACAACTGAGCTAGGACTCCACAACAGATTAAAAACCTTTCTAAACACATTCATGTCACGTGGCTTAATCTTCAGATTTCCAGAAACAGATGGTCGGTTCAGGGAAGTCTGTAGTGAGTGATCACTAAAATCAGCCAGTAAGCAATGTGCCAGCATGGGGCATAAACCCCCACCCACACACATACATAGCCTCATAATGTGTGAGTGTGGTCAGTCTCGCTCTCAGTCCCATTAACACAGGTCACTGTGAAGGGTGGACGGGCTTTTAAGGGGTTACACTCTGACCCCCTCACCCCAAACATCAGCACTTGTAATCCTACACAGAAATATCTTGGAGCCCATCGCTGTAATTATTGCCATGTTATAGTGGGCTTTACAGCAATAAACAGCCACCATTTATGTGCATAGCACAGAGCAGCTCCCACACACAGCTGTGAGATGAACAAGCTATTTATCTGGAGGATTGTTGGCCAAGACCCTGAGAGAGAGAGAGAGAGAGAGAGAGAAACTCCCTTCTCTCGTCTAACAGTGTCGCGAGATTACTGTCCATCTGATCCAAGGAGCTCAGGTTAACATCTCACCCGAAAGACAGCATCTCCTATAGCAGTCTGCGCCTCGCTGGAGTATTGGCCTAAACTGTGAGCTCAAAGCCTTGACATGGGTTTCATCACTAGAGTTGAAATTGCCACAGACTGACTCAGGCCAACACCTTCCCTGACAAGACAAAACAAAGATTGGAGTCTTGTTTACCACTCATCAGTCCACTGAAACTCTCATTCATACGTTTGTTACTACCAGGCTCTACTATGCCAATGCCTTGCTTGTCAGCCTCTCCAATTTCTCCTTCACCTATCACCCCTATCCTCACCCGACTCCACTGGCTTCCCATCACTCAAAAGATTCAAGATCTTGGTCCTCAGCATCATGGCCTTGCCCCACCCTCTGTGACCTCCTAAACCCTCTACCAACCTGTCCCATTCCCTGCACTCAGCAGACTCCAGCCTGCTCCATGTCCCCTGACCCACCCGCTTCATGAGCCTTCAGCTACTCTGACCCCAATCTTTGGAATTCCATCCCATAATCTTCGACTGTGCCATTGGTCACCTCCTTTCCATCCACCCTCCCCGATTCTGCCCCCAACTTGGGTCCAAAACACTAACTGGTTCAGCGCCTTGGGACACCCCCCGACATGAAAGGTGCTAAATACATGTAGTTCTGTTCCTGTTGTGGTTCCAATGTCCACCTGGCCAGTGGTTGTTGCCTTCTCCCTCCCTCAAAGCCTCTGCTTGCAGCTAATTTCATCAACTCACCAAACCAGCCAGTTTTCTCCAGAACTCACCGACCGACTTGTCTGAGGGCCTGTGAACTTTGTCAGGATGTGTAACACATGACCCAGACACTGTATGAAACAGTCAATAATGGATTTTAAATGGCATCTAGATAAACCATTACACCACAGTTGATCTTCACACAACGCCATTACCAACGGCAGGATATCTCAAAGCACGTTCACAGTGCTGCCTGGGCACCCGAGCTGGTGGGGTGTTGTGGGAGCAAGGCGAGTGGGAGAAGAAAGATAAATGAAAGCACAGTAAGAGGTACATTCTGAGATGGATCTTAAACAACAACAAATTGTTAAGACTGTCCAAGGCACTGGACAGTCAAGAGATTTGGTCCCGAGCTGGGGGTTGGAATCAGGAGGGGTGGAGGGCAGGGAGGGTGTAGATAGGAGAGTGACAGGCCTTGAGGCAGGCCGTGAAGGAGGCAAGAGAGGAAGTGAGCAAAGATGGGATGGAGTTCCAAAGGGAAGAGACAGAAAGGCTGAAGGCCTTGGTAGGTGGGATGGGATGGGCAGGGTACATGAAGCCTACTGAACGAAGAGAGCAGAAAGGTTGATATGAGGTTAGCAGGTGTGGAAGAGCAAGGCCATGGAGGGCTTTGAAGAAGAGTACGAGGATTTTGAACTCCATCCTCTCGGGGATGGGGAGCAGGTAGAGCCGCGCGAGGATGGGGGTGATCGTGCCACAGACCCTGGTCTAGGAGAATTCATGGTTGCAGAGTTCTGAATGATCTGCAGCTTATGAAGGGCAGAGTTGGGAAGGCTGATGAACAGTAAGTTGAACGAGGTGGGGGACAAGTTGGTGGGACTCGGGGATGGAGTTCCAGAGATGGAGAAAGGAAACCCTGAAAGTCCATTATGTGATGGTGGGGAAAAGGAAAGGAATTTGGGGGGAAAAATATAAAATATTGAGAACATAAGAATTAGGAGCAGGCCATTCGGCCCCTTGAGCCTGCCCCCCCCATTCAATAAGATCATGTCTGATCTTCTCATCTAACTCCACCTGTCCAATTTATCCCCACATCCCTTAATCCCTTTGTCCATAAGAAATCTATCAATTTCAATCTTGAATATGTTCAAGGGGGCAATTAAGGGTGGGGTGGGGGTGAAATGGGTGGCTCCTACAGGGGAGACATAAGAATTTGCTGGCAAAAGAAGACCAAGGTCCATCCAGTTCACTGTCCACCATCCGGGCAGTCGCTTTACCTGTCGTGTCCCAAACTATATGTCCCAACTGTATCCCGAGATAATATTTTCTAGTAGAAATTTATCAAATTTGTTCTTGAAAGAATTAACACTTTCTGCTTCCACTGTCTCCCCTTCCACCATCTATCTCCCTAGGCAGTCTGTTCCATATATTTACTACTCGCTCACTTGAAGTAGTGTTTCTGTAGATTAGTTCTGAATGCACCCACCCACCACTTCAATTGAAGGCCATGTCTCCTGGTTCTATTGTTTTGGACAAGATAGGCAGTCTGCGCTGAAGGGCTGGGTGTGATGTAAGTTTGGATGAACAGAGTTGGGCAAATATTAACTTTTGCTGTTGTTATGCATCAGCAATACTAAGGAAACTATATTGGTTGGCTGGCTCTGACCACAGGACGCAGATTTCTCCTGAAGAGTTGGGAGGGGGTGGTGGGGAAAGAGGGAGAGCCCAGAAACAAACAAAAACTAGGGTGAAAAATTGGACAAATTTCCTCACTCCACTCGCATCTGTTATCAAGCAGGAACCCAGTTGTTAATTGATTAACAAATTGCTTTTATAGGAGTAATAAACGCTTCAAAAAAATTATAATAAATTGGTCATTCAATCCTTGGCTGTTTGTGGGACCTGCTATGCACAATTGGCTGCAGCTTTTCTCCCCCCAAATACAGTCAATTCACTTTACAGTGCATTCCGTGAGAAGTTTGAGATGTCTCGAAGACATGATAAACCACCGTATCAAATTATAATGATGTCAACAATAACAATTTGCATTTATATAGCGCTCTCCTTGCTGAGCGGCGTCCCAGAACGTTCCACAATGCTGGAGCCCATAACTACAGGCTCTGGCCAGCCAGCCAGCCAGAGCAGTAGCAGAGCTCTGGAACACGAACAATAACTCTAGTAAAATATCATATGGGGTTGAAGGACTTTGATTTCTTGTGAATGGTAAAGTGCCCACGTGTGAATGTAACAACACTCAATGAGTGTTGAGTGTGGAGCGTGAAGCCTGCACGGGGAGGAGTACCAGCTGATGTGTGAAGCCTGACAAGTGGAATGCAGAAGCAATGACTTTGCGTTTCACTCTGGGACAGAGACTGACCCTCAGGCTGGACTCTGTGTAACATTCCTGTGCTCTCCACCCCTCCACGTCGTCCACAACCCCCCCCCCCCCCCCCCCCCCTCCACCTCCCGACTCACCCCCCACACACACATGTCTGCAGCTCACTTCACCACATCCTTCAAGTGAGGTCAGTGTAAACTGCAGCAGGAACTCAATCTGTGCATTGGTCATGCCCGGACCACACCCTTCCCAGTGCTGCATTCCCCCCTACTCTCCCAATTCACACACACACTCGCTCATAACAGATGAAGCACACAATAACAACAAAAAATTACATTTGTCAGATTCACTCAAATAATAATCGCACGCACGCATGCTTGCACACAGACACAAAGTTAATTCCCCAAATTAAATCTTTAAAAGGCAACGCACAACTCCAATCTCTCTCTTGCTACAGTTACTGCACAAAACTAGCCAAACTTACGCATGATTATACTGCAAATACTCCTAAAGGCCCCTGTTTCTTACCCATAACACCCCACCCATAATACTTATCCTCGCCTTCGATATCCCATCATCTCAGAGCACTTCACAGGATTTACTGTAAAGTGTGGTGTAGTGACTATGTATTTTGTAGGCGAACACACAGCAATGTTAAACCAACAGCGGAGTGATTTTATCTGAGGGATTATCGGCCTGGACACCAGGAGGGAGAAATTTCCTTGCATTCCTGCATAGCCTCATGTAATGCACCAGCTTTCACTCATTGGGCACTTTAGCCTCACCCACGTTGCCCGCAGCAGCTATCACAGTAACATTACAGTACTAGCAATGACTTAAACCCCCATATAGCGAGCACGCTCACTTATAATAAGAGCAGCCAGAATAATTTCAGTGACAGGGTGACTCAGGCATATCACAACACCCTGAGGCAGACAGGCAGGTGCATGGATAGGCAGGTGTGCTTAGAGGCATGGGCAGACAGACAGATGGCAGAGAGAGAGGGCAGAGACAGGCAGGGGGCAGAGAGACAGGCAGGGGGCACAGAGGCAGGGAGCAGAGAGGCGGGGCAGAGAGACAGGCAAGGGGCACAGAGGCGGGGCAGAGACAGGCAGGGGGCATAGGTGGGGCAGAGAGACAGATTGGCAAGGGGCATGGAGGCGGGGCAGGGAGACAGGCAGGGCAGAGGCATGGCAGAGAGACAGGCAGGGGGCAGAGAGACAGGCAGGGGCCACAAAGGCGGTTCTGAGGGAGACTGGCAGGGGACAGAGAGGCGGGGCAGAGACAGGCAGGGGGCAGAGAGGCGGGGCAGAGAGGGGCAGGCAGGGGGCAGAGAGGGGCAGGCAGGGGGCAGAGAGGGGCAGGCAGGGGGCAGAGAGGGGCAGGCAGGGGGCAGAGAGGGGCAGGCAGGGGGCAGAGAGGGGCAGGCAGGGGGCAGAGAGGCGGGGCAGAGAGGGGCAGGCAGGGGGCAGAGAGGCGGGGCAGAGAGGGGCAGGCAGGGGGCAGAGAGGCGGGGCAGAGAGGGGCAGGCAGGGGGCAGAGAGGGGCAGGCAGGGGGCAGAGAGGGGCAGGCAGGGGGCAGAGAGGCGGGGCAGAGAGGGGCAGGCAGGGGGCAGAGAGGCGGGGCAGAGAGGGGCAGGCAGGGGGCAGAGAGGGGCAGGCAGGGGGCAGAGAGGCGGGGCAGAGAGGGGCAGGCAGGGGGCAGAGAGGCGGGGCAGGCAGGGGACAGAGAGGCGGGGCAGAGAGGGGCAGGGAGCACAGAGGGCCAGACAGGCAGGCAGGGTGGTGAGGTAAGCAGGCAGGCAGACGGGGGGAGGTGAGACAGACGGGCATTACCTGGTGGAGCTGCTGACTGGAAGGTACAACAGTCCCAGCTCCAGTGCGCGTGTGAGGGGGGGGGAGGGGGGGAGAGCTCGTGTGGTCACGTCAACCAATCAGCACAACCACGTTACTCAAGCACATTCGTGCCCCCCCCTCCCCCGCTTCACCATGACTGACAAGGATCCCGCCCAATAGTGAGTCTGCTCTCTTATGATCGACACGGGTACTAACCAATCACTTTAAAACCCTCACACTGCAGCCCACCCCTTTTATTGATTGACAAGAATCCGGACCAATCGCCTGCCACCATCTCCATCCCGCCACGATTGACAAGGCCCCCAGCCAATCGCCGCCCTGCTCTGCTCGGCACTCCCCCCACCTTCGCCTGGTGATTGACAGCGAATCTAGACAATGGCACCCCTGCCACCCGGTGCCAGAGAGAGCTTCCACGGCCAATAAGGAGGCGCCATTGGCTTCTAACGGTCACTGGGAATCCCCTGGGCGGGACGTCCGGCTACTGGCCAGCTTCCCGCCCCTCGGTCACTCAAATCAAAGTTTACATTTCTTTTCCACACAAAAAAGTACTCGACGGGAGAAAGCGACGGACGAGGCGGGAGGGTCGGAGGCGATTTACATGCTTTCCCCACCTTGTGTGTGTTTGAGCGGGAATCCTGTCAGGCCGCTTCGCTCTCTCCCGATCTGTCTCTCTGACTGAATCCAATCAGTGCGACTGACCGACCAACGGCCTCAGCCCAGTGTGCTGCCTGTCTGTCTATCTGTCTGCCTGCCCGCGGAGGTGGGAGGAGCCACACAGGATTGACATGTCAATCGGCCAATTGGCCGCTCCGCCCGGGGAAGGCTTTGTGATGCGACAGCCAATCGGGTGGCTATGGGCGGGGAGACAGTGTGTGATTGACAACGACCGGCAAGGATAGCGAGGAGGTGGAGCCAGCCCTGACTGACAGCCCAGAGCCTCTCTCTCCCCACTGATCCACAGACCTGAGCCCCTCCCCCTGCTACTGTCCCAAACAGGCTATGTTGTTGGCAATCATAACTAAACTTGCATTTATATTGTGCCCCTCATGCAGGCTGTCGTCCTAGAGCGCTTTAACATTTCTTAGTGTCTGTCACACAAGGAAAAATATGTGGAGCCCACATATTCAGTGGTTAGAGCACTCGTCTTATAAACGTGAGACCTGTGTTTCGAATCCAGTCAGGTCAGGGCGACACCTTGGGCAAGTTTCCGTACTCCACACACACACACACGATAATAATCCCTCCAAAAAATAACATAATAAAACATTTCCATCCACGATTGTTTGTGGGGACGCTGCTGTGCGCAATCGGCTGCCACGATTCGCCCACAAATATACAGTCAATTTTACTTTCCAGTACATTCTGTGAAGTGCTTTGAAACGTCTAGAAGACGTGAAAACTGTTATATCAAATGCAAGGATTATTATTATTAAATACACAGTCACTCCACTTTACAGCGCATCTGTGAAGTTCTTTGAGACGTCTCAAAGATGTGATAAGGAGCTGTATAAAATGCAAGAATTATTGTAACCCATCACCATGCTTACAGTTCCCAACCGGCCTGAGAATCCCACAAATGTCTGTCACCTCCACATGGGAATCTCCCTGTGGTTGGACTGGAATGCGTGCTATCTCCCTGGAAGACCGCATCCTGTTCATGTAATTCCAGCAAGTATTAGGCACAGGTTGGCCAGAGTCAAGGTTTGTACATTGGGGGAAACTCCTGGGGAGTCTAACTAGCTAAAACCACATAGCTTGCCATTAACCCATTGTCTGGCAAGCTTTCCCATTTCTTGTCCAGCTAGGACCACGCAAAGCTCTTTGAAAGAGCTACCAACTTGTCCCATTCCTGTGCTCTTACCCCATACACACCCCACATTTTACCTTCTCAAAAACCTATCCAATTCCTTTTTGATAGTTATTGTTGGATCTGTTTCCACCTCCCCTTTAGGCAGTGCATTCCAGTCCATAACAACTCTGGATAAAAAAAATGTCCTTCTCGTCTCACCGGTTCTTTTGCTAATTTTGTCTTCAATCTATGTCCTCTGGTTAACTGTATGAGTCAGCTCCTTAGGACATCCTCCCAACGTGAAAGGCCCTATACAAATAAATGTTGTTGTTGTGGTTAACAACCCACTCGCCACAGGAAATATTGCCTCCCTATGGGCTCTATCAGAACCCCTGATAATATTGAACATCTCTATCAAATCTCCCCTCAATCTTCTGTGCTCTAAAGCACAGTAGTGAAGTCTTGCTGCAACTGTTCAGGGCCTTGGTGAGACTGCACCTAGAGTATTGTGTGCAGTTTTGGTCTCCTTATTTAAGAAAGGACATACTTGCCTTAGTGGTGCAGTGTAGATTCACTAGGTTAGTTCCTGGGATGAGGGGACTGACCTATGAGGATAGGTTGAATAAACTAGGGCTGTATTCTCTAGAGTACATAAGAATTAGGGGAGATCTTATTGAAACATATAAGATTCTTAAAGGGCTGGATAAAGTAGACAGTGAGGGACTGTTTCCCCTGGTGAGAGAATCTATAACCAGGGGTCACAGTCTTAAAACTAAGGGTCAGCCTTTTAGAACAGATTTGAGGAAACCTTTCTTCACTCAGAGGGTAGTGAATTTATGGAATTCACTACCCCAGAAGGCTGTAGATGCTCAGTCCTTGAACATTTTCAAGGCTGAGATTGATAGATTTTTTTAAAAAATAGAGGGATCAGGGGATATGGGGATAAGGCAGGTAAATAGAGTTAGGTCAGAAGATCAGCCATGATCTTATCGAATGACTGGGCAGGTTCGAGGGGCCAAATGGCCTCCTCCTGCTCCTAATTCTTATGTTATAAAGAGAACAATCCCAGTCTCTCTTGTCTCTCCACATAATTGTAGTCCCTCATCCCTGATATCATTCAGGTAAGTATCCTTTGCACCCTTTCCCAAGGCTTTCCTAAAGTTTGGTGCCCAGTATTTGACACGATAGCTGAGGCCAAACCAGCAATTTATAAATTTGTTGCTTTTATCTTCCATGCCTCTGTTGATAAAACCAAGAGTCCCATATACTTTTTTTAACAGCTTTGTCAACCTGTCTTACCACCTTTAAAGATCTATGCATGTCAACCCCCAGGTCTCTCTGTTGCTGAATCCCCTTTGAAAACTGTGCCATTTATCTTATAATGACTCTCCTCATTCTTCCTACAAAAATGAATAACTTCACACACTTCTCTGCATTAAATTCCGTCTGCCAAGTATCTGCCCATTTTACCAGTCTCTCTATGTGTTTAGAGAGCCTCCCGATATGAAAGGCGCTCAATAAATGTAATTTTGTTGTTGTTAAAACACTCTTGTCTTTAAATCCCCACTTCCTCTCTAACCTCTTCTCTCCTCATAACAGTACCCGCTGCCTCCGCTCTACTGGGTCCGACCTCGTCCTTGCCCCCCGAATCCTCCACTCCATCATCAGCGGGCGTGCTTTCAGCCACTACATCCCAAAACTTTGGAATTCCCTCCCTCAACCCCTTCGTCTCGCACCCTCTTTACCCATCTACAGGTCGTGCCTGAAGACATTTCTCTTCCACCAAGCCAAGCCAGGGGGAGGGGGATGGTGACGGTAAGTGCGGTTGAAGAGGAAGATATTCAGGCACGACCTGAAGAGATGCTGCCCATGTGGAGGTTGCTATATAAATGCAAGTTGTTGTAGTTGCATGTCTTCCTGCCGTCTGGTACTATGCTCTCACGGGGTTAGCTGCAGCTCTCTGGTTGTGATGAGGTATGGTGATAATGGGGAAAGTTTAATTTAGATTTGGATGCAAAGAAAAAACTGGAAGAGAACCAGGAGTCCTGTAGCATAGTGGTTAGAGAGCTTGCCTCACAAGCAAGAGGACCTGGATTTGATTCCCGGACAGGGCAAAACGTTACGTAAGTTTCCGTACTCCCCACACCTCTGGTTACCTAGTAGAGACATGGAACCCGATTGTTAGTCAGATTGGCGGGTTAATAATTTCTTAACAAAAATGTATTAAGATAAGAATTAGGAGCAGGTGTAGGCCATTCGGCCCCTCAAGCCAGCACCGCCATTCAATAAAATCATGGCTGATCTATTCTAGCTCCACCTACCCTCCTTATCCCCAAATACCTTAATCCCTTTATCCATAAGAAATCTATCAATCCAAGTCTTGAATATGTTCAAAGACTGAGCATCTACAGCCTTTTGGGGTAGAGAATTCCATAAATTCACTACCCTCTGAGTCAAGAAGTGTTTTCTCAACTCAGTGCGAAAGGGTTGACCCCTAATCTTCAGACTGTGACCCCTGGGTATAGTTTCTCCAACCAGGGAAAACAGTCTCCCACTACCTACTCTGTCTTGCCCCCTTAATAATCTTGTTAAAAAAACAATAATTTGTTCATTAATTCTATGACTTTGTGGGACACTACTGCACGCAATTGACTGTCCTGTTTGGCCCACAAAATGCACAGTTACTATGCTTTACAGTATATTAGTATGTAGCTCAGTGGTTAGAGCACTCGCCTTACAAGCGTGAGACCTGTGTTCGAATCCAGGCAGGTCAGGGCGAAACTTTGGGCAAGTTTCCTTACTGCACACTCCTAATAATAATCCCTCCTCCAAAAAACAATGATTAAAAAAAATTGGTTATCTCAATCCACGATTGTTTGTGGGGACGCTACTGTGTGCAATTGGCTGCCATGCTTCGCCCACAAATATACAGTCAATTCACTTTACAGTATATTCTGCAAAGCGCTTTGAGACACAGTCTAGAAGACGTGAAAAGCACTATACCAAATGCAAAGATTATTATTATTCTATTCTATGACGTGAAAAGTGATACACAAATGTAATTTTGTTGTTGTTGATATATTCTGTGAAGTGCTTTGAGACGTCTCAAAGACGTGATGAGGCTCTAGATCAATTGGAAGGATTATTATTATTATCATTATCAGAGCGAAGAGAAAAAGGCTTCCTTGGGGAAACAGGATGTTAGAACCACAGCTTGATTTAGTATTGAGTCATCATCAGGCCGATTTAATGATGTTGGTGGTCACACAGTCTCTTGGTAACAGTGACAATAACATGAGAGAATTTCAGATCAGGCTCTGAGGCCAGAGCTAGGCTTACACAAGGCAAATGGGTTTAACTCCCCCATAAAGTGGGAGTTAAAGTTTGTTGGTAAATGAATTGCGAGCCAGCGCAAATATTAATAATAATCCTTGCATTTGACTTAGAGCCTTATCATCGCTTCAAGACATTTCAAAGCGCTTTACAGAACACATTATAGTATAATAATAATCCTTGAATTGATATTGTGCTTTTCATGTCTTCTAGACATCTCAAAGCGTTTCACAGAATTTACTGTGAAGTGAATTGGCTGTATATTTGTGGGAAAAATGTGGCAGCCAATTGCGCACAGCAGCGTCCCCACAAACAGTCGTGGATTTAAATTACCAATTTTTTTTTTTTTTTTTGGAGGGATTATTATTAGGTGTTGTGAATTGGACACAATACTCCAGCTGAGGCCTAACCAGTGGTTTATAATGGTTCAGCAAAATTTCCTTGCTTGTGTACTCTATGACTCTATTTATAAAGCCAATTAGTTGACCTAATACCGATACCTAGGGAACACCCCTGTCTATTTCCCACCAGTCTGAAAAACAACCTTTCACCACTACCCTCTGCTTTCTGTCTTCCAGCCAATTTACAATAACAAAATTACATTTTAGTGCCTTTCACATCAAGAGGATGTCCCAAAATGCTGGACAGTCAATGATTCAAACCCGAGCTGAGGTTGGGATGGGGGAGTGTGGTGGGAAAGGAAGGGATTTGGGGTGACCAGTGGGACCATCGAAGAGGAGGGTCTTGAGTGCGGGACTTGAAGTAGGCTGGGGGAGGGGGGGCAAGGAGGAGGGACTGCGCAATGGATTTCCAGAGATTTGGGGACAAAGTGGCTGAAGATAATTAGGAAGTCGCAGAGATAGAGTGGGACAAGGCCATGGATGGCTTTGAAGGTGAGGACCAGGATCTTGAATTGAATCTTCTGGATGAAGGGGAGCCAATGGAGTTGGGCAAGGATGGGGGAGATGGGTTCACGGAGCTTGGAACAATAGAGGACATGGGCTGCAGAGTTCTGGATGATCTGAAGCCTGTGGAGGGAGGTGTTGGTGTAGTCGAGCCTGAGTTTAGTATCTATGCTACCATTATCCCTTTAATCCCATTGGCTTCAATTTTGCTAATTAGTCTGTTATGTGACACCTTATCAAATGCCTTGTGTAATAAGTTCATATAAGTATAATCAACTGCTCTACCCTCATCAATCCTCTCTGTTATATCCTTATTACGTCCTTAACTCAAATAAGTTTGTCAGACATGATTTGCCTTTAACCAACCAATTGCGCACAAACGTGTCCTACAAACAATTGAGGATTGAGTGACCACGTTTATTTTGAAGGGATTATTACACCTGGAAAGCCAATTGACTAACAACTGGGTTTCTATTTACCACCAGGTATACAGAGGTGTGTAGAGTAAGGAAACTTCCTTACGTTTCGCCTTACCTGAGATCAAACCTAGGTCCTCTCGCTTGTGAGGCGAGTGCTTCAAACACAGCTACAGGCTCCGCAATATCCACAGAGAAATTTAGTTTTTTCAGCCAAGTGCAGAGTTAAAAACTCCAACTGTTTGTGGGACACTGCTGTGCGCCATTAGCTGCTGCGTTTCACCCACACAATATTCACTTTGCAGTATATTCTGTGAAGCACTTTGAGACGTCTCAAAGATGCGATAAGGCACTATAGCTGTAGCTATAAGAGTCCTGTAGCTCAGTGGTTAAAGCGCTTGCCTTAGAAGCGTGAGGCCAGTGTTCAAATCCAGCCAGGTCAGGGTGAAACCTTGGTCAAGTTTCCTCCACACGTGTAATAATAATCCCTCCCCCCCTAAAAAAATAAAATTGATCATTTCAATCCAAGACTGTTCGTGGGACGCTGCTGTGCGCAATTGGCTGCCATGTTTTGCCCACAAACAGTCAATTCACTTTACAGTATATTCTGTGAAGCACTTTGAGACGTTTAGAAGACGTGAAAAGCACTATATCAAATTCAAGGATTATTTATTATTATATTAAATGGAAGGATTATTATCGTTATTACATTTGTTCTTCTCTCTCATCATCGCTGACACAGCTATTGTTTGACATTGTCTTGTGATTAAGCTAACCTGTGCACCTCTCCTGTCATCATGAACCACCTACAAAGGTGACACAATCCTTTGTATCCCACGCCTTGGAGCTTCCTCATGACATGAAAGGCACTATACAAGTGGAATTTTGCTGTTGTTGCTGTATTTGTGGTCAGCCTGTGTCTGAGCCATAGGGAAACCCATTACCCTGCTCTAATGACCATACCAAAAGTTCATTATAATATAATAATAATCCTTGTATTTGATAGTGCTTTTCACATCTTCTAGATGTCTCAAAGCGCTTCACAGAATATACTGAAAAATGACTGTATATTTGTGGGCGAAACGCGGAAGCCAATTGCGCACAGCAGCGTCCCCACAAACAGCCGTGGATTGAAATGACCAATTTATTATTGTTTCGTTTTGTGAGGGATTATTATCAGGCGTGTGGAGTAAGGAAACTTGCCCAAAGTTTTGTCCCGACCTGGAATCGAACCCAGGTCTCCCGTTTGCTCTAATCACCGAGCTGCAAGACCTCAAATATTATTTACTAACAGGAATCTATCTCATTTGTTCTTGAAATAACTGACACATTCTGCTATCTCCCTTCAGAGCCTGTTCCATAAGTTTACTACTCGCTCACTCAAATAGTCTTTCCGCAAATTTTTACTGAATTTCCCCCCCTTCAATTGCAGGCCATGTCCTCCCGTTTCACTGCGCAGTACACGATAAAGCAGATTATCTACTTTGCCTAGTCACTGTGTATGTTTGGTTGTGAATATAGCTGCCACTTTGTGCAAGCAGTGTCCCACAGACGTGGTAAGGCGCTATTCTATGCAAGAATATTATTATTGTAAAACAGGGAACAAAATCATTTAACAACTACAGTTCCCATTGGGAAAGCCTGAGTTACCACACATGACAAGAAGTGAAAGTTCTTCAGCTGAAACTGAGGTCACAAGTCAGTCAATCAGCCACACAATCAGTCAGCAGAACTGGGCTCAAAGCACAGGATTGTTGGCCAGGACACCAGCATCGAACAGCTGCCTTCCCTCTGCCTCAGTGTCACAGGATCCTTACTATCCCTGGGACCAGACAACACACGCACAAACACACACACACAACACGCGCACACACACACACACAACACACACAAACACACATACATACAAACACACACACTACAACACACACAAACACAACACACCACAACACACACAAACACAACACATATACCATAACACACACAAACAACACACACCCGCAACACATAAACAAACACAACACACAAACACAACACACACACCACAACACACACACCACAACACACACAACACAACACACACAAACACAACACATACAAACACAACACACACACACCTGCAACACATAAACAAACACAACACAAACACACAAACAAACACAATACATGCAAACACACACACAAACATACAACAACAACAACAACAACTTTGATTTATATAGCGCCTTCCACGCCGGACGCTTCACAGTAGCGGATCCCAGGACCGAGCCAGGGGCAGGGGCAGGAAGGTGACCAAAAGCTCGGTCGAAGAGAAAGGTCTTCAACTGTGACCTGAAACTGGGAAGAGAGGGGGAGCGAGGCGAAGGGAGTGAGGAAGGGAGTTCCAGAGCCTCGGGGCGTAGTGGCTGAAGGCACGGCCGCCGAGGATGAAGCGAAGGACTCGGGGGACATGGAGGAGGCCAGACCCAGAGGAGCGAAGGCAGCGGGTGCTGGGTTGGGGGGGGAGAGGAGATCAGAGAGATAGGGGGGTGCAGAGGAGTGGAGGGATTTGAAAACAAGGGTGAGGATCTTGAAGTCGATCCTCTCTGGGATAGGGAGCCAGTGAAGTCTGGCAAGGTCTGGGGTAATGGGGGAGCGAAGCTTAGAGCGGGTGAGTATGCGGGCGGCAGAGTTTTAGATAAGCTTGATTTTGTGGATTGTGGTGGAGAGGAGACCGGCGAGGAGGGCGTTGCAATAGTCCACACAACACAACACGCGCATACACACACAACACAACACGCATACACACACAGACAGAGGAGCTGGGTTTAATATCTCATTGAGTAACCACACTCAGACAGGCTCAGGCCAATATAAGGCATGTGAAGGGAGAACTCCTTCAGTTCAAATCACACACACAACAATAATAACACAACAACAGATGATATTTGCACAATGGCTTTCACGTCGGGAGGACGTCCCAGGTTTTGGATGTAAGATGTGGGTTGGGATCAGAAGGGTGGAGGGCAGGGAGGGGGGGGTGGGGGGGTAGGAGTGACCAAAGGCACGGTTGAAGAGGAGGGTTCTTGAGATCAGCTGTGAAGGAGGCGAGGGAGGGAGCATGGCGAAGGGGCTGTGGGATGGATTTCTAAAGAGTGTGGGGGCAGACAGGCTGAAAGCCCGGCTGCCGATGGTAGGGTGGGTTGGGCAGGGGACATGGAGCAGGCCGGAGCCCGTTCAGCGGAGGAGGTGGGCAGGGTGAAAGAGGGTTAGCAAATCAGAGAGGTAGGGAGGAGGCAAGGCTGTGGAGAGCCTTGAAAGCTAGCATGAGGATCTTGAATGCTACCCTCTGAGGGATGGGGGAAGCCAGTGGAGCCGGGCGAGGGTGGGAGTGATGTGGTCGCGGAACCTGGTGCGGGAGAGGACAGGAGCTGCAGAGTTTCGGATGATCCACAGATTGTGGAGAGAAGAGTTGGGGAGGCCGACAAAGGAGGGATTGGCGAGGCCTGGATGTAAAAAATGTGTGGATGAATACGAGGTCTGTAAGGGGAGAACGTCACACACAAGGGGAGGCTTTGAAATGAAATAACCTTTATACACAGTGTGGGCTGTGGGCCTGACTGTATTGGATTGTCTGTCAGGGTAGCGTGCTGGCTTCCTCCTATTTTTTGGGACAGATCCAGGTTTATAAGCACAGCCCCTGAAATTTCCCGCTGACTGCGTTGCACTGTACTATAACCGCAGACACTATTTCACAGACCGATAGAGCACAGGTGGACCTGGGTTCAATTCCTGGGCAGGGCAAAATGTTGGGCAAGTTTCCTTACTCCACACAGAGCTGTGGAGCTCCTGTAGCTCAGTGGTTAGAGCACTCGCCTTACAAGCCTGAGACCTGTATTCGAATTCAGGCAGATCAGCGCAAAGTTTCCTTACTCCACACACACGCCTAATAACAATCCCTTCCCAAAAGAAACCACAATAATAAAATTGGTCATTTCAACCCACAACTGTTTGTAGGGACGCTGCTGTGCGCAATTGGCTGCCGTGTTTCACCCACAAATATACAGTCAGTTCACTTTACGATCTATTCTGTGAAGCACTTTGAGACATCAGTAAAATGTGAAAAGCGCTATATCAAATGCAAGGATTATTATTATAGTATTATTATTACAGCTGTTTACAACAACAACAAAATTACACTTATCAGGAGGATGTCCCAAGGCTCTGGACAGTCTTTGTGTCAGACCTGAGATGGGGTTGGGGACTGGGAGGGTGGAGGGATGGAAAAGAGATTTGGGGTGATCGATGTGATCATTTGAGACACAGTTTAGAAGATGTGAAAAGCGCTACATCAAATGCAAGAATTATTATTATTATATTATTATAATGTGGGATGGAGTTCCAAAGGGTGAGGGCAGAGAGGCTGATTGGGGTGGGTTGGGCGGCAGACATGGTGCAGGCCGGAGTCCGCTGAGGGCAGTGAGAAGACAAGATGATATGACGTTCACAAACTCTGAACAGGGAGATGATTCACCAGAGGTTTGCTAAATGTATCTCAGACAACAACACGCGGAGCCAAGAGCTTTAAATGTCACTGAATGTCATCGCATGGAGCAATGGCTCAAATAATCTCACAAAGCCATCAGCGCAGAAAGTTACCTGTGGCAGCCTCACTGATCCACAGCTGCCCACCCCACACACATCTCACAACAATTCACAAGATCTATTCATAGCAACATCCCAATTAAAAATAAATCTAAGATCCCAAACACTGTCCGAAAAGCGAAGGCAGTGGGATTAGAGAGCTCCAGTGGGGAGAGAGAGAGAGAGAGAGAGAGAGAAATAGAGCAGGGAATGGGGTTAGAGTAGAGAGCTCCAGTGGGAAAGAAAGTCAGAACTGGGAATGGCATTAGAGTAAGGAACTCCAGTGGGGGAGAGCGAGGGAGAGAGAGCAGGGAATGGAGTCGGAGTATTCCACTGGGGGAGCGAGCACCAGCACAGACGCACTGTGCTAACTGACACCAAATGCTGCTGTGAGTCTAAATTAAGCAGCGAAAGGTTTGATGGAAGTGTTTATTTTATGACAGGAAACAAATCCACCATCTGATGCCATATAACGAGACATGGCTCCAGCAGCGCTGACAGCCCACACGCGCCCCCTGCTGGACACCAGTTGACAGTAATGGCAGTCACAGTGAGTAACTGCAATCACTGTGACAAATATAGTAATAATACTTGCATTTGATATAACGCTTTTCACATTGTATCGGTATCTCAAAGCGCTTCACAGAATATACTGTAAAGTGAACTGACTGTATATTTGTGGGTGAAACGCGGCAGCCAATTGTGCACAGCAGCGTCCCCACATTCGTTTGGATTGAAATTACCAATTTTATTGTATTATTGTAGTTTTTTTGGATGGATTATTATTAGGCGTTAGGGTTAGACCCGAGCTGGGGTCGGGGATGGGGAGGGTGGAGGGAAAGGAAGGGATTTGGGGTGACCGATGGGGAGGGTCAAAGAGGAGGGTCTTGAGGCGAGACTTGAAGGAGGCCAGAGAGGGGGCAAGGCAGAAAGACTGTGGGATGGAGTTTCAGAGGTTGGGGGCAGAGTGGCTGAAGGATCGGCCGCCAATGGAGGGGCGGGTGTGTCAGGGGACATGGAGCGGGCCAGAGACTATTGAGCGAAATCTTTTGGGCAAGTTTCCTTACCCCACAAGCCTGATAATAATACCTCAAGAAAACCCAGTAATAATTTGGTCATTCAATCTACAACTGTTTGTGAGGACGCTGCTGTGCGCAATTGGCTGCCATGTTTCACCCACAAAATATACAGTCAATTCACTTTAAAGTATATTCTATGAAGCGCTTTGAGACGCCTCAAAGCCATGATAATGGATCCACCAATCGACTAACAACCGGGTTGCTACTTAATGCTACATAAACAGAGTTGTGTGGAGTAAGGAAACTGGCCCAATGTTTCACTCTGATCGGGAACTGAAACCAGGTCCTCTCACTTGCGAGGTGAGAGCTCTAACCACTGAGCTACAGCTCTCCACTATTGTAGCATGCGACTGTATCAGGTCATCACATGCTTCAATAATGGAGATTCATGCATTTGCCAACACACAGCACCCAAACCAGTACTCAGCTAACCTGGGAATGTGGACACACAGTGAAGAGGGAACTTTACTATGTCTCAAATCTAACCTGGGAGTGTGGACACAGTGTAGAGGGAGCTTTACTGCGTCTCTAACCCTGACCTGGGAGTGGACGGATGCACAGTGTAGAGGGAGCTTTACTAGGTTTATCAAAGACCGGAAAGAGACAAGTCTGTGTCCTATGAACAAAGAGTTTATTACAGGAACAGTTGCCGCGGTGAGCGTTGCTGAGAGTCAGTCACTGGTGTTTCTCCGGCTGTTTTGCTGGGGTTTGCAGGCCGCTGTCTCACTCTGACAGTCAATCGGGGAATGGTGTCTGTGTGTCAGTGAGCAGTGTGTGAGCGGTGAGGCTCTCAGCGGCCTGTCTGTCCAGTATTCACGTGCAGATGGTGAGGTCCTAAAACAATAAACACACTGAGGTCAGTGGACATTGTGGAGTCCTGCAGCTCAGTGGTTAGAGCGCTCGACTCACAAGCGACAGATCCGGGTTTGATTCCCGGGCAGTTTGGCAAGTTTCCTTACTCCACACGCCTCGATTTACCTAGCAGTAAGGAGGAACCCAATTTTTAGTCAGTAATTCCTTTAATAATTTGTAATAATCTATTTTTAAAAAAATAATGTGAGCAATCAATCCATGACTGTTTGTGGAAACTGCTGGGCGCAATTGGCTGCCGCGTTTCATCCACAAAATACAACAACAACTTGGATTTATACAGGGCCCTCCCTCACTCCACGCTGGGCGGTGTCTCAGACGCTTCCCAATAACAGATCCCGGGGCTGAGCCAGGGGGAGGGGGAGAAAGGTGACCGAAAGCGCAGTCGAAAAGAAAGGTCTTTAATTGAGACCTGAAAGTAGGAAGAGAGGGAGCGAGGGGAAGGGAGTGAGGAAGGGAGTTCCAGAGCCTTGGGGTGTAGTGGCTGAAGGCACGGCCACCGATGGTGGAGCGGAGGATTCGGGGGACGTGGAGGAGGCCAGACCCGGTGGAGCGAAGCCAAAGGGTGCTGTTGTGAGGAGAGAGGAGGTCAGAGAGGTGGGGGGGTGAAGAGGAGTGGAGGGATTTGAAAACCAATATACAGACGCTACACTTTACAGTATATTCTGTGAAGCGCTTTGAGACGTCTCAAAGATGTGATTAGGCTGTGCATCAAATGCAAGGATTATTATATTGTCATTATACCCTGTGCTTTTCGACTCCTGTCCTTGGTTTGAATATGTGAGAGATATTCAGCATGTTACATTGCAGTGTAAAGTGTCCCTCCATCCACCCCAAACTGCAATGAGATGCATTGCGAGGAACATAATAATAATAATAATCCTTGCATTTGATATCTCACTTTTCACATCTTATCGATGTCTCAAAGTGCTTCACAGAATATACTGTAAAGTGAATTGACTGTATATTTGTGGGTGAAACGCGGCAGTCAATTGTGCACAGCAGCGTCCCCACAAAGTCGTGGGTTGAAATGATCAATTTTTATTATTGTGTTTTTTTGGACAGATTATTATCAGGCCTGTGTGTTTGTGTGTGTGGGTGGAGTAAGGAAACTTGCCCAGGGTTTCGCCCAGATTTCCCTGGTTTTGAACACAGGTCTCATGCTTGTTAAGGCAAGTGCTCTAACCACTGAGCTACAGGAGCTCCACATGTTAGCTATATTTATTTTGGGAGTCTTGTTGCATTGGGAATTATTGCCTCTTTGGATGAAAGCAATTGGATGAGGGCAGATTTGACATTATGTTCCACCACTCAGCCGGAAGCCGTATCTAATTTATACGGTTGGACTAACTCTCGATTATTTCTGAAAGCAGCAAAAAATATTCCTCTTTCTTCCACTGTGTTGTCCATTATTGATGTCTTGAATAATAATCACTCCCAAAAAATAATAAATCGGTTATTTTCAACCCCACCCATTTTGCCCACAAATATACAGTCAATTCACTTTACAGTATATTCTGTGAAGCACTTTGAGATGTCTGGAAGATGTGAAAAGCACTATATCAAATGCAAGGATTATTATTATTATTGCTTTTGAATCTCTGGGCACTAAAATACTGATGATGATAATAATAATAATACAGTAAAAGCCCGTTTATCCGTGACCCGATCAACCGTAACTTCCATATAACCGGCACCTCGAAAAAGTCCCCATTCAGATAAGCGGATCTTATCCGGCACAATCGTGGTGGTGCATTTTTTCTCCTGTATCGGCATTTCGGAATGTTGTTGTTAGTGCCTTAAAGTCGCGCTGCCGTTTTTTTCCCTCACGTGACGTCCACCATTGCAGAAGTTATCGATAGACTGTACACCTCCACCCCAGCATCATGGCTTCAAACCAGGCAACTACCAGCAAAGGTGATTTTTAGGTGAATAACAAAGCTCTGTTATTATCTGTTATTATTTAGTCTATTATTAACATGGTATGTGTTAAAATAAGTTAAAAAAATGAGTTGTGTTTTTGTCGTCGGATCCGATCGAATATCCGGCATGCTGTTTAACCAGCATTGGCCAGGTGCTGCATAAACGGGCTTTTACTGTAATGATCCTTCCTTGCATCTGATATAGCCCCTTAACAATCCGTGAGGCAGAATATACTGTAAAATGAATTGACTGTATATTTCTTGTGGGTGAGACGTGGCAGCTAATTTCGACAGCAGTGTCCCACAAACAGTTGTGGATTGATTGACCAACGTTTTGAGTGGAAAGTTATTATTACATCGCCTTGGGACGTCCTCCTGATGTGAAAAGCGCTCTATAAATATAACTTTGCTGTTGTTGTTGTTGACCCTAGAAGGCGATTCGCCCCATTCAACAAACAACTGGGTTCCTAATTACTGCCTGGTAAACAGAGGAGTGTGGAGTAAGGAAACCTGCCCAACGTTTCACCCTGCTCAGGAATCGAGAGAGAGAAAGATACTGATCGGCAGAGAGAGAGAGAGACACTGTCTGAGATAGAGAGACAGAGACAATGTCTGAGAGAGAGACAGAGGAAGAGGGAGAGACTGGCTGGGAGTAACAGACTGTCTGAGGGAGAGACAGAGACAAAGAGAAATACTGAGAGAGAGACTGTCGGAGAGAGAGAGACTGTCTGGGAGAGAGAGAGACTGTCAGACAGAGAGAGAGAGAGAGAGAGAGAGACTGTCGGACAGAGAGAGAGAGACTGTCGGACAGAGAGAGAGAGAGAGAGCGATGTCTCCACAGTGGAACGCGTACCAGAGAGTGGGATCAGCCAGCCATGATGTGTTTGACGAAAGCTGTGTAAAGAGCAGAGAGTCACAGAGATATCATGCTGTCCACTCACCCCGCTCCACAGCCATCCCCCCACCTCCCCCACCACCCCTCAGCTCACACACCCCCACCATCACTAGTCAGGCTTTTAGCTTCTATGCCCCCACCCTTTGGGACTCCATCCCACATTCCCTTCATCTCCCTCCCTCCCTCCCTCCCTCCCCTCCTTCAAGTCACGTCTCAAGACCCTCCTCATCGACCGTGCCTTCGGTCACCCTCATACCCTCCACCCTCCCTGTCCCTCTGTCCCTACCCCCACCCTCCCTACCCCTCCCTGCTCTCCCCACCCTCCCTGCCCCCCACCCTCACTGCCCCCCCCACCCTCACTGCCCCCCCCACCCTCACTGCCCCCCACCTTCACTGCCCCCCACCCTCACTGCCCCCCACTGCCTGTCACTGCCCCGTCACTGCACCTCACTGTCCCTCACTGCCCCTCACTGCCTGTCACTGCCCCTCACTCCCCGTCACTGCCCCTCACTCCCCATCACTGCCCCTCACTGCCTGTCACTGCCCCTCACTGCCCATCACTGCCCCTCACTGCCCTTCACCGCCTGTCACTGTCCCTCACTCCTGGTCACTCTCGGTCACTCCCAGTCACTCACCCTCGTAGTTGATGCAGCCGTTAGCATCTTCCTGTCCGGCCATCAGCTGCTCAACCTCATCTTCTGTCAACTTCTCACCTGGTTCATGGTCACACACAGGGTTACACACACACACACACACACAGGTTTACATACACATGCACAGCAACACACATAGTGGCATGCACACAGCATCACACACACATGGTTACACACCTACTCACACACAGTTACACACACACACACACAGTTACACACACACACATAGTTACACACACACACACAGAGTTACACACACACACAGAGTTACACACACCCACAGAGTTACACACGCACACGGGGTTACACACGCACACGGGGTTACACACACACACACACAGAGTTACACACACACACACAGAGTTACACACACACACAGAGTTACACACACACACGCACAGAGTTACACACACACACACACACACAGAGTTACACACACATGGGGTTACACACATACAGGGTTACCACACACATAGGGTTACACACACACAGCGGCACACACACAGGACCAAACTCACAGAGCATCAGTGTCACATACCCACAGTGTCAAACACACACAATGTCTCACACACCCTCAGCATTACAGACACACGTCACACATGCGCACAGTGTTACACCGCATCACACACACAATGTCTGACACACAGCATCACACACACACACTGCTCGCCACCCCTGCCCTGCCAGCCTCCCCCCCACCTCCACGTACCCAGAGTGGCCAGCACGTGACGAAGCTCAGCCCCCATCACTGTGCCGTTGCCCTCCTTGTCAAACACCCTCAGACCCTCCACAAAGTCCTCATACGTCCCCTGGTCCTTGGCTTTGCAGATATGCTGATGCATCGGCAGAAATGTGTCAAAATCAATCATCTTCACACCCATATCTGTAAAGACACAGACACACACACAGACAGACACACACAGAGAGACATTCACACAGACACACAAAGATACACAAATACAGACACACACAGATACAGTCAGACAGATAGACACACATACACAGACAGACAGAGACTGTGAGGACCTGACATTTATAGCCACATTCACCCCCGCCCCGGCTCCTCACTCCCCAGCCAGACCTCGCCCTCTGCCCTCTCCTCACTCCCTCCATCACCCTCCAGCCACCCCACCTCCCCCACAGTCTGAAACTCTCAGATAAACCCGAAACGCGGCAGCCAACTGCGCACAGCAGTGTCCCACAAACAGTCATGGGTTGAAAATGACCAATTTTATTATTGTGGGTTTTTGGAGGGATTATTATTAGGCATGTGTGTAGAGTAAGGAAAATTGCCCATGGTTTTGCCCTGATCTGCCTGGGTTCAACCACAGGTCTCACGCTTGTAAGGCAAATGGTCGAAAAAAAAGGTCTTTAGCCGAGACCTGAAGGTAAGAAGAGAGGGGGCGAGGCGGACGGAGTGAGGGAGGGAGGGAGTTCCAGAGCCTTGGAGCATAGTGGCTGAAGGCACGGCCGTCGAGGGTGGAGCGAAAGATTTGGGGGAAAGGAGGAGGCCAGACCCGGTGGAGCGAAAGCAACGGGTGCTGTTGTGAGGAGAAAGGAAAGGGAGTCAATGTTTCGGGTCCATGACAACTGCGTCAGAACGTGCGTTGTGGACCCTAAACGTTGACTCACTTTCCCTCTCTCCGTAGATGCTGCCTGACCTGCTGAGTGTTCCCAGCCATTTCTGTTTGTGTTTCAGATTTCCAGCATCTGCAGTATTTTGCAATTTGTTTTTACTTAAGAAATAGGAGCAGGAGTAGGCCATTCAGCCCCTCGAGCCTGCCCTGCCATTTAATAAGACCATGGCTGATCTTCTAACCTAATTCCATTAGCCCCCCATATACCCATATCCCTTAATCGCTCTCCCATACTTTCCCATTCCCAATCCTATAATAATAATAATCCTTGTATTTGATATAGTCCTTTTCACATCTTATCGACATCTCAAAGCGCTTCACAGAATATACAACAGTGTCCCACAAACAGTCGAGGATTGAAATTACCAATTTTATTATTGATTTTTTGGGGGGGATTGATTATTATTAGGCGTATGTGTGTGTGTGTGGAGTAAGGAAACTTGCCCAAGATTTCGCCCTGACCTGCCTGAATTTGAACACAGGACTCACGCTTGTAAAGCGAGTACTCTAACCACTGAGCTACAGGACTCCAATCCTAATCCTAGTATTAATCCCAATCCCATTCCCAGCCCCTCTCCCAGCCAGTCTCCCAACCGGGGGCTCACTAACTCCCATAGCTGCTCAGCTGCCCCCCCCACCAGTGTGTGGTAGCCATTACCTTCTGGCTTGGGCTTCCCCAGGACCTTCATGACCTCAGCGTTGGTGGGGTTCTGCCCCAGCGCCCGCATCACGTCCCCGCACTGAGCAAACGTGATCTTCAGCTCCGACGATGCCGTCCGGTCAAACAGCATGAAGGCCTCCTTAAAGTCTGTACAGACACCAACACACACAGTCACAGAGGTTCACACACACAGATACACACACACACAGACTAAGATACACACACACTGAGATATACAGTACAGTATATATACTCACAGACTGAGATACACACGTATAGACTCACTCACACACACAGAGTGAGATACACACACACACAGAGATTCACACACACACACACAGACTGAGATACATACACACACACTGAGATTCACACACACACACAGACTGAGATACATACACACACACACACACAGACTGAGATACACACACACACTGAGATATACAGTTCAGTATATATACTCACAGACTGAGATACACACGTATAGACTCACTCACACACACACAGACTGAGATACATACACACACACTGAGATTCACACACACACACACAGACTGAGATACATACGCACACACTGAGATCCACACACACACATACACAGACTGAGAAACATATACGCAAACACACACAGACTGATACACACACAGGCTAAGATACACACACACACACAGGGTCGCAGATACACAAAGTCACACATGTATATATATATATATATACATACTCAAATACACACAGTCACACATGTATATATATATACATACTCAGATACACACAGTCACACACACACTCAGAAATTGTCGGCCAGGACACCGCGAGAGAGAGAGAAACTCCCTTTGTGACACTCTCTGTCTGTCTGTGTCTCTCCCCCCAGCGCTGCACTGGAGCCTCAGCCTGGACTGTGAGCTCAGAGAGAGGGGGGGGGCTGACCTGGGGTGAGGGAGAGCGAGGCTGAGCGGAGTGAATGAGGGTTAGTAGTGAATGCCTTACCTTCAATCTGCTCAGCCGTGAACTCAATCTGCAGAACAAAGGAGACAGGAATTAGTCAATAAGAGATGCCTTTACTGCCCTCGCTCAGCCTCCCTCTGTCCCCTCACTCCCTCTGTCTCCTCCGTCCCTCAGCCTCTCCCCTCCCTCCCAGCCTCTCCCTCGGGTGGGGTGGGGGGGGCAGAGTGTGTGTTGAGGGGTGGGGGGGAAGGGGCCCAGAGTATATGTTGGGGGGGGGAGCCCAGAGTGTGTGTTGGGTGGGGGGGGAGTGCTGATGAGCCAGGCTGCCCTTCCAGGTCCTGCTGATGAGCCAGGGCTGGGGCTGTGCTGTCATCAGCAGCGCGAGAGAGAGAGAGAGAGAGCCCTGGATATACTGCAGACCTCAGCCTGGCTCAGGAACCGGGGACTAGAGATGGGGGTATGGGGAGGGGGTTTGGGGGCTGAGGGGAGGATATTTGGGGGGGTGAAGGGAGGGAGTTTGGTGGGTGAGGGGAGGGGGTTTAATGAGTGACACTCACCGCAACGCTCTTTGGGTCAAATTCTGGCTCTTTTGGGGGCTCGGGCTCGGGAGGTTTGACTTCCTTCTTGGGCTCCTCTTTCTCCTTCTTTGGGTCCGGTTTCTTTGGTGGCATCTTCACACAGAGAGAGAGAACGAGAGAGAGAGAGAGAAAGAGAAAGCACAGAAGACAGAGAGCAAGAGGGAGACAAAGCGAGATGAAACAGTGCACTAGAGAGAGAGAGAGAGCGGAGGAGGGAGGGGGAAGGAGAGAGCGAGAGAGAGAGAGAGAGAGAGAAAGGCAAGGAGGCAGGCCGGACAGCAGAGAATGGCAGATGACCTCTAAGCTGCCTTTTATCCTCGGCGGCTCACGTTATCAGAGCAGCCACATTCCTGCCCACAATGGACACTCACTATAAATGGAAGAAACATGCACTGGGTCCCAGAACAGCTGAGCTGGTATTGTTACTGTCAGCCACACACCACACAGGAGCTGTCTGTCACTCACACACATGCACCATCTCACTCACTCACTTGCTCGCTCACACACACAAACTCATACACAATCTCACTCACTCACACTTCCCACTCACATACACACACACATTGTGGGACGCTGCTGTGCGCAATTGGCTGCTGCTTTTCGCCCACAAATATACAGTCAATTCACTTTACAGTATATTCTGTGAAGCGCTTTGAGACAGTCTAGAAGACATGAAAAGCCCTATATCAAATGCCAGGATTATTATTATAATACTCCTCACTCACTTACCCTCCCTGACACACACACATGCATACAAACACAATCTCACTCACTCTCCTCACTCATATACACACACCCTCCCTCACACACACATGCACAATCTCACTCACTCACACTCCCCACTCACATATACACACCTCTTCCTTCACACACATACTCATTCACCTATATACACACCCTCTTTCTCACACACACTCAATCACTCTACTTGCTCCCACACACTCTCACACTCCTCATTCACATAGATACACACCTTCCCTCACACACACACTCCTCACTCACATAGACACACACCCTCTCTCACACACACTCACTCACTCCACTCACTCACACACACTCATACACGCTTGCTCGTACACTCACTCCGCTCGCTCACACACACTCACACACAATCTCACTCACACTCCTAATTCCCATAGACTCTCCCGCACAGATACTCACTCACTCACCTCACCAACAAGAACAACAAAATTACACTTGTATAGCGCCTTATATGTCAGGAGGATGTCCCAAGGCACTCAACATTCACTGCTTCAGACCTGAGCTGAGGATGGGTGGGGTGGGACTTCGAGAACATCGAAGAGGAGAATCTTGAGGCGAGACTTGAAGGAGGCTAGGGAGGGGGTGAGACGGAGGGACTGCGGGATGGAGTTCCAGAGGTTCGGGGCAGAGTGGCTGAAGGCTCGCCCACCAATGGTGGGGCGGGTGGGTCAGGGGACGTGGAGCAGGGCAGAGCCTGCTGAGCGGAGGGAGGGGGCAGGTTGGCAAGGGGATAGGAGGTCAGGCATGTAGGGTGGGGTGAGGTTATGGAGGACTTTACATGTGAGGACCAGGATCTTGAATTGGATCCACTGGGTGATGGGGAGCCAATGGAGTCGGGCGAGGATGAGGGAGATGGGGTCACGGAGTTTGGAACGGTAGAGGACACGGGCCACAGAGTTCTCGATTATCTGCAGCCTGTGGAGGGAGGAATTGGGAAGGCCAACCAGCAAGGCGTTTGGGTAATCGAGCCGGGATGTAATGAAGGCGTGAATGAGGGTTTCAGCGGCTTTAGGGGTGAGGTAACGGTGGAGTTGGGAAATGTTGTGGAGGTGGGGAAAGGCAGAACAAGTCATGGCTTGGATGTGAGGGAGGAAAGACAGTTGAAGGTCGAACAAGACACCTAGGTTCCTGACTGGCTTGGTGAGGTCAGACCCTATACACTCACAGCTCCTCAGAGCCAGATCTGGAGAATACTAGTAATAATAATCTTGCCATTTGATATAGAACGTTTCACATCTTCTAGACTGTGTCTCAAAGCGCTTCACAGAATATACTGTAAAGTAAATTCACTGTATATTTTGTGGCCAACACGCAGCAGCTAATTGCGCACAGCAGCGTCCCCACGAACAGCCGTGGATTGAAATGAACAGTTTATTAGTTTTTATTTATTTTGAGGGATGATTATTTGGAGTAAGGAAACTTGCCCAAGGTTTTGCCCTGCCTGGAATCGAGCCCAGGTCTCTCGCTTGTGAGGTGAGTGCTCTAACCACTGAGCTACAGGACTCCAGCATCCATTTTCTCTCCTTCTCTTCCCCTTAATCCCTCCATCCCTTTGTCCCTTTTTCCTAATATCCTTTTCTCCCCTTCCCCCTTTCTGACCATCCTACTTGGGAGTGAGGTGGTGGGGGTGGGGGGGGGGAGGGAGGCAAGTGGGGTCCTCAGGGCTGACTGACCCCAAGACGATATGCCTGGCAATGGAATATCAGAATCCAGCCTCCCACCACCATCCCTGTGACGGTCTCTAGTCCCCAGTTCCTGAGCCAGGATGAGGTCTGCGGTATATCCAGGGCTCTCTCTCTCACTCACTGCTATTGACAACACAACCCATAGCCCTAGCTCATCAGCAGGACCTGGAAAGGCAGAACAGTCACTGCGGGCAGGGAATCCTCCCACTACAGCTCCTGTTAACCCTGCAAGTTAAAGCACTAACTAACTAACTAACTAACTAATGGGGAGGGTGGTCCTAGGTGGACAAGCTGTGGGAAAGCTTGGCCAGACAGTGCTCTCAATTGCCAAGCTATTGTGTGAGTTTAGCTGGTTAGACTCCAGCAGTTACCCCAACACTCACTCTGGGCTCCCCCCCCAACACACACTCTGGGCTCCGCCCCCCCCCCCCCCCCCCCAACAGGTCTTGAAACCTGCGTCAAATACTCTCTGGAATTAGATAAACAGGGGGGGAGAGAGAGAGAGAGCACATTCCATTCCATTCCATTCCAACAGACTATCTCTGGGATTTCCATGTGTGGTTGGGATGTGTGGAATTCTTAGTTGGGTTTGAAGACTCTTAAGCAACAGTGATGGGTTTCTGTGTGTGTCACACAGCTGGACTGGCCAACAAAAAATGCTTCCAGACATCAAATGGGTGTGAGGCAGCATGGCTCCAGGAGGCAGTTCCAGAGAGTGGGAGCATTTTTATTATCTTCATTATTATTAACTTGGAGTCTCAGTGGTTAGAGCTTTCACCCCACAAACCCCCTGGGTTTGATTCCCAGGCACGGCAAAACCTTAGGCAAGTTTCCTTACTCCACACGCCTCTGTTTAGGCCCTCTGAGACGCCATCCAGCGTGGAGGGCGCTATATAAATCGAAGTTGTTGTTGTAAGTTGTTGTTTACCCAGCAGTAAGTAGGAACCCGATTGTTAGTCAATTAGTGGATCACTTTTCCTGGGGTAATAATCCTTTCCAAATAGATAATCATAATAATTTGGTCACTCAACCCACGGCTATTTGTGGGACGCTGCTGTGAGCAATTGGCTGTCGCGTTTCGCCCACAAAAATATACAATTCGCTTAACTGTATATTCTGTGACACGCTTTGAGATGTCTCAAAGACGTGATGAGGCGCAAAATCAAATGCATGGATTAATAAAACTCTTCAAACCCTCTCCCTAAAGCCACCAAACCCATCAACATCCTCTACCGCCCCTGGAAGAAAATCTCCCCACAATCCCTCTCCCCAGCCCTGGAGTCACCTGAACCCCTCCCTCTCTGGCCCACCTCCCACGCTGACCTATCCTCCTCCTTCATTCTCCTCCACACCACCCACTCAGCTATCCTTGATGCCCTTGACTCCCCCTCACCTCCCGAACTTCACCTTGGTTCACCAGTCACCTTCACTCCCTCAAATCCAGCCTAATGGTCCATCAGTGTATCTGGTTGGATTACACCAAAACTTACCGCTCCACTCTGGTCTCCACCAAATCGTCCTTCTACAACAAAATAATATTGGAGGCCAAGAGCAACCCCAGGCACCTTTTCTCCACAACCAACCAGCTCCTCCATCCACACCTCCACATGCCTCAGCCATTCTTTCCTCTAACTCCCACTGTGAGGAGATGCTGGACTTGAAGATTGAGGTGAGAGGAGAGGCGGTGGAGGAGGATTGAGTGGTTCAAAGGTGGCAGAGAGGTAGAAGAGGCAGAGAGAGCCCTGGTCACAGATGGACAAGATGTCTACCCATCCCTGGAGTCATCTGAACAATCCCTATCCATCCACACTTTCAAACCTGTCTCCCCCTCCTCTGTAATCACCACCATATCCTCTATGAAGCCCTGCTCCCTTAACCCCATCCCCACCTTACCTCCCTCCTCGACCCCCTACTCTCTGACACTATCAATCTCTCCTTTTCATCTGGTACCATTCCCAACACCTCAAAACAGCCACAATAACCCCCATCCTCAACAAACCTTCCCTGGACACATCCCTTCTCTCCAATTACCGGCCTTTTCTTTCCAAGGTCCATGAAAGAATTGTTGCTTCGCTCTTTCCTCTTCTCCCACTCCCTCCATGAACCTCTCCAATCGGATTTTTGTGTTGCTCACAGCATGGAAACTGTCTGGTCAAGGTCACATATGACACCTTGTCCATCTGTGACCAGGGCTCTCTCTGCCTCTTTGACCACTCTGCCGCCACACGCCTCTTTGATATCGTGGACCACTCAATTCTCCTCCATCACCTCTCCTCTCACCTCAACCTTCAAGGTTCTGTCCTTGACTGGTTCAGATCCTACCTGTCACACTGTCTCCACTTTGTCTCTGCCAACGGTTTCTTTTCCAACCCCCATACAGTCCCATGGGTGTGCCTTTGGGCTCTGTCCTCGGTCCCCTCCTCTTCACCCTCTACATGCTCCCCTTCGGTGGCATCATCGGCTGACATGGGGTCAATTCCATATGTACACAGGTGGCACCCAACTCTATCTTTCTGCCTCCGCTCTCAATTCAAGGACTTCCAGCCACCTGATTCCTGCCTGTCCAACATTGAGCCCTGGATGAGAGGCAACTTTCTACAGTTGAATGTCAGCAAGACCGAGGCCCTCTTGATTGGCTTGCGCCAGAGCCTCCACACCTCAGACACCAGCATCCAGGGCTGCACTTTCCACCTCACCAAGCCAGTCAGAAACCTTGGTGTCTTGTTGACCCTGAATTGTCCTTTCTCCTCTATATCCATGCCATGACCAGCACAGCCATCCACTACCTCTGCAACATCACCTGTCTCCGCCACTGCCTCACCCCTCAGGCCGCTCAGACAAACCCCTCAGACAAACATTTGTGCGAGTGTTTCACACTCGCACAGATGTTTGTCACCTCGCCCGGCTCCACAGGCTCCACAATCCTCAGAGGATAGAATTCAAGATCCTCATCCTCACGGGCTGCTGACTCCCTATGAACCTCCCCGTCCCCTCCATGTCCCTCCCCAACCACCATACCATCGACAGACGGGGTTTCAGCTTCTCTACCTCACACTCTGGAACTCCATCCCACAATCCCTTTGCCTTGCTCCCTCCCTCACCTCCTTCAAGACTGGTCTCAAGAAATCGTCTTTTTGACACTGCCTTCAGTCGGCCTCCTACCCTCTCTGCCTCCCTCATCCCAACACTGCACCCTGCACCCCCACTATTTTTGACCCCAGACTGTTCAGTGCCTTGGAACGTCCTCCAGATGTGAAAGGCGCTCTACAAATGCAATTTTGTTGTTGTTTTGTTGTCCTTTTATTATTGGTTAGAGCACTCACCTTAAAGCATGTGATCTGTGTTCAAATCAAGGCAGATCAGGGCGAAAGCTTGGGCAACTTTCTTTACTTCACACACCTAATAATAATCCCTTCAAACAAAAACACAGTAATAAAAATTGGTCATTTTAATCCACAACTGTTTGTGGGACATTGCTGTGCGCAATTGGCAGCCTCGTTTCGCCCACAAATATATAGTCAATTCACTTTACAGTATATTCAGTGAAGCGCTTTGAGATGTCGATAAGATGTGAAAAGCGCTTTATCAAATACAAGGATTATTATATTATTATATCAAATGCAAGGATTATTCTTATTATTAATGTTAAACCAGAGAGATTGTTAAAGGACTGAACAGCGAGGCAGACACCCTCTGTTCTCATCAATCTCAGCGTCAATCTGACTGCAAAGTTACATCAAAGTCACACAAAGACATTCCATGCCTACCCACCACCCCCCAGCGCCCGCCTCCCCCTGGGATAGAGCAGAAATAGCCTATCTCTTGCTCAGCCCTATTTAGGCTGTTTCTTGCAGCCGACACCTGGCATTTGTCCTGAGACTGTCCCTGAGATTGACGAGAACAGAGGGTGGCTGCTGTCCTACCTCCCCCCACTCCACCTCCCACCACCCCACTCCCCAGTCAGTGACCTTCCGTGTCGCACAGCGAGGGCTCCGGCCTTCACACTTACTGCTGGAGATATCAGCTTCCCTCACAGACCCTATATCTCCCCCCTTTGCAGGCCTCCCACCCCCACTCCCCCTCTTATCACCAGCTACACACAAACACCCATGGAAATTCCAGTAGTGCTTACTATCAAACCACATATGTGCTTATCGGTGTCTCTTTGTGTGTGTGAGTCTCTGTGTGGCCCTCCCTTGCCTCCTTCTAGGCCGGTCTCAAGACCGTCTTCTTCGACCGTGTCTTCAGTCGCCCTCCTAACCTCTCTGCCCTCTCTCATCCCAATCCTGCTCCGGTCCTGACCCTGACTGTTCAGTGCCTTGTGACGTCCTCCCAACGTGTAAGACGCTCTGCAAATGTAATTTTGTTGTTGGCTCTGCCTGCTCTATGTCCCCCGACCCACCCACCCCCCCATTGGTAGGCGAGCTTTCAGCCACTCTGCCCCCAACCTCTGGAACTCCATCCCGCAGTCCCTCCGCCTCGCCGCCTCCCTGGCCTCCTTCAAGTCTCACCGAAGGACTCTCCTCTTCGACAGATCCGTCGGCAACTCCCAGTCCTCCTAATGCAAATGTAATTTTGTTGTTGTTGTGTGTGTCTGTGTGTATGTCTGTGTCACTTTGCATGGTTGAGTCCTCACCTTCAAGGCCCTCCAAAGCCTCGCCTCCTTCTACCTCTCTGACCTGCTAATCACCCCTACCAACCTGTCCACTCCCTCTGCTCGGCAGGCTCAGGCCTGCTCCACTTCACCCACCCAGCCCAGCCCACCATTGACAGTCGGGCCTTCAGCCTCACCTCCCCCACATTATGGAACTCCATCCATCCATCCATCCATCCCACAGTCCCTTTGCTTCACTTTGCCCCTCCCTCTCTTCCTTCAAGACCTTCCAGGATTATCAATGGCAAACTACATGGTCTTATCTGATCAGGCTCCAGTTAACCCAACACACACCCGGGGCTCCACAAGACTCTGGCGAGGCTTGTCAAGCCCAGAGTGTGTGTTGGGGTTAACTGGTAAAACCACACATTCCATTCCATTTCAGTCTTGATAATACATGAATGTGGAACTGTATCTGTCTCTTGTGTGGAGAGCCTTAATCACAGGAATGGGTTTCTAACTGTGTCAAACTCACTCTGAAAGCAGGTCATTCTATATAGATATACAAGATTCCCCCTTCCATCAAAGAAAACACATAGGAACATAGGTATTAGGAGCAGGAGTAGGCCATTCAGCCCCTCGAGCCTGCCCTGAGATTCAATAAGATCATGGCTGATCTTCTAACCTAACTCCCTCTGCCCGCCTTATTCCCCATTTCCCTCTATACCTGGATTAACACTGAATCATACAATTTTACAGCACAGAAGGCCATTTGGCCCACCATGCCAGTGCCAGCTGTTCAAAAGAGCTACTAACTAGGCCCACTCCACCACTCTTGTAAATTTTTCCTCCCCAACAGAGTCCTGTAGCTTAGTGGTTAGAGCATTCGTCTTACAAGCGTAAGATCTGGGTTCAATTCCTGGTCAGGGGGAAAGCTTGGGCAAGTTTTCTTACTTCAAACGCCTGATAATAATCCCTCAAAAAAACAATAACTAATTGGTTATTTCAATGTTCTGTTTGTGGGGACGTTCCTCTGTGCAATTGGCTGCCACGTTTCTCCCACAAATATACAGTCAATTCATTTTACAATATATTCTATGAAGTGCTTTGAGACATCTAGAAGACATTAAATGCAAGGATTATTAATATTATTCTTACCTATCCAATTCGCTTTTGAAAACTACTATTGAATCTGTTTCCACCCTCTTTCATCCCTGACCGCATCAACTTTCTGGGTAAAATAATTTCTCCTCATCTCCCTTCCGGTTCTTTTGACAATTATCTTGAATCTATGTGCTCTGGTTACTAACCGACCCACCCACCAAGGAAACAGTTTCTCTATCGAAACCTCTCATCATTTTGATCACCTCTATTAAATCTCCCCCTTAACCTTCTGCTCTAAGGAAAACAATCCCAGCTTCTCTAGTCTCTCCACATAACTAAAGTCCCTCAATCCCTGGTACCATTCTGGTAAATCTCCTCTGCACCCTCTCCAAGACCTTTATATCCTGCCTAATGCGTGGCCTAACAGCAATGCTTTTACGCGTACCCTGTAGCTAAGTGGTTAAAGCACTAGCCTTGCAAGCAAGAGAACCTAGGTTTGATTCCCAGGCGGGGCAAAACCTCAGGCAAGATTATTTATTCCACACACCTGTTTGTCTAGCAGTAATGAGGAACTGGGTTGTTAGTCAATCCAGGGGTAATAATCCCTTCAAAAATGTTTCACTGAAGAAAATATGGGTTAATAAAGGAGCCATTGAGTTTTTTGATGAGGTAACGGAGAGGGTGGATGAAGGTGATGCAGTTGATGGGAGTTTATATGGATTTTCAAAAGGTGTTTGATAAAACTACAACTTTGATTTATATTGTTGTGAGGAGAGAGGTCAGAGAGGTAGAGAGGTGCAGAGGAGTGGACGGCTTTAAATATAAGAGTGAGGATCTTGAAATCGATCCTCTCAGGGACAGGGAGCCAGTGCGGTCTGCCAGGGACCGGGATAATCAGGGAGTGGAGTTTGGTGCGGGTGAGAATGTGAGCGGTGGAGTTCTGTATGAGCTGGATTTTATGAATGGTAGCAGAGGGGAGACCGGCGAGGAGGGCATTTGAATAGTTCAGGCGAGAGGTGACAAAGGCATGGACCAGAGTTGAGCGACTTGTGAACAAAAGAGAGGCCCACAATATTAAAGGGACAGTGGCAGCATGGATACAGAACTGGCTGGGAGACAGAAAGTAGAGAGTGGTGGTGAACGGTTATTGTTCTGATTGGAGGGAAGTGTGCAGTGGTGTCCACCAGGGGTTGGTGTTGGGACTATTGCTGTTTGTGGTCTATATAAATGACCTGGACAACAACATTTATAGAGCCTTTCACGTCGGGAGGACATCCCAAGATGCTGAACAGTCAGGTCGGGACCCGAGCTGGGGGGGGCGTGGGGGGGGGGGGAAGAGTTAGGAGGGAAGCAGAAGGCACGGTCAAAAAGGAAGTTCTTGAGACTTGAAGGAGGAAAGAGAGGAAGTGGGGCAAAGGGATTGCGGGATGGAGTTCCATAGTGTGGGAACAGAGAGGCTGAAAGCTGGACTTGGGTTTAGGGAGCACAATTTCCAAGTTTGCAGACGATACGAAGCTGGGACAAGTAGTAAACAGTGAGGAGGATAGTAGTCGACTGTAAGGACACAGATAGACTGGTAAAATGGGCAGACACGCGGCAGATGACGTTTAACGTGGATAAATACAAAGTGATGCATTTTGGAAGAAAGAATGAGGAGGGGCAGTATAATAAGCTGATGGTAGAATCTTAAAGTGGGTGAAGGAACAGAGAGACCAGGAGGTTCATATAATAATCCTTGCATTTGATATAGCGCTTTTCACATCTTATCAATGTCTCAAAGCGCTTCACGGAATATTTTGTAAAGTGAATTAACTGTATATAAATAGATCTTTGAAGGTGGCAGGATAGGATAGGTAGATAAAACTGTTTCAAAAAGCATATGGGATGGTAGGCTTTATAAATAGGGGCATAGAGTACAAAAGTCAGGAAGTTCTGATGAATTTACTTAACAGTCTCTGCTTTGAGGCGTCTCGAAGACATGATAAGGCGCCGTATCAAATGCAAGGATTATTATTATCATGATAACTCCCTTTTACACTCTATGCCTCTAAAGTCAAGGATTTTTTTGAGTGTATGTGATCATCCTCTAGATGTAATTACGGGGTCGGGGACAGGGGACATTAGACGTGTGGAGTCCTGTAGCTCAGCATTAGAGCACGTCTTGGAAACGTGAGATCTGTGTTCGAATCCAGGCAGGTCAGGGCGAAACCTTGGGCAAGTTTTCTTACTCACACATACACACACACGTCTAACAATAATCCCTCAAAAAAAAACACAATAATAAAATTGGTCATTTTAATCCACGGCTGTTTGTGGGGACGCTGCTGTGCGCGATTGGCTGCTGGGTTTCACCCACAAATATACAGTCATTTCACTTTACAATATATTCTGTGAAGCTCTTTGAGACGTCTGTCTAGAAGATGTAAAAAGCGCTACATCAAGGATTATTATATTTATTATATCCTGTCAAGTGCTTTGAGATGTCTCAACAATGTGATAAGGCTCTGTATCAAACGCAAGGATGATTATTATTATTTGTATTATTATTATTAATAATCACACAGATTGAGACCCAGACACACAAAGTCCTGTACAAACACAGCATTTACTTCAGTTACAGAATTCACATTTGACTTTGAAACAGTTTATAAAGTTTTTGATCGCTCGTCACAGACAATTCACACACACGGGGTGGGGGGGAATCGGGACACTTTGGCTGTGGCCACATTCACATATATATATATACATACACACAGCCTTGCCTCCCCCGCCACCGCCCTCACACACTCCACCTCACACACAGTCCCCCTAATGCAGTGTTAAATGGTAATGGCGGGAGGGGGTATCAAACCTCCCACCCCCCCACAAACACAGCCTCTCACACATACACAGCCCCACCCCTACTCCACTCCACTCCATGCACATGGCCCCACATCCGATACATGCATACACATACATACACCCTCAAACAGCCCACCCCCCACCAACCCCCACACACATACATACATACATATATATACATATACACACACACACAGCAGCCCCACCCTTACTCTCAGTCTCATGCACTCTCCTTCCTCCTACCACCCCCGCAAATAGCCCCCACCATTCAGACACACACACAGATGATATCTATACATACACACCCAGCAGCCCCCTTCCCCACTCTCAGTCTCGTGCACTCTCCCTCCCCCCTCCCCCTCCCCCCCACGCCCACAAACAGCCCGCACTGTTCATGGATGTGCACGCACAGACACACTCACCGCTCAGCCTCACCTCTCCCCCCCCACCCCCCACCATCAGAGCCGCCCCTACCCCTACCACCCCCCCATCTGAAGCTCCGATGGTTGGAAAGATTCCCCAGGGGATGTGTGGTGGATGGTGGGGGGGGGAGGGGGAGAGAGGGGGATCGAGTGTGAGGGGAGGGGGAGGCCGGGGTCAGATGGTGAGGAGGGGAATACAACCCACCCCTACCCCCCCCTCGTGGCAGACCATGGGCGCCATGAAACTCCAGCGGTTGGACTCAGAGTCATACATCTCCACCGAGCTGAGGTTGGACTGCCCGTCGTAGCCGCCGATGGCGTAGAGACGGCCACAGTTGGGGACGAGAGAGACTCGACTGCGCCGGGTGCTCATGGTGGTGATCAGGCTCCACTGGTCACCGGCCGAGCTGTAGACCTCCGCGGCGCTCAGGAAACCCGAGCCGTCATAGCCACCGCACACGTACATCTGGCTGCCCAGCGCCGCAGCCCCGTGACGGCAACGCTTGTTAAACATGCTGCTCACAGGGTACCAGGCTGCCGTGTGCTGATTATAGTACTCCACCTGCCCAGAGAGAGACAGCGAAAGTGTCACAGTGAGAGAGATTCACAGTGAGAGAGAGTCACACAGTGAGAGAGAGTCACAGTGAGAGTGAGTCACAGAGTTTAGTTGCCAGTGTAGTGCAGCGTCCCCCAGTGGCCAGTGGTTGAATCACCATCACCTGTCATTTTCCTGTTTACCTGCTGTGGCTTTACCACATGCTGGTCACTGGGAGAGCGAGAGACCTGGGGGGGGGGGGGGGGTCAAAAGCTAAGACTCGGAGGTTGGGGGGGAGGGGGTCAAAGACTCAGGCTCGAGAGGTGGGGGGGGGGGGGGAAATGGACTGACCGTGTTGAAGATCTGGAGCCCATCGTGACCCCCTGACACATAGATGCGTCCCTCAAACACAGAGACCCCAGAAGCACTGCGACACGCACTCATAGGGGTGACCTCAGTCCATCTGTGGGGGGAGAACAGGTCAGACTGTAGCCCAGCAACAGCACAGCCCACAATTTAGCAGAGCTCTGTGTGTGTATGTGCTTGTGTGTGATGCATGTATGCAGTGTTGGTGTATATGTGTATAATATGTGGGTGTGAGTGTATGTATGGTGTGTGTGATGTGTGTGTTGGTGTGTGCTGCATGTGTGTTGGTGTGATGTTGGGTGTGATGTGTGTGCTGCTTGTGTTCTGTGTGCGTGATATGTGTGTGCGTTGATGTGTGGGTGTGATATGTGTGTGTGATGTGTATGTGATACGCGTGTACTGTGTGCGTTGGTGTGTGTGTGTGCTTGTGATGTGTGAGTGCGCCTATGGCTAAACTCTGTACCCCCATCACACAGGTCCTCGCCAGGCTCCACTGGGTTTCTCACTCGGTTTCGAATCCCTTCGTACCCTCCACACCTCCTCCTCTCTGACCTGCTTACCCCATCACTTAATCCCCCGCACCCCTCCACTGCCTCTGCTCGGTTGGCTCTAACCGCTCGTTCGTCCCTCGTCCCTCCACTCCACGATCGATCACCGTGCCTTCAGCCACAACACTCTGTAACTCTCTCTTAATCCTTCCAACTGCTCCCCCCCCTCCCTCAACCTCCCTCACTCCATTGCTCCCTCCATCCCCACCTTCAAATCCCGCCTATTTGATGGTGTTTACTGTCACTTCTCCCCTCCCTCTCCCCCTGTCACCTCTCTCCTCCCTCTCCCCCTGGCTCAAGATCAGACTCCCTCAATGTCTAGCGCTCTGGGACTCCACCCCACGTGTACTGTTCTGTGTAAATGTGACTTGTTGTTGTAGTTGATGTTGTGGGGGTGGGTTTTTGAAGACCACGTACTTGTCGGCCTCTGGGGAGTAACATTCCACGGAGCTCAGGGAGCAGATTCCATCATAGCCACCGCACACATAGATATGTCCATCCATCACCGCGGTCCCCATAGCACTGAGGGCACAGACACACACTCAGCCAGAGCTCAACCACCCCCACACTACCCCCCAACCCAACCTCCCCCTACCCACTCTCTCACACACACATACACAATAACAACAACATTACATTTGCAGAGCGCTTTTCACGTCAGGAGGTCGCTGAACAGTCAGGGGTCGGGTCCCGAGCATAGGGGAGAGGATGCGATAAGTTTGTGATGAGGGAGGACAGAGAGGTAGGAGGACGGCTGAAGGCACCGTCGAAGAGCAGGGTCTCGAGACCGGCCTTGAAGCAGGAGAGGGAGGGAGGGAGGCGAAGGGACTATGGGATGGAGTCCCAGAGTGTGGGGGCAGAGAGGCTGAAAGCCCGTTCATCAATGGTAGGGCGGGTCGGGCAGGGAACATGAAGCAGGCTGGAGCCCACTGAATGGAGTGGGCGGGGAGGGTCATAGGAGGACATCAAGTCAGAAAGACGGGGGGGGGGGGGGGGCAAGGCCATGAATGGCCTTAAAAGTGAGGACGAGGATCTTGAATTCGATCCTCTGGGGGATGGGGAGCCAATGGAGCCGGGCGAGGGTGGGAGTGATGTGGTCGGGGAGCTTGGTGTAGGTGAGGAGTTCTGGATGATCTGCAGCTGGTGAAGTGAAGAGCCAGGAAAGCTGACGAGAAGGGAGTTGCCAAAGTTGAGTCTTGATGTGACAAAGGCGTGTGTAAGGGTTTCAGCGGTCTGAGAGGTGAGGCAGTGACAGATATGAGCGATGAGGTGGTGGAAGGCAGTGCTGGTCATGGCACGGATATGGGGGAGAAAGGACAGTTCAGTGTCAAACAAGACGCCCAGGTTCCTGACTGGTTTGGTTGGGCGGAGAGTGGTTGCTGATGCTGCCAGCGCCTGAGGTGAGGCCAATCAGGAGGGCCTCAGTCTTGCAGACATTAAACTGGAGAAACTTATCTCTCGTTCAGGACTTGATGTCACACAGGCAGTCAGGACACCAATAGTCCTGGAGTTGAGGGTGGAGCTGGAGAGAGAGTTGGTTGTCATCTATATACATGTGGAAATTTACTCCATGTCTTTGGATGATGCCATGAAAGGGGAGCACGTAGAGGGTGAAGATGAAGGGACCAAGGACAGAGCCCTGAGGAACGCCGCATGAGACAGTGCGCGGGCTGGAAGATACATCAAACCGTTGGGAGGTTGGAGATGGGCCGGTAATTGGAGAGAATGGATGCGTCCAGGGAAGGTTTGTTGAGGATGAGGGTTATTGTGGCTGTTTTGAGGGGGTGGGAATGGTACTGGATGAAAAGGAGAGATTGATTGATGGTGTTGGAGTGGGGGGTGGGCAAGGATGGAGGTAAGGAGAGGGTTGGGGATGAGGTCAAGGGAGCAGGTGGTGGGTTTCATGGACGATATGTTGGTGATGACAGAGGAGGTGGGGAGACAGATTGGAAAGTGTGGAAGGAGGGATGGGTTGGAGTTGGGAGTGTGGAAGGGGGGTGGGGAGGAGAAATGGGGAAGGAGTAGCAGGTAGGAGGGCAGAGGCAATTGAACGGATTTCCTCGATTTTGGACTCAAGGAAATCCCTATTCACAGTGGGAGTTAGAGGAGAGAATGGATGAGATGTGGGTGAGGGGGAGGGAGGGGGGAAGGGAGAGCTGGTTTGTAACCTCCAATAGGAGCCTAGGATGACCCTTCACCTCCACACACACACATGCACCCACACACACATGCACCCACACGCACACACACACGCACTCACACACGCGCGCACCCATACACACGCACGCGCACCCATATACACACACATATGCGTGCACCCCACACACACATGCGCACAGCCGCCCACCCCCCACTCCCCCCTTCTGTACCTGCGCCGTGTCGCCATACTGGCCACTCTGGTCCACGATTGGCTCTCGGGGTTGTACACCTCCACCGTGCTGAGCCGCGATTGGCCATCAAACCCACCAATGGCGTACAGAAGACCGTTGACCATGGCCACGCCCACTCGACTGCGCTGACTGCCCATTGGCTGGCAGCGCTCCCACCGGTTAGCGATTGGGTCAAACACCTCAACCACATTCAGAGAATCACCTGGAACCACAACATCAGGTCAGGGTTAGAGACACAGTAAAGCTCCCTCTACACTGTGCGTCCATCCACACTCCCCTCCCAGGTCAGGGTTAGAGACACAGTAAAGCTCCCGCAACAGAGACCAGCAGCCCCCCACACACTGACCAGCAGAGTTGAGGCCCCCCACAGCGTAGATGAGGCCAGCGATGGAGGTGCAGCATCGGGGTCGAGTCTTGAAGGAGGGAAGGTGGGGCCGGCGCTCAGGCATCAGATGGTAATCCTTCGCCTCATCCACGAGGTCCCTGTAACACACAGCAGCCCTGAGCCACAGCAACACACAGTGACAGGCAGACTGAAGGGTAGAGCGGTCACAGCAGTCAGCGGGAGGTGTGGGGAGTTGGAGGGGAGGTGCAGCACCCATCTGCCACGCAATACACCAAAGGATTCTGATCATTGTTTTGCCACCCACCTCTCCTGCCCCCACCATCCCCCCTCCTGCCCACCCCACCTCCTGCCCCCACCACCCCACACCACCCCTCCACCCGCACCATCAGGGATGGAGTGTGCCCCCCTGAGGCCAGGTGTGTGGTTCCCCTGCTCTCCCACCACATCATGATGCCCGGCTCTCAGTGTACATTCCTCCAAAACAACCACCACCAACAACAACTTTGATTTATATAGCGCCCTCCACGCTGGACGGCGTCTCAGAGCGCTTCACAGTAGCGGATCCCGGGACCGAGCCAGGGGCAGGGACAGGGGCAGGAAGGTGACCAAAGGTGTGGTCGAAGAGAAAGGTCTTTAGCTGTGACCTGAAACTGGGAAGAGAGGGGGCGAGGTGAAGCGAGTGAGGAAGGGAGTTCCAGAGCCTCAGGGGGTAGTGGCTAAAGGCACGGCCGCCGAGGGTGGAGCGGAGGACTCGGGGGACATGGAGGAGGCCAGACCCAGAGGAGCGAAGGCAGCGGGTGCTGGGTTGGGGGAGAGGAGATCAGAGAGATAGGGGGGTGCAGAGGAGTGGAGGGATTTGAAAACAAGGGTGAGAATCTTGAAGTCGATCCTCTCTGGGATAGGGAGCCAGTGAAGTCTGGCAAGGACTGGGGTAATGGGGGAGCGAAGCTTAGAGCGGGTGAGTATGCGGGCGGCAGAGTTTTTAATTAACTGGAGTTTATGTATTGCAGTGGAAGGGAGACCGGAGAGGAAGGCGTTGCAATAATCCAGCCGAGAGGTGACAAAGGCGTGGACCAAGGTTTCAGCGGCAACACAGCGTCTCTCACACACACACACACACACACACACGCAGAGACAACATGTGAGAGAGACGCACGCACACAGTGTCTCACTCGCACACATGGGAAGAGTCACACATACACACAGCGAGAGTCTCACACACAAACACACACACAGGGAGAGTCTCACACACACACACACACACAGGGAGAGTCTCACACACACACACAGGGAGAGAGTGTCACTGACCGGCACTTGTGGCAGGAGCGGACCAGTTCGTCCTGTTGGACCCGGTCGGTCAGGAACTGTGGCCGGCACAGAGGCAGCCGGACCCGCTTCAACAGCTCCGGCAGCAACTCCTCACGACAGTCACCGGCATAACGCACCCAGGCCAACACTGCCTCAAACACCTGGGGGGGGGGGGGGAGAGACAGTGGTGGGGGGGGCGGGGGGAGGGAGACAGTGGGGCGGGGGAAGATGGGTGACAGAGGGAGAGAGAGTGTGGGGGGAGAGGGCAAAGAGAGAGGTGGTGGGGAGCGAAGAGCAGAGACAACATGTGAGAGAGACGCACACACACAGCGAATGTTTGTGAGTACATAGCAAGAGATGAGACATAACCACTCTCGTTCTCCCCACCCCTCCATCCGTCTCTCATACACACCCTCTCCTCGGTGTGCAAACACACTCCATTTTTCCCACATACACCTCGCTCTCGCTCATTTCACATACTCGAAATTTCTCGCAAACACTCTCTCCCAATCTCTCACTCTCTCTCGCACACACACTCCCACTCCCCTCTATCTTTCCTTCCCATCTCTCACACAGACACTCTCCCCCACCATCTCTCTCATACTCTCTCCCCCTCTCTCACATTCTCTCACCTCCCGCCCCTTTCTCACACACACAAACTCTCCCCATCACGCTCTTCCACGCCCCCCACTCTCACACATTCTCTCCCCCTCCCCCTCTCTCACACACTCCCCTCCCCCAACACTCTCACACAACACACTCTCCCCCTCACTCTCTCTCACACTTCCACACCCCCCCCTCTCTCTCACACTCTCTCCTCCCATGTCTCTCTCACCCTCTTCCCCACCTCTCTCACACTCTCCTCCACCCTTTCTCTCCCACACACACACCCCGTTCCCCACCCACGCACACTCCCCTGTCCCTCGGTTGGGTGGGTGAGTGTACCTGCTCCTCAGACCTGACGTTGAGCTCCTCACGGCCCAGTAACTCGCTCAGCTCCTCCGCCGGCAGTGACAGGAACTCCTCGGAGGTGGACACCTCCACAAAGTGCTGGTGGACAAAGCTGTTTGCTGCGTCATACAGAACTGTACACATCATCGTCTCCGCAAACAGCCGCACGCCCAGGCAGTTCTTGGGGTGTAACCTGGGGGGGGGGGGGGGGGGTGGGTACAGATAGTTAGTGTCCTGTGTACAGAGCCTTTCAAGTCAAGAGGATGTCCCAAAGCGCTGGACAGTCATTGTGTCAGACCCGAGCTGGGGTCGGGGGACAGGGAGGGTGGAGGAAAAGGGGGGGATTTGGAGGGTGACCAAGGGGGTGGGAGGGAGGGAGGGAGGGAGGGGGGGAGGGAGGGGGGGAGGGGAGGGAGGGAGGGAGGGGGGGAGGAGGGAGGGGGGGAGGGAGGGGGGGAGGGAGGGGGGGAGGGAGGGGGGGAGGGGGGGAGGGAAGGGGGGAGGGGGGGAGGGGGGGAGGGAGGGGGGGAGGGGGGGAGGAGGGGGGGAGGGGGGGAGGGGGGGGGAGGGAGGGAGGGAGGGAGGGAGGGAGGGAGGGAGGGAGGGAGGGAGGGAGGGAGGGAGGGAGGGAGGGAGGGAGGGAGGGAGGGAGGGAGGGAGACTGTTGAATGGAGTTCCAGAGGTTGGGGGCAGAGTGGCTGAAGGCTCGCCCGTCGATGGTGGGGCGGGGGACATGGAGCTGGCCGGAGGTTGGTTTGGGTTCAGCAGGTTGATGTACAGAGGGCACGGACACCGCGCCTCTCCCCTCGTCCTCACCTCTCACGGAGGAAAGTACAGCAGGCGTCCTTCACGTTCTGCAGCTGCAGGAAACTGCTCCGATCAGCAGCGCCTGCACGTTTCCCTGGTCTATGGCCAGGCGGCCATTGTACGCAAAGTTAATCAGGGCCTCGAGTGCACTGCGGGAGGGGAGAGAGCACTGTGTATAACATCCCATCACACATAACAACAATAACTTGGGTTATACAGCGCCCTCCCTCACTCCACGCCGGACGGCGTCTCAGACACTTCCCAATAACAGATCCCGGGGCCGAGCCAGGGGGAGGGGGAAGAAGGCGACCGAGAGCGCGGTCGAAAAGAAAGGTCTCTAGCCCAGACCTGAAAATTGGAAGAGAGGGGGCGAGGGGAAGAAAGGGAGTTCCAGAGCCTCAGGACTTAGTGGCTGAAGGTACGGCCGCCGATTGGTTGGAGCAGAGGATTCGGGGACAAGGAGGAGGCCAGACCTGGAGGAGCGAAGGCAGCGGGTGCTGTTTGATGTTGGGGATGGATAATAACATAATTCGCCCACAAATATATACAAATATATACAGTCAATTCACTTTACAGTATAGTCTGTGAAGCGCTTTGAGACGTTGATAAGACGTGGAAAGCGCTATATCAAATGCAAGGATTAATATTATTATTATTTATTATAACAACAATAATGATAATGTTTGCATTTGATACAGCGCCTTACTGCCCTTGAGACATCTCACAGAATGTAGAGCTCCCATAGCTCAGTGATTAGAGCACTCGCCTTACAATAGTGAGACCTATGTTCGAATCCAGGCAGATCAGGTCAGGGAGAAACCATGGGCAAGTTTCCTTACTCCACACACTCACTCACACACACACACACACTCACACACACACACACACATGCCTAATAATAATCTGACCAAAAAAAACACAATAATAAAATTGGTCATTCCAACCCACGGCTGTTTGTGGGGACGCTGCTGTGCTCAATTGGCTGCCACATTTCCCCCACAAATATACAGTCAATTCACTTTACAGTATATTCTGTGAAGCGCTTTGAGACGTCACTAAGATGTGAAAAGCACTAGATCAAAAATGCAAGGATTATTATTATAATTTACTGAAAGTTTAGTGACTATATTTGGCCAACATTTTGCCCTCACCTGGGAATCAACTCAGGTCCTATCGCTTGATGTGGCGAGGGTTCTAACCACTGAGCTACAGACAGACAAATAATGCCATGTCGCGCTGGCTGCTATGCGGTATAGTGGCTCCTCAAGTCAATATGACATCTTGAGAATGACTGTACAATGGTCTATATGTGTTTTTAGCTAAGGAACACGGCAGCACAATTGCGCACAGCAGCATCCCACATACAGCTATAATGATAATAATAAACCTTGCATTCGGTACAGCGCTTTTCACGTCTTCTAGACTGTGTCTCAAAATTTCACAGAACACACTGTAATGTGAATCGACTGTATATTTGTGGGCGAAACGCAGCAGCCAATTGCGCACAGCAGCGTCCCCACAAACAGTCGTGGGTTGAGTGACCAAATGATTATTGTTTTTTTTTGGGAGGGATTATTATACAATGTGTAGCGGAGATGACTTAATGTAAAGGGCAACAACGTGTACCAGAGGTGGGTGGGTGGTTGCGGGAGGAAGAGGTTTGCGGCAAGTGGGGGGTGGGGGTAGAGGAGGGGCTGGGGGATCTCGGACGCTGTACCTGGGGTCCATGCCCTGCATAACGATCTCGTCCTGCTTACACTCCATCATGTCGTTGGTGAACATGGCGTGGAAGTAGGGGATGGAGGCAGCCAACACAATGCGGTGAGCACTGTACTTGTGTTCCCCGACCTGGCGGCCAAACACAGCGGTGAACACAGCCCAAACCACCAACACACACACCCCACACACACACATACACACCCCACACACATACACACCCCACACACACACACCCCACATACCCCACACACACCACACAAACATACACCCCACACATACCCCACACACACATACACACCCCACACACACATACACACCCCACACACACACACACACATACGCACCCCACATACATATACACACCACACACACACCACACACACCACCCCCCCCACACACACCACACACACCACAAACACACACACACATACACACACCACACAAACCCCACACCCACCACAAACACACACACCACACAAATCCTACACACACCACACAAATCCTACACACACCCCATACCCACTCACACAAACACCCCACACCAACACACACACCACACACAAACACACCCCCCCCACAGACCCCACACAAACACCCCACACACAGACCCCAAACACACCCCATACCCCACACAAACACACCCCATACACCACACAAACACACCCCATACCCCACACAAACACACCCCATAACACCACACAACCCCACAAACACACACCCCACAAACTACACAAACACACACACACCACAAACACACACATCACAAACACCACACAAACATACCCCACACAAATAAACACCCACACCCCACACAAACACACACCCCACACAAACACACACACATCACATAAACACACACATCACATAAACACCGCCCCATAAACCACACAAACACACAAGACACACACGCCGAACACAAACACACACCACAAACACAGATCAACACACACCCACCGTTATATCAGTGGGTATATCAGGGTATATCGGGGTGTATATCAGGGTATATGGAGGTGTATATTGGGGTGTATATCAGGGTATATCAGGGTATATCGGGGTGTATATCAGGGTATATCGAGGTGTATATAATGGTATATCGAGGTGTATATCCGGGTATATCGAGGTGTATATCAGGGTATATCGGGGTGTATATCGGGGTGTATTCAGGGTATATCGGGGTGTATATCAGGGTGTATATCAGGGTATATCGGGGTGTATATCAGGGTGTATATCAGGGTATATCGAGGTGTATATCAGGGTATATCGGGGTGTATATCAGGGTGTATATCAGGGTATATCGAGGTGTATATCAGGGTATATCGGGGTGTATATCAGGGTATATCGGGGTGTATATCAGGGTGTATATCGGGGTATATCGGGGTGTATATCAGGGTATATCGGGGTGTATATCGGGGTGACATATATCAGGATATGTCGGGGGCGGGGGATGTTACTGGAATGTTACCTTGAGGGTGACATCACAGAGGCGGCCTCTCCGCCGGATCTCCTCCATGGCGCAGTAACCTCTGGCCGGCAGCTCAGCCACACTCAGGTACATCAGCTCCCCCTCCCCCGCCTCCTCCATCTTCCCACAACACACCGCAGCACAGACAGGCGCTTCCGGTCTGCCAGCCGCCGAACAGCCCGCCCACACCGGAAACACAGGAGCCGAACAGCCCGCCCATACCGGAAATACAGGAGCCGAACAGCCCGCCCACACCGGAAATACAGGAGCTGTACAGCCCGCCCACACCGGAAACACAGGAGCCGTACAGCCCGCCCACACCGAAATACAGGAGCCGTACAGCCCGCCCACACCGGAAATACAGGAGCTGTACAGCCCGCCCACACCGGAAATACAGGAGCTGTACAGCAAGCCGACACCTGAACACAATCTACCGTACAGTGTGGATAGCAGAGTAACAGCCACACTGACAGTAATAGTGACAGTAACAGCCACACTGACAGTAATAGTGACAGTAAAAGCCACACTGACAGTAATAGATAGAGTAACAGTAACACAGAGTAATAGATAGAGTAACAGTAACACAGCGTAATAGATAGAGTAACAGTAACACAGCGTAATAGATAGAGTAACAGTAACACAGAGTAATAGTCAGAACAACACACAATAGTGAGAGTAACAACAACACAGAGTAATAGAGCAGCAGCACTAAGAGTAATAGAGTAACAACAACACTGAGTAATAGTCAGAAACAACACAGTAATAGTCAGGGTAACAACAACACTGCGAGTAATGGTCAGAATAACAATACTGAGAGTAATAGTCAGAGCAAGAACAACAAATCAATTTACTTAATGTTAATCCTTCCATTTATGATTCGATGGTTGATACAGCGCCTTTTTACGTCATCTAAACATCTGAAAGTGCTGCACAGGATATGCTGTAAAGTGTGATGACTGTATTTGTGGGTAAAGCAGATTATAGAGTCACTACACTTTACATTATATTCTGTGAAGCGCTTTGAGACGTCTCGAAGACGTGATAAGGCGCTGCATCAAATAATAATAATAATCCTTGCATTTGATATACTGTACCGCTTTTCACGTCTACTAGACTGTGTCTCAAATCGCTTCACAGAATATACTGTAAAGTGAATA